>CM030359.1:173008038-173570538 GCA_017893485.1 Hemerocallis citrina | reverse complement strand
TCGGTAAAGTTGGGATCTTTGTTACTTTTATCGCTTCCATTTCATGTTTTGGGGGTTCAATTTACAGGGTTTCGTGTGTTTGATTCCAAGAATAGGATTTATGAGTTGCATCTGTGGTTACTACCAGTTTTTTTTTTTTAGGTTTGATTGTTGATTGGACTTATTTAGGGCTTGTAGCTATTTAATTGAAAAATTCAGAACCTGAGATGATGTGGATTTGGGTGTTACGGCTGTGTTTGATTACTTGAAGAAAATATTCCATTTGCTTAGTTCAACCCTAGATATGTGTCCTCTTTGTTTGCATAACCAACCATGATATAGTGGCTTTGGGAAGCACTTGGGCGACTAAGTATGATCAGCCGATCGAATATTCCATTGACTATTTTGCAAGAGATAGTTAACAATGATTGAAGCTAGCTCCTCCTACCACACTTAGCGTTCCCGACCTCAACTAAAGGATTAAGAGTCCACTCTGCAACCATGGGTTGAACCATGAACCATATCAAGGTATTTCTAAGTCGTTAACTTGTACTCGCATATTCTACGTTGGAATTTTTTTTTTTTTTTTTTTTGGGGGGGGGGGGGGGGGGGGGGGGCTAGTTGGCATGGCATAATAATGCAGCCCTAGAGAAATATGTATGCTTCATTTGAACAAATAGTGAAATAGAAGTCTGTTCTGGACCTACAACTACTTCAATTCATAGGCACAGGTTAACATTCTAGCCCATTTATAGGCCCATCTCACTTCCTTTTGGTTTATCTTGCTGTTTTTACTTTTTTAGAATCTTTTTTTTTCTTTCCATTCTTCGTTATGGAAATGTTTGAGTTATGATTCAAAGTATTTGGTCACTTGATTTCTTTGTTGAATTTCTTGGTATTGATGATATTTTGTGAGACACAGTCTTGAATTTGGATTAATTTAGATGACACAGTCTGTAATAAAGAATAGGAGATTTAGATAATTTTGAAGAATGTAATTTATACTATTTGAATGTACTAGTATAAACTGATGATAATATTATTCATACAATGGTGTAGGCTAAAGAGGGCGCTGCTTTTCTTTCCCCTTGTGGTGTCAGTGAAATTTTGAAGAATGGAGAAGTAGAGATACTGAAATCTGACGAAACTCTGCATGGTACTAGTAGTGAATAGTTGTAATAATACTTGGTGGTTAACTGTTACAAGAATGTTATTTATGATTAACATCTCTTGGAACTATGTTTCTGTTGTATCTTGGCTCTTTTCAATGATGTTTATAAGCTGATTGAGAGATGTTTATGTTGTATTTTTTTGGGTTCATTAAGATACATGCATACTGCAAATTTTCGAACAGCTTGACGAACTGAACTTTGCTGGTTTTTGGTTGTGTTAATAAAATGCTGAAGGGAGAAAGCTAAGTTGAAATCTCACATGTTGCTGAGTTTTGAGTTTTCGCATTCAGATCATACAGTTTCATAAGAGAAATGAATGGTGTTTGTGTTGGTAGTATAAACAATGTAGGTTTCTATTTCCAGTTTTGAGGTTTACATTTTGCATTATATAAAGTTTGTGTTTATATCAAGTTGGTCAATCTACTAGTGACTCGTCACTAGAATGCAGGATCCAAAGGCTAAAACAAAACTTTGTTCTCCTATGAGAATAAAGGATAAGAGGTTGCAGAATCCAGAGATAAAGATAAGCTCTCATTGCACAAAATCATGGACGGGGTCGGGAGGTTGACTTCACCTGACCAGACTTATGCAGCTTGTATTCCTCAAACCATTCTGATAAATGTCATGTTAGATCAAATAGATGGAGCCTGATCAAGGAGTGAATGCTTTGAAACACGAACACTACCTTCTGTCGTCAGCATATGTAGTTGAAAAATTTACATGGGAGTCGCGAGTAAAATTAAGTTCTAGATACAGTTATAGTACCTTTAGTTGTTGTTAATGATCATCGACAATGATTCAGTTTCAGTGCATAACACAAATTACCACAGTAATTTCTTAATAGTGCTTATTTTATTCATTACCATGCATAAGTTTTTTCATTGGAACATATTACAATCAAAATAGTATAAGCCGTCTCGCTTTATTACTAAGAGTATACTGAACTTACATATGCACCAACATAACCTCATATACAACATAAAAATGCCTCAATCAACTCGTAAAAAACATTAAAAACAACTCAATCAGCTAATATAAAACATAAACATCTATCAATCAGCTGAAACTGATGGTAAAACTGAAACCGAAATCCGAATCGAAACTGAAATTCGGTCGGAACCGAACCTTTGGTTCGGTTCGGTTAAGAACCAAACTAATCGAACTACTAAAAAGTTGTTCAATTTTAAATTTTACATGTTATTTTGAATGAAAAAATCATTATTCAATATTCAATACATAATAACTAGCAAAGAAGCATTAGAATTTACAAGTTACAATTTACAATTTAAAATTACACGTTTTTATAACACTTATTGCATTTTGCACTTGCATAAGCACTTAGGCAGAGCTACAGTATGCAGAGGAGTGGAAGTGTGGAACTGTATAAGTATAACTGCATTTTGCACTTGCATAATTTGCATTTTGCACTTGACAACTCAATCCTGCACATACTTGAATAGATATGTAGATTAAGAGTTAGCAATAAAACAATCAATCAATCATAAAGCTCAGATAGGATTATTTCATCACTAGTCACTCCTATAAATCTTTAATTAAATCATAAAAGAATCATTGTGCAACTTCAGAAACATAATCCATCTCATCATCACATTTAGAAAATAAGGGAAAATTGCTTGCTGCTAATGCAAAACAAACTATTCAAGTATACTCAAAGAAAAATTTGATTTATAACAGAGCAAGCATATGTCTTAACATAGAATTCACACTAAATCATGGTTAAAAAGAATACCGAACTCAACCAAACCAAAATTTGGAACTGTATAACTGCATTTTGCACTTGACAATTCAAACCTGCACATACTTGAATAATTGCAAAGACTCAGAATAGTAGTAAAGATTAAAGAAGCAACAATCCAACTATTCAATCCTGCACACACTATTAGATTGAGCCAAAATAGTAAACATACTATTCAAGTATACTCAAACAACACATATGACATCAAAGTTTAAGTATCACTGTATGACATTAACAATTTATCATACAGTGATATACTGATACTAGATTGAGCCAAAGACTGAAAGAAAAAATTACATTTCCTTATGTAAAGATCCAAAGACTCAGAGCAAAAAAAATTTAAAATAAAAGGAAATTGCCTCTACTGCAAAACAGTATGTGCAAGATTGAATAAGGGAAAATTGATGCTACTGCAAAACTCCATTTCCTGATAGGATTGAATAAGGGAAAATATAACATGAAAGCAAAATTCCATTTCTTGATGTAAAGAGCCAAATTGTTTCTACTGCATAATTGCTGCTACTGAAAAATTCCATTTCACTGTATGACATGTTCGAAATCTATCTCATCAGTCATCATTCTCTGAATTTAGCAAAATTCAGAGAATTAACAATCGTAAAGCTCAGATAGGATTATTTCATCACTAGTCACTCCTATTAATCATTAAATCATAGTGTGCAACTTCAGAAACATAATCCATCTCATCATCACTTGTAAAAATAGAATCCAAGTTATCCAACGAAGAAGCAAACTCACAATCACATGAATATAACAGGCTAGTAGACTACTATCGCATAATAAAGTCATGGTTAACACTAAACCAAACATAAAATAAAATGATACTGATTTGTCTCACAACGTGAACCACCACCAATCGAACAAGCCCTAAATAAGTCCAATCAACAATCAAACCTTAAAAAAAAAACTTGCAGTAACCATAGATGCAACTCATAAACCCTATTCTTGGAATCAAACACACGATCGATTCAACAACTGATGAAACCCTATAAATTGAACCCCCAAAACATGAAATTGAAGCGATAAAAGTAACAAAGATTCGAACTTTACCGAAGATAAATCCTAGTTTGGGGGAGAATCCGACGAATTCGATACCTGGGGACGATGAATTCGATAGCAGCCAAACCCCTCAAAACCCCAACACTCCATTTCCCATTAAAATGGACCAAAATCAGAAACCCTATCTTCGAATCGCTCAGGAAGTGTAAGACCCCGAAAAATAGCATATGGCTATTTTGCATCGTAATCTGTGCGCAATTGAGAATTGCACTCGATTATGTATTTTCTGATAACAATTATTTTTAATTGAGAAATATCAGATTTATTGTCTACTTTATTTTATAATTTTGAAAGATTATTACGAGGTAGTTTTAATGTATTTTGTATGGTTGGTATTATTAAAGTAGAGATTGGGGGCGTATAGACAATTATTCCCTTACATTATTTATTTATCTATTTATTTATTTACTTACTGTAACAAAAACTCCCCCACCTTTTCCTTCTTCCTTCCTCCTTCTTTCTTCTTTCGTTCTTTTCCCAACCGAGAGAGAAACCCCCCCCCCCCCCTCCTCCTTCCTACTCCTTCTCCTTCTCCCGTTCTTTTCCCAGCCGAAATGGAAAGAAACCCCCCACCCCCATTCCCTTCTTCCTTCTTTCTTTCTTTCCGTCGTGTTTCCTTCCCGACCCCAAAAGACCCATTCGGCGATGATTTCCCCACCTCAAATCCACCTCATTTCTCCGTGGATTTCAAATTAAATCGAGGGGTAGACTAAGTGAAGGGTTCTTTACATCGTGGTAGTCTCGAATTTTCGAAAGGATTTCGGGAAGGTAAAGCCTAACTTATTTTATTGTATAAAATTGAGTGTGGTTAATTTCTTTTGTATAGGAGTATTATGGTAGGGAGATTTAGAGATGTTGGAAATGGTAGATGTGAGAAATTAGCAGATTATTAGAGAGATTGCAAGTTGTTAGTAAATTGGGTTTTGGATTTGTAAAAGGGAATTATATATGTAAGAATTAGTTCTCGTATGGTAGTAGAAATTGTAGTTGGACTATTAGAATAATTTAGGAGTGCTTTTAGTAATTATTTGAAAATAAGAATCTTGTAGGCATTAGGTTATTACGTGCATCGCACGTGTGTATCCCAGGCGTTTGATAAACGCTTGTGTGATATTTGGAATAGTGTTATTAGTTCTTATGATTGGTTTGGATGATTTGAGTTTTAATTGCTTTGAAATTGATGATAAGATATATTTGCGACTTTGGATGCGGGGTGGCTTGGTGGCGCTTCGGATCTTCGCGAAATATGTGAGTATCAATTTATTTACGTATTTTGTGGTTTAAGAAATATGTGAGTATGATGTATCTACCTATATTTTATGTTGTGGCCAAATTTCATGGCTTTTTGATATTTCGTAGAAGTTATGTTAAAGATTGATTTTGAGGGAAAATACGGATTTTTATGGGCCTGTAAATAGGTTTTTGTGATAATTGTTGAAATTAACTATTTTGAGTATATAAAACCTATATTATGGATTAGTTATGTATATGGGGATAAGTTATACTTATATAATAATATCGAATATGTGAGTATGGTTTTATATACGTTTGATGTTAAAAGAAGTTTGAATAAACTGAAGTGTTGGTATGATTTATGGATGAGGCGTATTGAGATAATGTGTATTGGTATAAATTTAGGGATAATGGATTAGTTATATATATGGGGATGAGTTACACTTATATAATAATATCGAATCTTGGATTGTTGTAGGATTGAGGCTCATGCTATATACCATGCTTAGGTAGTAGTAAGAACACATTCATGCCTATGTGACATCCTAGTAACCCATCATGCATGAGTTTGATGAACCCATTTATGCTTATGATATTTAGTTGTTCTTAGTAAAAAGAACTATCATGCTTGAGTTTGATGAACCCATGTATGCTTGTGAACCCATGAAACAACATCATGCTTGAATTGTAGTCAATGTTCATATCCATACTTAATGTTGTAAGAGACATCCATGCTTAGAGTGTAGTAGTTACTCATGCTTGAATGGTAGTAAATATTCAAGTTAAGTTGCAGTAACATATATGCTTAAGATTGTTGTGAGTACATGCTTAAGTTGTATTCATGCTTAAGAGTGTTGTAGATTGATGTTTAAGTTATATACCATGCTTAAGGCCATTGTAGATTCGTGGTTAAGTAATAGAAAAGAATCATGTAGTTGTAGTTGTGGTGTTAACTATCGCGTTGTAGTCGTGGTATTAGTAAAGAACTATCGCGTTATAGTTGTAGTGTAGTAGAGAACTATCATGTTGTGATGGTAGCGTTAGTAAAGAACCATAGTGTTGTAGTTGCAATACTCGAGTTGCATAGTAGTTCTAGATTTAAAGGAACCACACTTGAATTGTATTATGATTATAGTGAAAGATTAAAAAGAACCCATGAGCCCATGCTTTTAGTCCTAGGTGATTCTAGCTCAAACTTGAAGAAAGAACCCAAGAATCTAGTGCATGTAGTTCTAGTTCAAAATGGGGAGGAAATCATGAATTCTAGTTGTATGAGACCCTAAGTAAGGTTGGACCATATCACATGAACATGACTCATCTTCATGGGTAGTATGGGTTGGGAAAGTCACTAGTAATTGTTAGCTCGATAAAAGTTGTTATGTCGCTTGGGGCTTCTCATTGGTGGAATGCCTGTTTTAGACGGTTAGTAGATTCTTCTGTTGCTTCTACTTATAGAAGATCAAGTTTTCTAGTAAGCACGGTTGGTTGCTTCTAGGTTTGATTACCTATATGGTTGTTTGTATGTGGTTTTGCTCGTACGTGGCTCGACTAGCCCGTATGTAGATGTTGGTCTCATACGTAGCTTATTTGGCTCGTATGTATGTTGTTGCCTCATACGCGGCTCGCCTGGCCCGTATGTAGATGTTGGTCTCATACGTAGCTTATTTGGCTCGTATGTATGTTGTTGTCTTATACGCGACTCGACTGGCCCGTATGTAGCTGTTGGTCTCATACATAGCTTATTTGGCTCGTATGTATGTTGTTGTCTCATGCGCGGCTCGACTGGCCCGTATGGTCCCATACATAGCTGTTTAGCTCGTATGTGTTTTTGGTTACTCGTATGTAGCTTCTTAGCTAATATGCAGTTTGTTGTGCTCATCTAGGGTGATATCATTGCCTTAGGGCTATCGACTATTAAGACGTGTGTTTACCTTACTCCTAAGGGACTGTGGACGAGTCACTTCGCGGGTGCCATCAGATCGTAACCGTTGGTTGATCGCGGACCGGAGTGTGACTAAATCTAAGTTCGGGGTAGTAGCATGCGAATACATTCGTATTGTCAGGGTCTTGGATCGATAGGCCATGAACCGGATACTAAGGAATTCTGGTAAGTCTAGGTTGAGCAGCCTAGTAAAGTTATCTTGCGAAGTCTGATTTGAGACTTAGCATGTCGTGTTTATAATATTGTCATCCCTAGGATTGTTAAGGGTTAGTGACATCGTTAAGGTAGTAACTTATGGCTATTACTACTTAATCATTATTATTATCATCCTTCGCTGAAGGAAAAGAGTTGGTGTTAAGGGTGATTCCTTATGATCCGACCTAACCTATAGGTCGACACTAGGCGGTGTTATTGGGTTGTACCTTCCCGTTAAAGGGATATGTACAGTGTCTTCTCATGAGTTGGGAGCACGGGTTACGTATCTTGATTGTTAATTCCTGAAATACCGTGGCTTGGGGTGCCACAGGATGCAACGTGCAGTCCTGCGCTTGCGAGACCCCAGGGGTGACACAGGGTAGGCTTCGTGCTACCCTGCGCATGCGAGACCCTATGTTCTTTTGATTTTCGAATGAGGCCCGATACACTGGGCAATAGTGGCAAACATGGACTGCAGTAACCGAACTAGACCGTACCTGCAACCTTGTTTTAAGTGAGGTCCGGCATACCGGGTAGTAGTGGCAAACATAAACACCACGAGCGTACTGCATTGGTGGGACTTGACCACGTCTGCAACCTCATCAGTCATGCTGTATTGTCGAGAACAGGTTGTGTACAAAATAGAATTCATAACGTGGGTTCAAATCCCTATATATGGAGAAACAGTTTGAGATGGGGCATATGTAGTATGGGATGCATACTATTCCGGAGACTTACTTGCATTAGAATAAGAGCATCATTGTATTGGTAATCTTGTATTAGAGTTTAAGTCATAACATACACTGGCACATCAATTATATGTACACGTTTCTTTTCCATTCAAGATGAATTGCGAGTGTGATAGCTGGAGTGTATAATGAGTGTAAAAGTGATGTATTGCGGACGTGTTGATATGTGTTGTAAGAAATGAATGAATGCGATGTTATGTGATATGAGATTGAGTAGGATCGTGTTTATGAATGGAGATGAGCACGAAAGAATATAAGTCGTGAGTCTGTAAATGCAAATAAATTGTAAATGAGGTGCAGTTTATGCGAAAGTAGAGTTATGGTGAATGTAAAGCCTTATGGAAAGGTAAAGTTATAGGAATATTTGTATAAGGCATAGAGTGATGGGCATTAAGCATTTGTGAGTTAAGAGACTAATTTGGGAATGAGTTTCCAAACTAAAGATAAGTATGTTATGAGCGGGTATGGATATACATACTGGGGATGACTCAGAGAGTACTTGATGTGAAATCCTATTTATGATATTTACATGTTCAGATGTCAAGTAAGATTTGATTATCTTGGTATTTGTGAGTTCTTTCTGTTTTTACTTATAAAGTTTAATTTAATTACTTATTTAGTAAATTATACTCACACTAGAAATGGTTAACCCCTTAGTGTTTGGGGGTTAGGGAGTCCCTGGACTACCCTAGATCCCCTACTGTTACAGGTCCTCAGCAGTGCAGAGGTGACGTGTAGATTCAGGTTTCTGTGAAGTGGAGCTCCATTTTACAATTGTTGTTAAAGGTTTAATTATGTAAATAGTGAAATTGTGTTTTAAATTGTATTGTTGATGTATAAGTATGTGGATGATGATGATGAGTATAGTGGGGAGTGGCATGATATGTTTTTGACCCGTACTCATCTCGTTGTGGAGTACTGTGCTCTGCGGTATGTTTTTATAAGTTACTTTCTAAAAACTTTACTACGTTTTCAAATGAATTTATGGTTTTTAATTGATAATTGATATTCTGTTATGAGTTTGGCCCCCAGAGCATGATATTTATATTGCCTGTGTGATTCTGCTCATTTTGGCCTGGGGAGCCCATGATATTGTTGCCTGTGATGTGAGCTACGGAATTTAGAGCAGAATTCCGTAAGCTTTTTGTGTTTCGGGGTAGAAATTACAGGGAAAACTCTGCCCAAATTTTCCTTGAAATATAACTGTCTTAGTTTATGTTTAAAGTGATATAGAAATTGAAAGAATTGATTTTGGAGTCAAAAGGAAGAAAAAAAAGGGCAGGCGTTACAGTTTGATATTACAATTGATATTTGTAATTATTGGGTAATAACTCTGATGGCAATAAAAGTGTTTAATTTTTCCAGTTTTTCTGTATATTGTGACTAATTGAAGAAAAGATCTTGGCATGTGTCACGGTTTCCCCAGTTACGTGGAAATCGGGGCGTTACAGGAAGGCAAATGGGAGAATCGTCGAAGAGAGAGAGAGAACGGGAGAGATGAGAAATGGGCAAATCAGAAACCCTAGCTTCAAATCGGTTAGGAAGGGAGATGGGAAACATGTCGAAGAGAGAGAACGGGAGAGCTGAGATTTTTTCGGATTCGTCAAAGAGAGAGAGAGAGAGAACGGTTGAGGGAGTAGCTCAGATGAGAAAGAACGAAGCTGAGAAATGACTGTTTTGCCCTTCAACATATCAGTTGATGGTCGGATCAAATCTTGACCATCGAATCGCAATCGAACGGCTAAGAATCTCTGCTCACGATAAGAATTTGAGCTCACCATCTCATAATAGACTAACTATATATATATATATATATATATATATATATATTTGGATGAGCAAATAAATTTCAAATAATTTGATTTTACATATTTAGACTAATTTAGATGTGTTAATCATTGTGAATGGTTTGGATCGTCGATACGTAGGCGGAAAGGTCGAATGCACACGGAGGCCTAGTGCACAACAGAACATTACTCTTATATATGTAAAATCAAATTAGTCTAAATATGTAAAATCAAATTATTTGAAATTTATTTGCTCATCCAATGAAATTTATTTGCTCATCCAATTATTTGAAATATATATATAACAAAAGTAATGCAAAATTTTATTGTTGTATGTCCAAGCGGAAGAATCACAACTCAAACTATGGACATAGGAGACTGAAAAGTTGTGCAAGCTAATGTTACACGAGCGACTTCATAAAATTGTTCTATTATCTTACTACATAGTGTTGGTAGCCTGCTAAGAAGAAGAAAAAAAACCCTTAAAAAGGAAAAGATGAGCAGGAAAGCATAGCTAATGGGGCGAAGGATACTGAACGATGCTCTGTAGACTGTTGTGAATGCGGAGAAAGTGGGGAAGGCGACAACCCAACTTCAACCCATCTCCAACACCATCACCCAAGTCCTCTCCAGCATGAAATACCGAAGTTTTCTTTTTCTTCTCATTTCGATTCAATTCGATTCGATTCTTGATCGGTCTTCTTAAATTCGACGGATACTTTTATGGGTTTAGGGTTTCTAATTTTTTATTTTTTATTACTGTTTCGAATACGATTGAATAGATTTAGGGGTTTGCGTTTTGATTTTTACTGGCAGTTTTCATTTCAATCGAATAGATTAGCATTTTATGTGTAGACATTGGAAATTACTGGTACATTATGGGGAATGTAACTGATGTTGCAATTGGATTTCGATGAGATCCTAACTATTGCTACCCAAGCTAAAGAGTTCAGGAAGAAGAAGAAACACTATTTATGGTCTCGAGAAATTTGATTTCTCCAGCTAGATTTCAACCCCTTTTTATGTTAATTTTTTTAGCTTTAGGTGCAATTTCAACAAAAGAAAAGTTTCGTAGAGTAGATGTAGATTATGTCTACATACTCCTTTGCTCCAAATTATGAAGAAATCAAATACAGCTAAAATTCACTATGAACAAAGAATAAAAGGAAAAAAATGTACCTTCAATTTGAACTTTGGTAATTGTAAATTAAGAGAACTGTTTCGCAAACATCGTATTTCACTATAAACAAAGTACATAAAGAAGATAATTTTATCTTTGATTCGGACCTTGAAGATGGTGAATAGATAGACTGAGGATTATTTAAAAACAATTTCCTTAAGACGTTATTTTCGTCATTACTACGGTGTACACATATGATTAGACGGTCGTCTCCCAAGATACAACATTCTGAACTTTGTTAACTTACACTAGAATAACGAAGGCTTCAGGCAAGATGGATATGACAGCAGGATTTGTGTTAAGTTAGCACTGGTACAGGGTGGTAGGAGTATGGAAATGGGATGCCGATTTGATCATGATTGGCTCCTATTTATAGCCCCATGCCAGGCAGTTGCACAACTGTACAGGAAACAACTGTCCCGACAGTTGCAACTGCAGAATTTTCAAAATCAGAAACTGGCAAAAAATAAGTTACTGTTTTAACACCAAGCCTAAGCCCAGCTCGGCCCGGCCGGCAAGTGTGTGCACGCATGTGTTTCAAACCGAAGCCCAAGTTGGGTGTGTTCTCCCTCCGGATAAAATATTCGTATCCCTAAGGGCACAACCATTTAGCTGAGTTTTTAACTTATTAACTCGCTTACTTCTTTTCTCTTTTCCGATATGGGACTAACATCTAATACCACATACCAAGCAAAAAGTCCAATTCTTCATTTCAACATGCTAATTTAGGAGGCGAATATTACATTCATTTGAATCTGTTTTGGACATATGAGTATATCATTTTATTCGTCTTGATGAGTAGAATAAGATGGAACTGATTTCCAACAGCAATATTTTCACATGTTTAGGAAAGAGTTAGGATGAGACAAAGAGATGGACAAGCAAGATTCTGATGCAGAAGACTGATAAGCAAGTTTTAGTTTTAGATTTTTTTTAAATATGAAATTTATCTGAACTTTTCTTTTTTGGCTTGGGTTAGAGGAACTCCCTTAGTTCGTTTCTTGTGTAATGTAACAGGTAGATTGAACTGGGTTTTGAATTGAGATATTAATTATAAGTTCTATGCATCTTTAATCCTTATTGACAATATTGTCTAAAGGTTGGGATGTGTAGGTGTGAGCACATGGCTTTTTGTTTGGCACATGGATTAAATGTTCCAAAAGCTGTAATGATCTATATGAGAGGAAAGTAATGAGAAATGATATTGTGGCGGTTGTTGTCATCAGATGACCATGTGAAAAATCCGACATTTTAATGATTTTGATTCATTGGTTGGCAATAATTTTTGAAGCGTTATTATAAATAATTCATATAATTATGCAATATAGTAATGGCATCTTATACTTTACCCAAGGAATTAAGTATGACATATTGCTTGTTTTTCATATTTTATTTTTATAGCACGATACCTCTATAAAAATGGTATATGTGGCCACATGCGTACGTACATATTTGTGTGTGTGGGTCCAATTCCAGTTATGCCCTCAGTATCTGGGACTGAGGAACTGAGGAAAAGAAGAAAAAGTGTTATTGTTATTATTGTTATTATTTTATTGTTCTGCAGACTGTTATAGTTGCTTTGCTATTCCTCCATCTTGCCAATTGACACATGTAGAACAAGGAGATGAATATTAGAATCACGCAAGCCCTCACCTTATTGTAAATTTCTAAGTTTGATCCACTTATATAAGGTTAGGGTTCCACCCCAACTCCCTAGCCTTTTCTTTAAGTGATAGGGGGGTATGCAATAACAAGTGGTAGCAGTTTCCCCCTTTCCTCTCTTCCTCATCATCTTGTTTTTCTTTGTGTATTAATGCATGTGCACGGCTTAAGTAGTACCCAGTCACATACAAGGACATCAATGCATGCCTCCTTTTGTTAGGACAGCTTTTTGGGTTTGGATTGCCACAAGTGATAGAAAAGGAAAAAAATAGAGATATGCAAAACTTGTATGGAAAGTGAAAGGATAAAACAGAATGACTGAAGAGCTGAGAATAAAATGAGGGGGAAAATCAAAATCAAAAGATCGATAATATATCCTTATAGTATATTACCACCTTTATTAACATTTTAAGCTACAAATCAGTTTTCGTCTTCTCATGGTATGATACAAGAATTTGAGGTGAAGAAGAGAAGTTACAGATCTCAGGAATGAACAGTAAGGAGGTTGAGGGAAGAACATGAAGAAAGGTTGAGATTGAGGAAGATGAAGATTATTTCATTAGTTTCCCCATTCTTTGCATCCATTACATGCTATTTATAAGCATCCAAGACACTCAATTACAACCACACAATCCTAACAAACTCTTAACCGAATTCTTCTTTCATTTACAATATCCTGCCAAAACTCAATACGAAATCTTTGAAGTGTGTCGGTCTCCTCTTCACACGTGCAGGTCGACTGTCATCTATTGCAGGTCGACTATCATCTGCTCCCACTTCCTCTTCAATCACTCCTTCAAATTTCTCAGCATTAACATTTACATTTCTTTCCATAGCTTCTCCAACCTCACCTGCACCCATGGTATCAGTCTCAATAACATTCGTATCAGTACACCCCCTATCAAAATGGACCTTGTCTGCAAGGTCCAATTGTGGAAAGGCCTTTTCCATAGCCGATTCCTTCTCCCATGTAGCTTCTTTGATTGGTAAATCAGCCCACCGCACCAACACTTCATTCACAAACTTGCCCATAACCTTGATCTGTCTGTGACCAATAATTTCAGCTAGATGAAATACCCATTTGTGATCCTTGTCAATAGCAAGCAACTCCTCCAAATCCTCTTGCGCAGGAAAAGTGACACACTTTTTTAGCAAGGAAACATGAAAAACTGGAAGAATGCGCGACCCTTCGGGCAAGTGTAGTTTATAAGCAACCTTCCCCACTCTCTTTATCACTTGATATGGCCTGTAATATCTCTTCGAAAGTTTCTGATTATGTCACTGAATTAGAGAATGTTGGTGATAAGGATGTAACTTTAAAAAGACCCATTCTCCCACCTTGAATTCCCTCTCCAACCTATGAGCGTCAGCTTTAGTCTTCATACAGCTTTGAGCTTGAATCAAATGTACCTTTAATTTTTGCAGCAATTCTTTGCATTTGGCCAAGATAGAATCGACTTCAAAGTTGACGGCATTACCCGTGATATAGTCTAGGATAGCACGGGGTTCTCTTCCATAAACTGCTTTGAATGGTGTGCATTTAAGCGATGAATGCCAAGAAGTATTATACCAATACTCCGCCCAAGCCAAATATTTGCTCCAATGTTGTGGTTCCTCACTAACAAATGCCCTCAAATACTGCTCTAAAGTTTTTACCTCAGATTGGCCATCAGATTGCAGGTGATATGCAGTACTCATTTGCAGTGAAGTTCCTTATTTGGACAAGAGCTACTGCCAAAAATTGCTTTGACATTTTGGATCTCTATCTGACACAATTGTTTTAGGCAAACCATGCAGTTTAACAATGTTCTCCATAAACACATCTGCTACTTTCATTGCAGTGAACCCTTTTGGCAAAGCAAAAAATGTGCATATTTGGACAGTCTATCAATCACTACCAAAATTACTGATTTGCCCTGTGATTGCGGTAACCCCGTAATGAAATCCATGGCTATATCTTCTCAAATGTAAACTGGTATAAGCAAAGGTTGAAGTAGAACACTCAGTTTAGATGTATCATACTTTGTTTGTTGGCAGATAACACAAGCCTTGATATAGTCTTGTACAGTCTTGAGCATATCATCCCAATGAAAAGAATCTCTAATTCTTGCCATAGTCTTTGCAACTCCAGCATGTCCACCTATTGGAGATGAATGCATCTCATACAAAATCTCCCCTTGCAGGTCCTTTGGAACCACTATCCTCTTTTTGTATAATAAAATACCATCTCAAACAGTATACGATGGTTGAAGGGCAGACTGTGATTAAGTAGAGCAACCCTCAACTTATCTAACCAAGATAATTGTGTACTACACACCAAAGCCAATATAGAGGAATCATCATATGGCACTCTAGACAAACTGTCAGTTGTCGTATTCCTCTTCCCTGGCTTGTACACAATTTTATAGCTATATCCTGCCAACTTTAACAACCACTTTTGTTGCTCTGGAGTTTGGATTGCCTGATTAACGAGATGATGTAGGCTTTGGTGATCTGTATGAATCACAAATTCCCCTCCTAACAAGTACTGCCACCACTTCTTTACTGCCTCCGTAATAGCAAACATTTCTCGAACATATGTTGAGGGTGCTTGCATTCTTGCTGAGATTTTTCTACTGAAGTACGCCAAAGGATGACCCTCTTGTTGTAGAACAGAACCTATCCCCACTCCAGAGGCATCAGCCTCTACTACAAATGTCTTTGAGAAATCAGGTAAGGCGAGTATTGGAGCTTGTTGTAATGCTATTTTCAACATATTAAAGGCTTTCTTAGCTGAAACATCCCATACGAATTTTTTGTTCTTAAGCAAATCAGTTAATGGCTTGCCAAGGTAGCATAATGACACACAAATCGTCTATAGTAACCAGTGAAACCAAGGAATGCTCGCACATTCTTCACACTTTTAAGTGTAGGCCAATATCGTATGACTTCTATCTTATTGCTATCCACTTCCAACCCTATTGCCGATATCACATGGCCCAAGTAATCTATTGAAACTTGGCCAAATGCACACTTGGATCTTTTCACATAGAAGAGATTTTGCTCTAAGACCCTCATGATAGCTGCCAAGTGCATAAGATGTGTCTCCCAATCTCTACTGTATACTAGGATATCATCGAAGAAAACCAAAACAAAAACCCTTAAGAAAGGCTTGAATATTGCATTCATTGCCGCTTGAAATGTGGACGGTGCATTTGTTAACCCAAAGGGCATAACTAAGAATTCAAAGTGGCCATCATGAGTACGAAATGTTTTCTTGTGAATATCAGTTGCCTGCACCCTTATTTGGTGATACCCCACTTGCAAATCCAACTTAGAAAAATATCTTGCACCACGCAACTCATCAAAGAGTTCATCAACCGTAGGAATAGGAAATCTATCTTTGATTGTAATAGCATTAAGTGCTCTATAATAAACACAAAAGCGCCATGTACCATCCTTCTTTTTAACCAAAAAAACAGGGGAAGAAAACAGGCTCTTACTAGGTTGGATAATGCCTTCCTACAATATTTTTCTAACTTGTTGTTCAATCTCTTGCTTTTGAAAGTGAGGATAGCGATAAGGCTTGACGTTTGAAGGCGCTTGACCAGGTATCAGATGAATAGGATTATCACAGTCTCTAACTGGTGGTAGGCTAACTGGTTCTGAGAAAATAGGAGCAAAAGAATTCAACAGATGCTGCAACTCAGGTTGCATAAGTTCCTCTTGATGATCTTCTTCAAGATGTAAATGAAAAAAATGCACTTACTGCATTTGTGGCCACCTCTCTGCGCAAACCATGTAGTTCAATTTATGCAAGAGCTGACTCCAAGCCCCCTTGTAAAACTGCATTCTTTTGATTGTAACGAAAGCTCATAGTCATTGTGCTATAATCTGTCAAGACTGGTCCCAACAATTTGAGCCATTGAATACCCAAAATCACAATCTGCACCTTGAACAGGTAATACATAAAAATCTATAACAAACTTATTCCCATGCAAGCATATGGGCACAGCTGCACATAACCCTTCACAATTAAGTGTTTCCCCATTTCCCACCATAACATTGAAATGTTGTGAAGGCCGTACGTGCAGCTTCAAAAACTTCACTAATCTCTCTTGAATGAAGTTATTAATGCTACCATTATCAGTTAGGACTTGAACACTAGTGTTATTTATTGTTCCCTGCACCCTCAAAGTGCGTAATGAAGCCTGGCCAGCCAAGGCCTGTAGTGAAATCTCAGACATTGAAGCACTCTCCTGAATAGCTGAACTCATTTGATCATCAAGTATAGCTAAAGAAGAATCAAGCAACTCTTCATCAGTATCACATAAGAGTAGAAAGAATGTCCGTTTACACTTGTGACCTGGAACAAACTTTTCGTCACAGTTGAAGCATAAACCTTTTTCTTTCCTTGTAATCCACTCAGCATGGGAAATTCGTCTGATGGCCATCCTCTTTCCTTGATCGACCACAGAACTCACTAAGGATAAAGATTGAACTGGTTTTGGAGGAGTTGGTAATAATGGAGGTAATGTACTAGGCAGTGGTTGCCACGATGGCCTCTTTCCTCCTCCTCTATAGTTGGAAGATCTCAAATCTTGAAACTTATCTTCCTGTAACCTTGTTAAACCAATGGCATCAGCCAAAGAGGAAGGTGTATGAGCCAATACTTCTCTACGAATCTCTGGTTTCAAGCCTGAAACATAACAGCTCAAGATAGTAGAATCTAATAATTGCTTTCTTTTATTAACCAAAATATGCAGTTAATGATGATGTTTGCGTAAGCTTAAACAATAAGCCTTCATAATCAACATATGCTGACAGTCCAAACCGACTATCTAGTTGCTTCACAATTTCTCCCCAATTACGAAATTCCCCATTATTGAACTTATGCTGAAACCAAGCCAACGCGCGACCATCCATATAGAATGACGCAATATCCAATCGCTGCTCCATCGGAGTACAATGATAATGAAAGAATTGGTTCGCTTTAAAGAGCCACTCTGTCGGATTCTCACCATCAAATCGAGGAAAATCTAATCTAGGGTTCTTTATAGAAATTTCATGAGGAGAAACAGAGTTTCTTATAGTGGATGGCATCTCGGATTGCGATCAGAGTCCTTGGTGCTCTACATGCACCATCAATACCGTCAGATGATGAATCAACTCATCTAAGGATCCTTGTTGATCTTTGATCATCGCCTTTTGTTCTGCGATTGAAGATTATAGTTCTTGCAGTCGACCGCCATGAACTGTAGCCGACTCCCGTAAGCCTGCAATCGAATCATCAACCGATTTATGCACCTAGTTGCCTCATCGATCGATCTTCTTCCGTTAGCCATGACTCCAAATCGATGAAAGCACCAATTGATACAAGAATTTGAGGTGAAGAAAAGAAGTTACAGATCTCAGGAATGAACGGTAAGGAGGTTGAGGGAAGAACAGGAAGAAAGGTTGACATTGAGGAAGATGAAGATTATTTCATTAGTTTCCCCTTTCTTTACATCCATTACACGCTATTTATAAGCATCCAAGACACTCAATTACAGCCACACAATCCTAACAAACTCTTAACCGAATTCTTCTTTCATTTACAATTTTCTGCCAAAACTCAATACGAAATCTTTGAAGTGTGCCGGTCTCCTCTTCACACGTGCAGGTCGACTGTCATCTATTTCAGGTTGATAGTCATCTGCTCCCACTTCCTCTTCAATCACACCTTCAAATTTCTTAGCATTAACATTTACATTCCTTTCCACAGCTTCTCCAACCTTACATGCACCCATGGTATCAGTCTCCATAACATTCGTATCATGGTACCACACGTATCATTAGATATAAAAATGCATACCTTTCCTTTTTATGTTCTCGTTATATGTGAGCTATTCACTAAGAGCAATTGATTTTATTGACTCAATTAATAAAAAAAATTTAAGCTACTATGGTTGCTTCAGGTTTTTGCCCTTTCTGTTAAATTCTTGTTTGTGAATTGTGATGCTTGTGTTTATTAGCACTAGTAATTGCGATGCACGTCTTAATAAATAAATTTTTTTTAAATAAAAATTTCGATGTAGTATGGTTCTGAACCTGAGACCTCTTTTATATTAGTTATGCACGGACAATACATGTCCTTAAAAATAAATAAATAAATAAATACTGTGATATAGTGAGGACTCGAACCTGAAACCTTCTTCATATTAGTTATGTACATATGTCATGCGCGTTGATAGATTTACAAATAACAGTAAGGTCTTCTCCCAATATAATATTAGAGATTAGAGATTTAATCAGCAAATCAGTTGTCTTCTCATGGCACCACATGTATCCCTGGGTGACAAAGATATACCATTCCATTTTTACTTTCTTGATATATTCTGTGCTATTTACAAAGAGCAGATAATGTCATCGATTTAATCAAAAAAAATTTTAAGCTCCTCTGGTTGCTTCAGCTTTACCAACGTGAATATTATCCAATTTCAGATTCATTGTGCTACATTAACTTATAGTTTTCACTTCTCAGACATTGCAATGTGCAAATGATAAATTGATAATACTTACTATCTCTGATTGCATTCTCGTGCCTTTCCTATACTAGAGTCAGGAAGTCCATTTGCCAATAAAATTGATAATACTTTCTATCTCTGATTGCATTCTCGTTCCTTTCCTTTGCTGGTGTCAGGAAGTTCATTTGATGACATATAGTATAAGTTTTGAAAAATGATGCTTTGTAATGTAAATCACCCGGAGATGAATAGGGTCATTGTGCAGAATTAAAAATTAATTAAAATAAAGTGCAGAGTAAATAAAAGAGTTAAGAAGAGCAAACGCAGATAGCACAAATGATACAGCGATGCAACGTGGTTCGATCCCCAGGTCTACGTCCACACCTCTTACTTGTAGCAATTCTCCGCTACAAGCGTTCCAGTATACTCAAAACCCTTGTACAGTGATTTCGGATTCAGGCCAAGAAACCTATTACACCCACAGGACTTTTAACACGAGTCCCGTCAATCTCACCGAAGTGGAAGAAAAGCAAAAACTCAATATCTTAAATGATCGTGACTGAAGAATACAAAAATTATCACACACACTCGGATTGATTTTTGAAAGATTAGTTCAGAAGATTTTTCTCAGGAGTAATGGTGAAGAATACTCAGTGTGTTCGGCCAATTAAATAGATTGGGAAGTGTATCGATCAAAATTGGAAACGATACATTCCGAAAATGTGAACAGCGCAAAGTACGGTCGACCGCAATCTTGGTGCAGTCGACCGTTCATCTCTCTGACGTAAAGTAGGGAGATGAAAGATCGACTGCTTCTTACGCAACTGAGAGTTTCAGTCGACTGCGATGCGGTCGACCGTCATGAGGTGTGGCCGACCGGTATCGTGCTGTTCATACCGAATTCACTTTATATTCTTATCAAATAAACTAATCAATCAATCAATCAATCAATTTTACACAGATTTAAATCTCACAAATATAGAATGATAGAAGCTGGTCTTAATGTCTTTCTTGGACATTAATCAATCAACTCTTCTTTTTGAATATCTTCTTCTTTTGCTTGATTTCTCAATCTTTCTTTATTACTTTCCTTCTTTGAATATTCTTGAATCTCTCTTCGGTCTCTTATGGAGATTATTTGATCCTGAAAATCTGAATAACTCAATTCAAACTTATTAGTATTTATAGACACGTTTTGTGCACACCAAACTAGGAGTCAACAATCTCTCCCTTTTGGTGTGAACAGAACATGCCTTTGAATATTGAAAGTAAAAAAAAATTAAACAATTTGGCAAGAGAATACTTCCCATGAATTGAGTACTTCCCGTGACATAGATTTTCATAAGTAAGGAGAGATTTGTAAATACTCCCCCTTAATTTAATATTGCATGGAAAATAAAAACTATTTACTTATGTTTACTTTCATGCATTCATAATATTCTCCCCTTTTTTTGAACACACCAATAGGGGGGCAAAGACACGTATAAATTACTTCTCACGAAAACTATTTGTAAGTGAAAAGAAACTTTCATGAAGCATAATAAGAGATACAAAGTTTACAGAAAAGAATTTTAAAAAAAAAAGGGATAAAAATCTACTTACATGATACCATTGATAGCGAGACTCTTTGATATACAGGGAGAGCTCTTCATGGTATCATAGATTTGAGATTTTCCCAATGCATATGCGAAGCATGGATAAAAAGGTCGAATGTCAAGAAATTGAGGTTATAGGAAAATTAGTAAAGAGTTAAAACAAAAATTGCAACTTGTAACCAGAAAGAGAACCGGTCGACCACAAAACCAAGCAGTCAAAAATTTTCTAGAGAGAAAACTGGTCGACCACACTCCTGTTTCAAAAACACAACGAATCACAAAGGATGAACCGGTTGACCGCTCGGTCGACCGTTTATCTTCTAAAACCAAAACCTAAAACAAAGGATGAGCCGGTCGATCGCAAATACTGAAATCCAATATTTTGAAAGTAGAGTATTAAAAAAATTTACCCGAGGGTAAACCGGTCGATCGTACACCCTCACAGGCGTACAGTCACTCGTTCAGTCGACCAAAATGAAATTTCAAGCTGAGATATCAATAACATTTAGTTCTCCTTTCAAAAAATGAAATCATTTTTCATCTAAAGGTTTTGTAAAAATATCAGCAAGTTGCGAATCAGTAGAAATATACTCAAGAATAATATCTCCTTTTTGAAAATGGTCTTTATTAAAGTGATACCGAATATCAATGTATTTAGTGCGACTGTGTTGATCAAAGTTCTTTGTCATATGAACAGTACTAGTGTTATCACATTTAATTGAAATGTGATCAAAAAATACCTTGTAGTCCTCTAGAGTGTGTTTCATCGATAGTACCTGCGCACAACAAGATCATGCGACAATATATTTAGCTTCGGCAGTTGAGAGAGTTACAGAGTTTTGCTTCTTAGATGCCTATGAGATAAGACAGTTGCCCAAGAAGTGATATGTGCCCCTGGTGCTTTTTCTGTCTGTTAAGCTACCGGCATAATCTGCATCAAAGAATCCTACAAGAGAAAAACTTCTATTTTTCGGATAACAAAGTCCAGTATTTAGTGTGCCTTTGAGATATCGAATGATACGCTTAACGGCAACCAAATGCGATTCATTGGGACACGACTGGAAACGTGCACATAAACAAACACTAAACATAATATCTGGACGAGATGCAGTAATATAAACTAAACTACCAATCATACCTCGATAAGTAGAAATATCAACATTGTTACTAGATTCATCTTTTGAAGGCTTAGTAGTAGTGGCCATAAGTGTTTTGTAAGCATTTGCATTTTCAAGTCTGAACTTTTTGACTAGTTCCTTTGCGTACTTGGATTGATTTATAAAGATGCCATCCTTTGGTTTATCTTTCTCAAATTTGATTTTAGGGATCCCCCTTACAAGCTCCTTGGTTACGAGTTTATTGAGATTGTCCATGGCCGTGTGTTCAAGTCTTCTATGCCATAACCAACCATCCTCATTTCTCGCAACGAAGCACCTCATATTTTTCTGTGCTAATTCATTAGAATTTATAACATAAACATTGTTACATCGGTTAGCGAGAAGTAAACAAGATTTATTGCTATCTAGTACAGTGCATGTATTTTTGTCCAAAGTAACGGTGTAACCTTTATCACATAATTGGCTGACACTAATTAGATTATGTTTCAAACCTCTTACCAATAGAACATCCTCAATGGAGCATGAGGAACCAAAGTTTATTTTTCCTTTACCAATGGTTTGACCAGTGCTATTATCTCCAAAGATGATATCCTTCCCTCTTTCCCTTGATAGTGATGTAAAGTATCTCTGTCACCTGTCATATGATTTGAGCATCTACTATCAAGGTACCACCGATCTTTAGTCTTGATATGCTGAGGTACCTACATCAAGATTAGTATGTATAATTTTGCGTGCCCAAGTTTGTTTTGAACCTGCGTTTACATCCTTTCTTATCCACACAAAATTAGTATTCCTTTTTAATAAACAGTTATACGAAATATGTTCTAATCTACAGCACTAATGACATGTGATATGACTATGTTTTGAGTCAAGCACACTTGCATAGTTTTGAGTTGGTTTATGATTATGTTGGTGATTGTGCAAGTGTGTATGACAGGATGATTTAAATTTTTTATGGTGTATTGGCTCTTCGTAACTAAGCCCTCGATTATCATGATAGGATCTTGAATTTTTTGTAATAAGGTAACTGGGCCCTTCATATGTTTTCACAATTTTTTCAAGCTCAGTTACTCTTTACATAATCTTTTCCTAGTCATCTCATCATCTTTTGTATTCCAACGAAGAGTGTCTATTGTAGCATCAAGAATCCTATTTTGTTCAAGAGCTTCATTACATCCTTCCACTACCTCATCAAATTTCCTCTTGCACTCTTTCAAATCACTGGTGAGTTTGGCGATATAAACAGATTTCTCATGAATTTCTCTTAAGTGATCATCATGTGTTTCTAAGGACTCTTGAATTTGTTGTTTTAAAAGTTCATTTTCCTTTAGCAATACATCATGATCTTTTCTAAATGACTCAATTTTTTTTTAAGATCAAGGAATTCTTATTTTTTAGTATTTAATTTTTTTCAATACAAGAGTCATGTGTTTCACTTGGAATTTGTTTATATTTCCTACGTTCATGACTTTATTTTATTAGCATAGTCTTTTAAACCATTACACATGTCTACTAGCTCATCATAAGTGGGTTCTTCGATTACCTCTTCTTGAGATGGTGATTGCACCTCACCATTCCCAAGAACCATGAAGCCGACATCATCGTAGCCTTGCTCTCACTCACTTGAATCGGAGTCTAACCATGTTGCCTTCAGCGCCTTCTTTTTCAGACATGGGTTTGAGCAGTAGTAGTCCCTATTCCTGTCTTGTGAGACGGGACAATTTGCATGGATGTGTCCAGACTTCTTACACTTATAGCACACGTCATCTTTATCTTTCTCCCTTTCTCCTTGGTACCTACCCTATTTTTTATGTTTGAGATACTTACGAAATTGCTTGGTCAATAGGGCAATGTCCTCGTCTGACTCCTCGCAATCGAATCTGCTTTTGATGGTCAGGATTTTTTTGCCTTTAGTGGAATGGTTTTCTCTTCGGTTTTTTGTTTAATCCCGATGTTTTGTCTGTATCTTTTGGTTTCCGACATTTCTATCTCGTATGTCTTAAGCTTTCCTTGGAATGTGTAGTAGTCGAAACCCTTTTCTTTGAGGGTCTCCCTCATTGTAGCAGCTTTTACATTCCATTCTAGCATGAGAAAACTTACGAGTTTTCCGACCTTTCGGTCATCATCTAACACCTTACCTAAGCTCTCAAGTTCGTGGGCAATGATATCGAAACGGGCGAGCATTTGATCCACATTTTCTCCTGGCAACATGCGAAACACATCAAACTTATAAAAACATAAATTAACTTTAGCTTTTACCTCAGAAGCGGTTCCCTCATGCCGCTTCAGCATGCTGTTCCAGATCTCGTATGCTGTCTTACAGTTTCGCTCGCATCGCATTAGTTCTTCGTCATTCAACCCTGCATAGAGAGCCGTCATGACTTTGGAATTTGCTGTCTTGAGAGCCAGCTTCGCTTTTGTGAAAGTTGTCTTTTCGTCATTGTAATATCCCGGATGGATATTATATTGTATAAATTATTATTTTTAATGGGAATTTCTTGGTTTCACTCATAAAACGTTACTTGGACCTACATACTGGTAAGTATATACAGGTATTGTATCAGTTTTGTGCACTTGTACAAAATCCTGAAAAACACATTTTTGAGAAAAATGTCTGGAAAATCCAGGGCAGACACTGAAAATTATTATTTTATTTTTATTTCCCGAAATTAAATATTTTTGGTGGATATCACCCGGTTTTGTTAATAAGCATTATCTGTGTACACATACCAGTCTGTATACATCTGTATTGTATCAAATTCGTACTAGAATCTTTCGGTATGATAATAAAATTTATTTTATTATTATTTTCGGAATTAAATTATTTTTGTATGGGTTGAGCGGTTTTATAAACGGAAATTATCGGTATATAGATATATACATACGTAAGCGTATTGTACCGATTTCGTACGTTTGTACAAATCATGTAGTATGTGTTTTGGACAAAAATATCTTATTTTTTTCATGATTAATCAAATTTGGAGGGTTAGGATTTGTTTGGAGGCTTAAACCTAGGGTTAAGATTAATTAGGGTTACATAAGAGTTAATAGGTGTATTTTCTACTAGAACCCTCTTCTCCACCTCATCCCTCCACCTCACCCCCTCCACCTCACCCTATTTGGCCGGCCCAAATGATCCCCAAGGGGTTTTGTGCATTTTTGTTGGGTATTTTGCACTTTCCACCCTCATTTTGACCTATAAATACCTCTCCCTTTCACCTTTTCCTCATTTTACAAGAAAAAAAAAAAGAGAGAAGAAAAGAAAGAGAGGGAAAACCCTAAGTGTTCTTCATTTGGGGGTTTTCCATAGGTGTGTTCTTCATTGGAGGTTTTTGTAGTAGAAGCTTGGAGGAAGGAGAAGGTTTTGCTAGCTAGTTCTTCCTACAAAGAATAAAGGTGGGGATTCTTTACTTCTAGTTTAAATTGCTTGTTCTCTTAATTATTTTTGTATGTAGAAAAGAACTCATCTTTAGGGTTATTTTTAGGTCTATGTGAGTAAATAACCCATCTTTGATGGTTGGTTGTTGTAGGATAAAAAGAACACATCTTTTTTTTTGTGGATGTTGTAGGTGTATGTTCTAAATAACTTGGACTATTTATCAAAGCATATAAGTGGTTGTAGGTTAAAAAGAACCCATCTTTATGATGTGTTGTTGTGTATTTATATTCCTAAATAACTTGGACTATTTCCTAAGCATAAGCATATTTGTAGGGATCAAAATGATCCCATGAAAAAGATGGATTGAAAGGACTCAACAAAATCACATAAAGGTTGATTTTTGAGACCTTGTATGGTTAGTATTGTTGTAATAATTATTTTGGACTAATTGGACTAAGATTTGTGCATAAGAACAGTGGAAAATTAAGATGAAGTTTTCTCTTTTTATTTGTGTGGATTCTCGTCCACTTTTGTTGTATGTGTATTAAAAAAAAAAGACTTGGACTAATTATTAAGCATAAAGTGGTTGTAGGGATCAAAAAGATCTCATGAAAAAGATAGGTGGTGGAACTTAATTAGAACGCATAAAGGTTGTTTCTTTAACCTTGTTATGACTATTGTTGTTATAATGGTTATTTTGTTAACACAAATGACCACTTGGACTATAGCTATGTGCATATAAATATTAGTGTAGTAAGAATGTTTACTTATCCATTCTAGGGTTGTAGAACTCATCTAGCTTTTTAAAGGATAAGTTTTTGTTGTATGTTGCTCTCTACTTTGTTAAGAAATTATTCTTACTAACCCTTGTTCATTAAAGGTCTCTCTTATTGTATGTAGGAACTTGTAGGATTGAAGAAAAAAATGGGTTGCAGTATGTACTAATTTGTAGACTAATAAATGTAGCCTTTGTATTATATAGGACTTGTAAATCCAATAAAGATAGATTCTTGTAATAGTTAAGTAGGACTTGTAATTTACAAAAAAAGTAGTTTTTGTAATAGCTAGATAAAGTCTTTAGTAGCTTTATAAGTTTACTACCATGCTTGAGATGAATGTCGTAGTACCATGTCCTAAACTATTCTAGGTTGCTAGAGAACCCATGCTTGAGTTGTAGTAAAGAACCCATCCATGCTTATGTGAACCCATGAACCTACCATGTTTGTGTTCTATGTCAAAAAGAGAACCTATTCATGCTTGTGAACCCATCCATGCTTAAGTTGTGTAGCAAGGAAACCCCTTCATGCTTATGAACCCATTCATGCTTATGAACCATGCTTGTGAAACCCATGAACCCATTCGTACTTGTTCTAGTTTCATAAAAGAATTCATATACCATGCTTGAGTTGATTTTAGTAGATATACTATGCTTAAATTAAAATCCTGGACGGATATTATATTGTATAAATTATTATTCTTAAATTAAAATATTTTTAATGGGAATTTCTTGGTTTCACTCATAAAAAGTTAGCTGGACTTATATAGTGGTAAGTATATACAGGTATTGTATCAGTTTTGTGCACTTGTACAAAATCCTGAAAAAACGCATTTTTGAGAAAAATGTCTGGAAAATCCCGGGCAGACACTGAAAATTATTATTTTATTTTTATTTCCCGAAATGAAATATTTTTGGTGGATATCACTCGGTTTTGTTAATAAGCATTATCTGTGTACACATACCAGTCCGTATACATCTGTATTGTATCAAATTGGTACTAAAATCTTTCGGGATGATAATAAAATTTATTTTATTATTATTTTCGGAATTAAATTATTTTTGTACGGGTTGAGAGGTTTTACGAACGGAAATTATCGGTATATAGATATATACATACGTAAGCGTATTGTACCGATTTTGTACGTTTGTACAAATCATGTAGTATGTGTTTTGGACAAAAATATCTTATTTTTGTCATGAGTCAAATTTGGAGGGTTAGGATTTGTTTGGAGGCTTAAACCTAGGATTAAGATTAATTGGGGTTACATAAGAGTTAATAGGTGTATTTTCTACTAGAACCCTCTTCTCCACCTCATCCCTCCACCTCACCCTATTTGGCCGGCGCAAATGATCCCAAAGGGGTTTTGTGCATTTTTGTTGGGTATTTTGCACTTTCCACCCTCATTTTGACCTATAAAGACCCCTCCCTTTCACCTTTTCCTCATTTTACAAAAAAAAAAGAGAGAAGAAAAGAAAGAAAGGGAAAACCCTTTAAGTGTTCTTCATTTGGGGGTTTTCCATAGGTGTGTTCTTCATTGGAGGTTTTTGTAGTAGAACCTTGGAGGAAGGAGAATATTTTGCTAGCTAGTTCTTCCTACAAAGAATAAAGGTGGGGATTCTTTACTTCTAGTTTAAATTGCTTGTTCTCTTAATTATTTTTGTATGTAGAAAATAACCCTAAAGAACCCGTCTTTAGGGTTATTTTTAGTTCTATGTGAGTAAAGAACCCATCTTTGATGGTTGGTTGTTGTAGGATAAAAAGAACACATCTTTTTGATGGTGGATGTTGTAGGTGTATGTTTTAAATAACTTGAACTATTTTTCTAAGCATATAAGTGGTTGTAGGTTAATAAGAACCCATCTTTATGATGCGTTGTTGGTGTATTTATGTTCCTAAATAACTTGGACTATTTCCTAAGCATAAGCATATTTGTAGGGATCAAAATGATCCCATTAAAAAGATGGATTGAAAGGACTCAACAAAATCACATAAAGGTTGATTTTTGAGACCTTGTATGGCTAGTTTTGTTGTAATAATTATTTTGGACTAATTGGACTAAAATTTGTGCATAAGAACTGTGGAAAATTAAGATGAAGTTTTCTCTTTTTATTTGCGTGGACTCTCTTCCACTTTTGCTGTATGTATGTTCAAAAAAAAAAGACTTGGACTAATTATTAAGCATAAAGTGGTTGTAGGGATCAAAAAGATCCCATGAAAAAGATAGGTGGTGGAACTTAATTAGAACGCATAAAGGTTGTTTCTTTAACCTTGTTATGACTATTGTTGTTATTATGGTTATTTTGTTAACACAAATGACCACTTGGACTATAGCTATGTGCATATAAATATTAGTGTAGTAAGAATGTTTACTTACCCATTCTAGGGTTGTAGAACTCATCTAGCTTTTAAAGGATAAGTTTTTGTTGTATGTTGCTCTCTACTTTGTTAAGAAATCATTCTTACTAACCCTTGTTCATAAAAGGTCACTCTTATTGTATGTAGGAACTTGTAGGATTGAAGAAAAAAATGGGTTGGAGTATGTACTAATTTATAGACTAATAAATATAGCCTTTGTATTATATAGGACTTGTAAATCCAATAAATATAGATTCTTGTAATAGTTAAGTAGGACTTGTAATTTACAAAAAAATTAGTTTTTGTAATAGCTAGATAAAGTCCTTAGTAGCTTTATAAGTTTACTACCATGCTTGAGATGAATGTCGTAGTACCATGTCCTAAACTATTCTAGGTTGCTAGAGAACCCATGCTTGAGTTGTAGTAAAGAACCCATCCATGCTTATGTGAAATCATGAACCTACCATGTTTGTGTTCTATGTCAAAAAGAGAACCTATTCATGCTTGTGAACCCATCCATGCTTAAGTTGTGTAGCAAGGAAACCCCTTCATGCTTATGAACCCATTCATGCTTATGAACCATGCTTGTGAAACCCATGAACCCATTCGTACTTGTTCTAGTTTCAAAAAAGAATTCATATACCATGCTTGAGTTGATTTTAGTAGATATACCATGCTTGAGTTGTTGTAGGTTGATTATAGTGAGAAACTCATGTTTGAGTTGATTATAGTAGATATACCATGCTTGAGTTGTTGTAGGTTGATCATAGCGAGAAACCCATGCTTAAGTTGGTTTTAGAAAGATACCATGCTTGAGTTGTTGTAGGTTGATTATAGCGAGAAACCCATGCATGAGTTGATTTTAGTAAGCATACCATGCTTGAGTTGTTGTAGGTTGATGATAGTGAGAAACTCATGTTTGAGTTGGTTATAGTAGATATACCATGCTTGAGTTGATTTTAGTAAGTATACCATGCTTGAGTTGTTGTTGGTTGATTATAGTGAGAAACTCATGTTTGAGTTGATTATAGTAGGTATACCATGCTTGAGTTGTTGGAGGTTGATTACAGTGAAACCATGCTTGAGGTTATTTTAGTAAGTATACCATGCTTGAGTTTTTGTAGATTGATTATAGTGAGAAACTCATGTTTGAGTTGATTATAGTAGATATACCATGCTTGAGTTGTATTAGGTTGATTATAGTGAGAAACTCATGTTTGAGTTGATTATAATAGATATACCATGCTTGAGTTGTTGTAGGTTGATTATAATGAGAAACTCATGTTTGAGTTGATTATAGTAGATATACCATGCTTGAGTTGTTGTAGGTTGATCATAGCGAGAAACCGTAGGTTGATCACAGCGAGAAACCCATGCTTAAGTTCATTATAGAAAGATACCATGCTTGAGTTGTTGTAGGTGGATTATAGAAAGATACCATGCTGAAGTTGTTGTAGATTGTTGTAGTAAGAAACCCATCATGCTTATGTTATTGTAGTGGTTCTAGTAAGGAACCCATGTTGAGATGTGTAGTTGTTTTATATTCAAAGGAATCTGTGCATGTTTGAGTTATATGATTGTAGTGGTTTCGGTTAAATTCTAAAAGGAACCCATAAGTTGAGCTTGCATGATAACCCAATTGAAATGAACCCATGTTCCACAAGTTGTTCTAGTTCGATTTTTAAGAAGAAACCCATGAAACTAGCTCCATGATAGTTCTAGCTCGAATTGGCGAGGAACCCATGCAATTAGGTTCTAGGTGATTCTAGCTCAACTTTGAGAAAGAACCCATGAACCTAGTCGCATATTGTCCTAGTTCAATTTGGGAAAAGAACCCCTGAGTTCCAGTTGTATGCGTTTCTAATTGAAATTGGACCATATGATGTACACATGCTTCATCTTCAATATATGGTAAATAATGGTTGGAAAAGTCACTAGTATTGTTATCTAGATAAAAGCTAGCCCAGGGGCCATCGACCATCAAGAATCGCATCTTACCACCTTAGAAACTGTGGATAAATCACACCTCGAGCACCGACAGATCTTAATTGGTGTGGGTTGATCGTGTGCCGAGAATGTTGATGAAATCCGAGTTAGGGGTAATGATGAGTGAGAGAGATTTTCGTCATCGGTGTCTTGGATCGATAGGCCATGAGTTGGATCGGGATAATCATAAGGAAGTTATTGAAAACCCTGTAAGAGTGTTTGGGTTTAGTGACATCGTTAGGGTAGTAACTTATGGCTATTACTACTTAAGCTTTACTTATTATTATTTTTGTCGAAGGGAAAGTCTTGGTGTTAAGGGTGATTCCTTATGATCCGACCTATCCTATAGGTCGATACTAGGCGGTGTTATTGGGTTGTACCTTCCCGTCAAAGGGATACGTACGGTGTCATCTCACGAGTTGGGAGCACGGGTTGCGTATCTCGTCTGTTAATTCCTGAAATACCGTGGCTTGGGGTGCCACAGGATGCAACGTGCAGTCCTGCGCTTGCGAGACCCCAGGGGTGCCACAGGGTAGGCTTCGCGCAACCCTGCGCTTGCGAGACCCTATGTTCTTTGGATTTTCGAATGAGGCCCGATACACTGGGCAATAGTGGCAAACATGGACACCACTATGTGACTGCAGTAACGGAACTAGACCGTATTTGCAACCTTGTTTTTGTGTGAGGTCCGGCATGCCGGGTAGCAGTGGCAAACAGCGACACCATAATCACACTGCATTTGTGGGACTTGACCCAGATGCAACCTCACAGTCACGGGATATTGTTAGGAACAGGATTGTGTACAATGTATAATTTCTAACGAGGGTTCGAATCCTTATATATGAAGAAACGGCTTGAGATGGGACGTATGTAGTATGGGATGCATATTGTTCCGGAGACTTGCTTGCATTAGAATAAGAACATCTTGGCGTTAGTCGATCTTGTATTAAAGTCTAAGGCATAGCATACACTGACACATCAATTATATATACGCGTTTCTCTTTTCATTAATCTGTTTGCTTAAGTGGAGAATTGCTGCTAGTTATCAGCCTTAAAGCGTCAGTGAATACTGACGCCCCCATTTCATTAGGTACTGGATTGCAGAAGTACAGGTACAAGATTTAGGAGGACTCAAGGCGAGAGAAGCAAGAGTCGTTTCCATTTCTGCTACATTATATGTTGTTACTATTGTTCCATTGAAACAGTTTTGTAATCTATTTATTTGTTGGAAAGCATCCAAGCGAAATACCATGTGTAGTTCTTTATTCATTTGTATTCTGATGTAATATGTTGAAAGTTGTAACACTTAGGATTGTAAAGGTATTGTTGTAACACTATTGTAATGTATTGCAATTTTGTAACATTCAGATTGTAATACATTTGTGTTGAAATAAAAGTTTTAAATTTTTCTGTTTTTCTGTGTATCGTGGCTAATTGAAGAAAAGATTCTGGCTTATGTCGCGGTTTTCCAGTTACGTGGAAATCGGGGCGTTACAGTCGTTGACTGGAATATCTGTTTTATTGATGCACACATTCCATACTTCTTCTCCAAGCATCTGTAGAAAATGAGGCATACGAACTTTCCAAACATCATAGCATTTTCCATCAAAAAATGGTGAACGTGTAAGGCTTGTCCCATTGGAGATGAATGGCTCTGTCACACCCCGCTTCCCACTATACGGAAATACAGGCACGCAACTGAGGTCCAGCGAATGATATACATCATCCATAAGCTGTACAATTATAAGCTCAACAAGATCTTTATAACACATTCACGCAGGCAAATATGATAATCACATGAGCTGGAAATAGAATAACCATCATCTGGATAATACATCAACATCGGATCAAGATGCCCGGGAATACAAGGTGCCAGAATTAAAACAGTACGATAAGCAGTTCGCTATAACAATTAGATAAAATAGCAACTGAAAGCAAAACAACATGAAGTAGTAAGGAAGCAGCAACGATCGTCTAGAGAGTCTGCTCGTCGGGTCCATCAATACCTGTATAATTATTAACTCAAAGAAAAATAGAAAAGTTCCCGTTAGAGCAAGTTTCAGGCAGCAAGTAGCAACAAGCAGTAAAAGAGGTAATATAACAAGATATAACATGGAAGAAACAAGAAATAGAAGTACAAATACAATATGGAAGTAAGTAAGGAACTAGGACAATATGATCATGTAAGTAATAACTGTAACTAGTGTATTCTAGACTTTAAGATATAAGCAATTGATAACCTAGGCTCAGTTAATCGATAATCATGTAATCATTGATCGAGAGTCATGTAATCAAGAGTCATTTAATCAAGAATCAAGAGTCATGTAATGAAGAGTCATGTAATCAAGAATCATGTAATCAAGAATCAAGAGTGATGTAATGAAGAGTCATGTAATCAAGAATCAAGAGTCATGTAATGAAGAGTCATGTAATCAAGAATCATGCTTAGTGAAGATCTCAAGTTTATCTGTTTTATTAACTTATCTAATGCACGCAATCCTGTGTCCCATACCACAAGTTCGGTGCATATCAATCATGTGACGTTTAGACTTAAGTAGTGAATTCTATAGGATTATGTACTCGGGTCTTCCAGTGATAGTATTAAGACATGTAATCATGAATCATGTGATCGAGAATTATGTAATCAAGAATTGTGTAATCAAGAATCAAGAATCAAGAATCACTATTTCGGGAAACACGGGCCCCCTTCCGAGTATACTCCCTTATATTGTCCACAATTAAGTCGTACCCTTATAATCTCGGCTTGTTATTCTTTTATAATTAATTATGAATATGCAATTGGTACGACTAGTGGAACGGTGTAATCAAATAGTCTAGTCAAGAAAAATATCAAGTGCAGTAATCATGGATATAAGACGTAAAACGAGTACATGTATCGAGAGTAGTTATTATAGAATTATCAAGTGGTATAAAATGCATGCAATCAACCTATTATATCTATGCAAGTTATTATTATAAGAACAATAATACACTCAGTTCATTAAATATGAAAAGTAATGGGTTTATATGCAAAAACATAGAGATGAATTTTTAGATAACTTGACATATCTGCATTCAAATTCACTTTTCCGTTGTTACAGAAAAGCAAATCCAATTCCGTCAGAGATTCAAGAAATTAGACTCTCTTCCGGTTCTAACGCATATTCACACGATACATTCTAGAGACAGTAGTTATGCGTACAAATTCATTCTTCGCTGGATTCGATGTTTCGCGCGCATTCTGGAAATTCAGAGTCACAATACTAAAATTGCGATATCTCACAATCTATACATCGGATTGAGAAACTGTAGGATGTTTCGGATATCTAGACTCGAAGGGCTACGATTTTTATGTAGAAAGATTTTCGATCCAGTGTCGGGAACGTGGTCAATTCTCAGTACAAGATACCGATTAGTAATCCCGTGCAGGTTAAGAAATTCACGATACGCCAGTACTAAAATCGCGATATTTCACAATCTATACATCCGATTGAGAAACCGTAATATGTTTCGGATATCTAGATTCGAAGGGCTGCGATTTTCATGTAGAAAGTTTTTCAATCCAGTGTCGGGAATATGGTCTAATTCTCAGTACAAGATACCGGTTAGTAATCCCGTGCAGGTTTAGAAATTCACGATATGCCAGTTTTAAAATCACGATATCTCACAATCTATACATCCGATTGAGAAACCGTAAGATGTTCTAGATTTGGAACTCGATGGGCTACGATTTTCACGTAGAAAATCTTCAATCCAGTATCGGAAACATGGTCGAGTTCTTAGTGCAAGGTCAAGAAATTTAGAGATAGTAAGGTTGAATATTCGATATTCGATAACACGATTCGAAGTGTGTTAACGGTTCACTCTTGAGTTGATATAGCATGGAACCAGTGACTAGAACGGAGTTTGACAATAAAACATGATGATAACTAGACTACTTGCCACGAGTCCAAAGAAAATGCTTGTACGAGAACAAAAGAGTGTACAAGGTACTTGCCTTATAACGTGACGATTACGGTGGTGGTGTTAACCACGGAAAGAAGAAGCGACGTCTGTAACGGATGGCGGCACAACGGCGGTAAGAATGGTGGCAAGACGGTAGCGAGCGAGCAATGGTAGCAACGGTGAGCGACGGTGATGAGCGACAACAACAACGAGGAGATGGCGCGGCGTCGGGTTGTTTTTCGGGGTTCACGGGATCGTAGAAGCGGAGTCGCTGGCTTGAAGGCGGAGAGTAAAGTGGAGCTCGGGTGTTGCTTGAGCTCTCGGGTGTGAAGAAGGCAGAGGAAGAGAAGGAGAAGTGAAGAATGAGAGGTTGATGTGTTATGCATGTGTGTGAGTGCATGCATATATATAGAAAGAAAGGCATAGGAGTGTGCTGCATGTGTATAATTAAGGGTGTAGAAAAATGGGAGCATAGGTTAGGAAAAATGAGAGTATAGGTGTGGAAAAATGTGAATATAGGTGTGGAAAAATGAGAACAAGGAGAAGAAGTCGTGGAGTTAGGCGTAGAATTAGGCAGGATTAGGATTAGGATTAGGATTAGGATTAGGATTAATCAGGGTTTAAAATTTGTATTTAAACTCCGGTCAAAAAATCACAAAATTATGGAATTGATCAGAAAAATATTCTGGCTTTAGATAAAGAGTCCAAAGAGAAAAATAAAACTGATCTAAAAATTGAAGTACAAAAATTCACGTAACAAAATACGTACAACTCGAACATGGAGTTACAGGCTCCGATGAGTACAAGTTTTCGGGAGGAGGGATTTCGGCCATTGGACCTTTTGCTTAAGCTTTTGATAAGCACCTCGCTCTGATATCACTGTAAATCACCCTGGGGGGTGAATAGGGTGATTGTGCGGAATTAAAAATTAATTAAAATAAAGTACAGAGTTAATAAAAGAGTTAAGAAGAGCAAACGCAGATAGCACAAGTAATGCAGCAATGTAACATGGTTCGACCCCCATGTCTATGTCCATACCTCCTACTTGTAGCAGTTCTTCGCCACAAGCGTTCCACTATACTCAAAATTCTTGTATGGTGATTCTCGGATTCAGGCCGAGAGACCTATTACACCCACAGAACTTCTAACACAAGTCCCGTCAATCTCACCGAAGTGGAAGAAAAGAAAAAACTCAAGGTCCTAAATGATCCTGACTGAAGAATACAAAAATTATTACATACACACTCGGATTGATTGTTGAAAGATTAGTTCAGAAGATTTTTCTTAGGAGTCATTGGTGAAGAATACTCAGTGGGTTCGGCCAATTAAATAGATTGGGAAGTGTATCGATCAAAATTGGAAATGATACATTCTGAAAATGTGAACAGCGCAAAGTACGGTCGACCGTAATCTTGGTGCAGTCGACCGTTCATCTCTCTGACGTAAAGTAAGGAGATGAAAGGTCGAATGCTTCTTACGCAACTGAGAGTTGCAGTCGACTGCGATGCGGTCGACCGTCATGAGGTGCGGTCGACCGGTATCGTGTTGTTCATACCAAATTCACTTTATATTCTTACCAAATAAACTAATCAATCAATTTTACATAGATTTAAATCTCACAAATATAGAATGATAGCAGCTGGTCTTGATGGCTTTCTTGGACATTAATAAATCAACTCTTATTTTTGAATATCTTATTCTTTTGCCTCAATCTTTCTTTATTACTTTCCTTTCGTTCTTTATTACTTTCTTTCTTTGAATATTTTTGAATCTCTCTTGGATCTCTTATGGATATTATTTGATCCTGAAAACCTGAATAATTCAATTCAAACTTATTAGTATTTATAGCCACGTTTTGTGCACACCAAACTAGAAGTCAACATGTAATTCCAAGTTTCTCTTATAGATCGACCTCCCATAGGAAGATGGAATATATGTAGATCGATTTTCCTGTGTATGCCTTGGATTTTAGTTCCATGCAATTTTCTATAAATTGTAACATGTTTTTGTGTGTGGATGCTCTCACTTGCAAATTACTAATTAGGCTAAGTAGCTATCTTGTGAAATCATTCATATTCGCATAACACTGTTCTACTATGGCTGGAGTCATTTTTTGCCTTTAGAATATTGCATATATGCTCTCGACTTGATCATGTATATATTACACATTTTGAAATAGCAAGACGATTATTATTTACCAAAGTTTACTTACAGTCTGATAAATTCTTGTTTTGTGAGTCATGATGACTGTTCTTAACATTTAAAGCTACACATAAGCTGTCTATCCATGGTACCACGTGTCATTAGTGTAAATCACCCCCCGGGAAAATATGTTGATTGTGCGGAAATTAAAATTTTAAAAAAATTACGTAAAGTAAGAAGATAGAGTAAGAGAAAGTAAACATAGCAACGAGCAAGACACAGCGATATAACGTGGTTCAACCCTCAGGTCTACGTCCACACCACCTACTTGTAGCAATTCTCCACCACATGCATCACTAAACTTTAAACCATTGTACAATGATTCTCGGAATTTAGGCTGAGAGACCTATTACACCCGCAGGGCTTCTACAACAAGTCCCACAATACTCACCGACGTGGAAAAGCAAGAAAAACTCTAATGATCTAGAAAAGACCTTGACTGAAGAAAATAATAAAAATCTCTCACACTCGGAGTATTGATTGAATGATTAGTTTAGAAGAATTATGATAGCATGGGATAAAGAATACACTGTGAATTCGCCTCAATTTATAGAGTAGGAAAATGTATCTTTCCGAAAATGAAAAGTTATTTGAAATAGTCAAATCTGTACTTGGACAGTCGACCGCAATGGTGGATAGTCAACTGTTCATCTTTTAACTCGTAAGTTGAGCGATGACCGGTTGACTGACTTATCTTTTCTACAGAGATGAGCAGTCGACTGTTGTGACGGTCGACTGTTATTTCATGCGGTCGACCGCTGTCGTGCAGATTCGACTTTTATTCAGTGATTTCACTTTATATTCTTTCTAAAACTAATTTATCAATCAATACTACTTTACATATATATTCCTCACATTAACAGAAATAAATCATTTGTTTTGCTGGCTTTGAAGCACATGTTTCTTAAGAAGCATTCTTCCTTGATTTTTCAATCTTTTCTTATTCATGCCTCTTTTGTTTGTTTTTGAATCTTTTGATTGTTCTTTTTCCTGTTTTTCCTGCAAATCATAACTAAAGATATTAGCAGTAAGTGACACGTTTTGTGCACACCAAACTTAGGTCAACAACAATTAGGTGAACAAAAATATACCTTTGTTTTACATTTTTCATATATTGTGAGCTATTCACTAAGAGCAATTGATGCTATTGATTTAATTATTAAAGTTTTTTAGGCTACAAAGATTGTTTCCACTTTTCCCACATTAATTCTCTGGACTACTTTGTTCTGATAAATTCTTATTCGTGAATTTTGATAGTTCTTCCAACCCAAAATTGTAGAAGCATACAGTAACATTATCTAAATATGCTTTTTATACTATTTGAAGAATACTAATTTGCAAGACTGCAAAAAATAGTGTAGAACGAAGTTCTAGTATAAACACTCAGATCAAGTTTTATATTACATCTATGCCGGTTTCTGTTTCGACTAATAATTGAAACGTTTAATGATAGCCAGTTACTTATATGTTCCCTATATATGGATAAGGTAAATTTGACTGTCTTATTGTGCTGATAACCTTCATGCATATTTATTTATTCTAGTGGCACATAATTTCTTCGTGAGTGGAATGTTTTTGAAGAAATAACCAATTAAGAATTCATATTCTGAAAACATTACACCACAACATTACACCACTTTAGTAATACATGGTAACAGATACAGATCTCCTACTACAAATGATGTGGGTCACTCGAACTTCACCATGTTTCTTCATCCAAAATTTTCTGATATACCACAATAATACTCAAGGAAAATACAAACAAAATGGATTAAATCAAAATCAATTAATAAAGTAGCTGCAAGTTCATTTGTCAAACTCTTGTTATAATATATTTTTTATAATGGTTAGTGTTCTTGTAGGATACATCAAGGATTTCAAGTTTTTGACCCACATAGAGTGGGAAAGATCACCGTAGAATTGCAAGGAAGGATAAAAGATTGCAAGGCTCTTACATACAGGCAGGATATCAAGGCCAATGATCTTAAAGAATATCATGTGCGAACACTCCCAACACGCCAGGTGTGTCTCACATTATTTGCATATTGTAACACCTAGTTGGCTTTTACTTCTAAAATATTATTTCATAGGAATATTATTTCTTTATCAAATAATACGAACCAATTTATTATAACTTTTTTCTTGTCATAGCTAGTTTTTCAAGAAATATTCAGACTCAAACAACTTTCAAGATATAAACCTTTGATATTTGTTACTTCGACACTAAGGAGAAATTTGAGACTATCTAAGCTAATCTAATTGTTCATTGTTTTGTTACATTTTGGACTTGTTCATCCATACAGTGGGGTTATGTTGTGATCACAACTCCTAATGGTGTTTTGGATCATGAGGAAGCCATGAAGCAAAATGTCGGTGGTCAGGTGCTTGGATATTTTCATTGAAGTAATCTCAATATTCCCATACCTGGATCGGTCTATGTTGATGACCATTTTGTAACATGTGTGCTCATCTTTTATATCGAATAAGAATCGGAAGCAAAAGCCCCAAAATTTAGACAGTGCAGGTGTTCAAGAGCTGAGCTGTGGATTATTAAAGGATGGATTCATGGTTACTGTACTGAAAGTGTGTATGCTAGTCTTTATGTCCACTGTTTGTTACAGCCGTGTTATCATGTATGCTTTTTCATTCTTGATATGAAACCATAGTGGAACTTCTCTCAATAATTGAATAGATTCAAAATTAGCATGCAGCATTATGCAGTGACTTCTTAATTATCAAACTAGTTTTGATAATTAATTTCAGTTTCACCCATGTTTTCCAAATTAATCTTTTAGTAACTGTGTATCCAAGTAAAAGTAATAAGTTGCTCTGCTATGTTGATACTTTGATACTTGATACCTGCTGTGGATTAGTAACTATACTTTCTAGCGTACGTGTTTTTTTGGTTGAATATATGTGGATGTGATTGTCCTTGTGGATTTGCATAAGCTGGTAATCAGAAGTAGAACTACTTGGTGTTTCATAGTCCACTCAAATTGTTCAATAGTTTGGCACAACTGCTACTGTGTAAGATAGTTGTCAGCCTCTTTATAGTCTTACCAGGTCTGAGGTTCAAATTATTCTTCATCAGGTTACATTTTATTTTCGTGAAAGAAAATAAAAATGTGACTGTAAAGCTCAGTTACCTGCTCTGCTAGATTTTACTATGTTTCTAGCGTGCAATTCACGTGATCATTTGGTTGGATATATGATGAGATTGTTCTTGTGGATTTGCATCAGCTTTGGTAATCACGGCCAAATACTACAATATGCTACTAAGTGACATAACAATCTATACTGTACACGCTCTCTCAAGTTGTTTAACAGTGGACTGTAAAGTTGCAAGCAATACTGTAGCACGGTGGTAGAGCATCCTACTTGTTTAAATTATGCTTTCATCAGAGCATCTACCTAATTTAAATTTTACTTTTATCAGGTTACGTCATATTCTAAAAAAGTAGTTGACAAATTTGACATTCTAATTAGTAGTCCAAAATAATAGTCGAACTTGGTTGATTGCAAAGTTCCTTTTTAAAACTTGCCAATCATTCTTCAGAAGGTAGATAACTTGTTTTGTATTGTTGCGCCTTTTTTAACGGGCGAAAAATGGTCATAATGACAATGATGAAAGCATGTCAACATTAATCTCTACTGCTATAATGGGAGAAGGCCTTAGTTCTTAACCCAACCCGTGCAACACACGTGTTGGTAATTTTGTTTTTTTTTCCTTTTCATTCCCCCCTCCCACCAAAAAAAAATTCCTCCACGTGCAAATCACGTAGTTTTTTTTTCCCTTTTCATCCCCCCTAAAAAAAAAATTTCCCACGTGCAAGGAACAAGGAACGTGTATAATACTAGTATGTTTCTTAACGACTCTTCATATACAGGAAAGGAATGTAATGATTTTTGTGAATCAACAAAGGAAGCTCAAGTTGGCAGTCCCCTACCAATCATTCTCAGAGACAGACAGAGACAGTGGTGACATAAGCTTGCCTGTAGGCTGTAGTCCAAATAACAGTTGTAATTGTTAACAAATCTCTTACAAGTTACATTGGATGATTTATGCGGGCATGTAAATTATATGTTTGTTCCTGCATTATCTTCTCATCTCTAATTCTCTATGCTTATAACCTATATACTGTAACTAGTTGGTTAGTATTGCTGCTAATTTTGGTGTGGGAGCGAACAGATAGTGAGTTTATATTTGAAGAAAACTACTGAAGATCTGACATTTGATCGTTGCCATGAAAAGTGGTTAGAGATCCTGAGATTTGATCTAGATCGTTGATTGACACTGTAATCTGAATCTGACGGTTGCTGACGCGGCCGATAGATATGCAAAAAGCTTGAAACACCGGGGATGGCCCTGGAGACAGACCTCCTGTGATACCCGAAAAATTAGCATACAGCTATTTTTGCATTGTAATCCGTGCATATTTGAGAATTGCATACGATTATATATTTTTCTAATAATTATCAATTTTAATTAAGATATTTCAGACATATGAGCTGTTCAGAAACCAATAAGACAGACTCAGGATATCTTCTCAATTTAACTGTGGATTTGTCCCGATTGTTTTGACCGGACAATTGTCGAGAGAAAATTATAATTTCTATAAAACATATATTTTTATAGATTTTAAATTATATATATTGGTTATTTTAAATTGAGCTAGTGCATGAATTGAATATGGATTGTGTTTATGCACAAGGATTACTATTTTTAACCTAGGGTTACTTGACCTAACCTAGGGTTAGGAACCCTAGCATCATGTGATCATGGCTTGGATCTTGATGAAGATCCAATGGTGAAAACAATTCACCATGTGTATTGACTTTTGAAAGGATGCGAAACTTCCAAGAAGCTTCTAGCTCTCATGTGTTAGCACTTAATCCACCCATTCATCTTTTCACCCATCCCCCCCCCCCCCCCTCCCCATCTCCACCCTACACCTCATCACACTCCATCCCTACCCCCACCCTCCAATCCCAACCAGATAAAATAAACCCCCCCCCCTCTCTCTCATCTCACTCCATTTTCCAACTCCATTCATTCTCCTCCTAACTTTCTTCATTCCTTCCTTGTTCCAAAAAAAAAGAAGAGGAAGAGAAAAGTAGAGAAGGAGAGAACAAAGAGAGATTCTGTTCGTAGAAGATGTTGTAGTAAAGTAGAAGGTGTAGAAGTGAAGAGTAGGGAGCTAAGGAAGGCAAGCAAACAAGCTAGAGGAGATTTTCTTGAAACTACAAAAAGTGGGTGATTCTTTTAAACTCTAAAAATTATTTTTTTTTGTGTATGTAATTTTAGCATATGGTAGTAGCTAAGAGGAGCTTGATTATCATGTATGAGTTACTAACATGCTAAGGAAAGATAGTTGTAGGATAAGAACAACTTATTTCATGAGCTTTATGTTTAAGAAGCATGCTTGTGAGGTATAGTTTGAGAATTTCTATCTCTCAAACGGTTGAGATTTTTTGACTCAAATATATAGGGCTTGTTTTACTATGTATCTAGCATATCCATGAATTTTTTCATAATATTTGGAAGCAATTTAGTTTCCCAAACACTTGGTTCAAATTTGGACAGGGAGCAACTGGAAATGCTGCTGCTGTGTGAGAAATGTGGTGTCATTCCGAAATTATAACTCAGTTTTTGTTGGGTATTTTGAACTGATATTTTTTTTTTTTTTTGATACTCTTGTATGTGTCTAAAACCATAGTCTCAAATTTCATAATTTTCTGAGATCATTTGATGCCTCAAAGAATTTGTAGATTGCAACTGGTTTGGAAGTTGTAGCTGAAGCTGACTGTTTTTTTGAATAATGTTCACATGGCCATAACTACTTGTGTGTGCATGATATTGATATGAAACTGTTGCAGTTGCTTTTGGCATGAGTCTATTTGGTGATTCTCAAATTTTAGAATTTTTAGATGATATTTGACCAAGTTTCAAAAATAAATAGTGTTGAGTAGTAAAGACCCTGTTGAAAGAGCAGCTAAAATTTTATGCTATGTTTGAGGAGTCATAACTCTTTGGGTAAGATGAATCTGAATGCAATTTTTGTACACATGGAATGGTATATGTTTAGTTTAATAATATAAAATTGTATGAGCTTTGGACTTATGGTTGATTTGTTATTGAATTTCAAAGTAAACCTGGTTCAGCTTAGTTTAGATTGACTAGTCTGTGAAAATGGACAATTCTGGAATTTTGTGTTAAGAATTTGGAAGATTGATCAACTAGAGATTTGTAATAGAGAGTCATATCTTTCCAAAACATTTGAAATTATGTAATTCCAGTTTATGGTTTAAAAGTTATGATTTTCTAAAGACTGGGGCAGATCCAGTCCTAGTCGAGTCTGTGTTTGCTAAAAGAATCACTTTTTCCCTGAATGTGCACCTTATAAAGATTGGTGTTTTTGAGGACCTTACTGATTGAATCTGAGAACTTGTTCAACTAGGAAGTTTTAGTAGATACTCTTACATTTCCATAGAACCCGTAATCAAGTAATTCCGATGAGTGAGAAAACTTTTATGCTATTGGAGAAGTGCAGTAGGTGCATGAAAGATGTACAGCTGAGAGAATATGGGATTCTTCTAGTATCAAGATGATTGAATTTGAGGAAATGACGAACTGGAGAGTTTTATCCTAGGGTCTTAGCTTTCCAGAATGGGTAATATCAAGTAATTCCAAGTTGTATGTTGGAAGTTATGGATGTTCCAAGATCAGTAACCTGCTGTCTTGATTGACTTCAAGCACTGTTAACTCGGAGGACTTGAGTTCCATGGGGAATTTGAGGGTAATGTCAATTAGGAGATTACATTAGAGTCTCCTACCTTTTTAGAAAACCTAATTTTGTTGGCTTCGGATGAGCGTAGCTTGAGTCACAGCCACTGTTATTTCTTGAACTACTTTTATTAGACGATTGATGAGGAATCCTCTGCGTATCGCAGTGTGGTGATCATAAGCTATTGAGTTTTAAAAGATGTTTTTTAGAACTTCATTGGGACTTGGACAAATGTCATGTGCTTAATACTCATGGTGGACATGAGTGCATTGAGAGGATAGTTGTATGGTCAATTGGTGACAGGTGTCTTGATGCCTAAGTCTGTCAATGGTTGAGTATTGGTGGTTGTGTGTGTGGTTACCTTCATTCACAATTTATATGCATCTTTTGGGCATCGTTGGACTACGCGCTAAGGGTCACGGGCCGAGGTTATCGGTCGATGACCTGTGAAGGTATTGAGAATCGGTGAATGCAATTCCCGTGATTAATTGTTATTTTGACAGACCAGTCAGACTCGACATTATTTGATTGACACCGTGTATGATTTGAGTGACAACATGTTTTCAGTAAACTGCATTGATTAGGTTTTTCTTATTTTTCGCTTGAAGGCCAAATTGGTGTTAGGGGTGATTTCCTATAATCCGACTCGTTCTGAGAGTTAGCACTAGGTGGTGATAACCAGGGATTGTCTCTTCATGTCATTAGGGATACCTTGCACTGTTGATTCCTAAGGTACCGTGATAAGAACGGGATCAGATTTCCTGGCGGATAGGGGGTTTTAGACCTTCGAGGCCGTCATGTTCTATGTTGGTGGACACGAACGGATCATAATGGATCTTCTGTGTAATGGATATACTGCATATATCTGTAAGTTCGTCACGGCTTTTGAGGATGGTCGATGCAACAATTATTGGTGACAACAGGGTAGCGACCTGAATTATTTCTTTTTATATATCTCCTCAATCATGTTGTACTATCAGGAACAGGAAGTGTACAATAATAGAATGCATTGCATGGAGAGGGTTCAAATCCCTGAAACTGGAGAAACGGCTTGATCTGGAGCATATATAGTATGGGATGCATATATGTTCAGAGTCTTGCTGACATTAGATTAAGTGCATCCGTGTCTTTACTCTATATTATGCATTAGATTGCAGGTCATGGCTTATACAAACACTAGGAGATTAGGATGCACGTTTCTCTTTCCATTTCAAGATGATTTGTGGGTGTGCAAGTTGGAGATCGCTATTTTTTTATCAGCCTTGAGTCAGTAGAATTACTAACGTGCCCACTCATTTAGATACTGGATACTGGGTTGCAAGTGCAGGAGAACCCAAGACCAGCAGAGCATCCAAGTGGAATGGTAGCATACATGCCGACCATTCGATCAGATGCCGAAATATCAGAGTAGTGCAACGGAAGATTCGAACTACGGGGCGCATCTCAGGGAAGCAGCAGGACCACTCAGCGGAGTTCAGTGTTGATCAGTCGATCATCATTCTGGAAGACAGCTGATGGTTTCACAAGTGAAATCTGGATATTTTTGTAAGCAATTGTAATAAGCTTATGTAAATTGTATCCCTTGTTCAAGAACAAGATAAGAGTTATAATCATTGATGTAATGATCTTATTTGGCAATAAAAGTTATTAAATTTTCGTGTTATTTACTGTGTTGAGATGCATTTGGAAGAAAAGATTCTGGTTGTGTCATGGATGTCCGATAACGGGGGTCCAGGGCATTACACCTTCGATGCTCAAGTCAGAACCGGAGAGATAAAGAGAGTTTTAGAGAGAAATTGTCAATTACCTTCTGACTGAGAAGGAGGGAGGGTATTTATAGGCCTGAAAAACAATTTAGGAGATCATTATGAATTCCTTATCCCCTATTTGAATCTCTCCCTCAAGAGATAAGCTCTCTTGTTTGGGGATAAGAAATTTGAGTAACATCCCTTATGAGCTGGGCTTCTTAGTGGGCTCATTCTATCACTTTTAATGGCTTGATTGTGGCCCAGGTTCTTGTAGATGAGCCTGAAGAAAGCTCTGACCTGTTAAAGAGGCCCGTGATGACTAATCCACCTGTAGAAGCTTTAGGATCTATGCCAAAATCATACGGTCCTAATTTGCTGCGATTTTTACCATTATCATAAGCCTCCTACTCCCGGAAGACAGTTTTCTAGATTTTCGAGAAGTAGCTTGCCTTATTTTTGAATTCTGGATTAAAATATTAGCTATCAAGCTATATTAGAGATACCTGGAACATATCAGAAGCTTCTGAGGCGGCGAATATTTTCCTGAATTTTTCTTCAATATTTTGGACTTTTCCAAAATTTTAAATATTTTCCCTCAATTTTAAAATTACTTTTTCGAATTTTTTAATTAATAACCCAAAATTTAAACTATTTTTCAAAAATTTTAATTAATTTTTTAAATTAAATAATTATTCGAATTAATTAATCTATAATTAAGTTAGGATTTTTAAATTAATTTTCGAATTAAAAATGAATTTTGGGATTTTTAAGGATTTATCAAACTTCGGCACACTTCTTGCATGATCAGGTGCATCAATCACCACTTAGCTTGCCCGTTGAGTGGATTTAAAGCTCGTGATGGTGCTGCGATCGTGATGAACGACGTGACATCATCTATGTCATTGATCACGGGCGCGCTCGCATTTAGTAGCGATCGGATGGCAGGGAAGTGAGCGGAAGGAGAAGAGGGACGTGGCTGCATCGCAGGCGTTGATCTTGTTTGGGCGTACTCATCTGGGGGATCTGATGACTAGCGATGGCTGTGGAGACCCCCTAGCTCGACCAATGGTTTCGTCGAGCTATGGCCATTTGATCTTGGTCGAGCTATGGCCCCTTGCCTTCGTCGAGCTACCACAGGGGTCGAGCTATAAGTCTTTGATGCTTCGGTCGAGCTCTAATCTCCATCGAGCTATGAAGTTAGCGACCAACGGTGATGAGTTTGGGGCTTCTCGTCGTCATCATCGAACTATGGAGTTGTCGAACTACCATTCCATCGAGCTTCCTCAAGCTATGGGGGATCCACTGTTTGGTCAAGCTATGGCTCTTCACTTTGTTGCTTTCAATCTTCGTTAAGCTATCACAGTCGTCGAGCTATGATTCCTTGTTGTCGAGCTATGGAATAAAGTTTTCGTCAAGCTACCAATCGGTCGAGCTATGGGCCCGTTCTTTTCCATCGAGCTATGAAGTTGTGTCGATCTATCGTTTGGTCAATCTATGAGCTCCTTCTTCTCGTCAAGCTACAATGTCCTTGTCAAGCTATGGAGTTGTCGAGCTATAGAGGTCTTTCATTTAGGTATGGAGCTTTGGGCGATCTACTGTTGGTTTGAGCTACTCGTCTCCATCGAGATATGGATCTTGTCGAGCTTTGAATTCTCGTCGAGATCTGATCTTAGAGCTATGGCATCCGTCGTCATGCGATGGGTTTCGTTGATCAAGGAAGACGACGTGCTTGATCCTTCGGCGAGGCCGAGATTCATGCGACCTTGAGTTGGTCGACAGAGCGCGCTGACCTGGACTGTCACGCCCCGCTTCCCAAAAGAAATACGGAATACGAGTATGTGATAAAACCAAGCGAATGATTTTCATCATTCATAAGCTGTAGGATCGACTCAGCATCATAACAAGAAATATAGCAAAATATACTCAACCATGCATGCATGAATAATTTATTAATCAACAGAAAGCATTTGAAACAAATATAAATATCCAAAATAAATTCAAGATCCGGATCAAAAGTAAAAACTTCGGGACTACAAGTCCGTTACAAGTTTCAAGTTGCAACAAAATTAAATAAACTCAAATACAATATAACTAAAGCAAATTTTTCCAAGCGTAGCCTAGAACGTTTGCTCATCAACTCCTTCAAGCAATTGATCTCCAAAACCTGTATATATCATGCAGAAGAAAATTTAAGAAATAAAGACAGACGCCCTTAGTCAAGTTCGGGCCGCAAGTAGTACAAGCTAGGGTATGAAAATAAGTGTAAGAAAGTATGAAACAATATTTGGAATCAAGAGTATACAACATGATTTGACAAGGATGGAACAAGTAGTGAAGTTCAATAGGTTAGCTAGCAAGTAAGGAAAATCGAATAACAGGATCGAGTAATAAATACAAGTGGCAGGAACAAGTAACAAGTGAGCATGTAATTGTATCAAGCGTCAAGTAACAAGTATCATGTAACAAGTGCCAAGTAACAAGTATCACGTAAGGTGTCAAGTGTGTACAAGTAACAAGTTATTCTTAAGTCTATTGTTTAATTCTATCTAGGTAGCACTTCATGCGTCTCATTTATTTACCACATGGTTGCTACATACAAATAGTTACGTTTAGGCCTAGTGGTGGATTTTATAGGACGGTGTACTCAGGTATCAAGTATCAAGCAAGCATGTTCATGAATCGGGTAATCATATAACTAGTTCATGAGTCAGGTAATAACATGACAAGTCATGAATCAAATAATAATATACTAGTCCATGAATCAAGTGTTAATATAACCAGTCCATGAATCGAATAATCACATAACTAGTTCATGAAACAAGTGTTAATATAACAAGTCCATGAATCGAATAATCATATAACTAGTTCATGAAATAAGTATCAAGTGGGAAACACGAGCCCCCTTCTAAGTACACTTACCTATATTGTCCACTACTATGGTCTTTCCCTTAAACCCCGACTTATTATCATTATCAAGAAAAGCATGAAAGTGTGCGAAACAGGAAAAGTAGACATGATCAAGAACAGGGAACAAGTTTAAGCTAGGTAGTAAGTACATTCAAGGGTCAAAACAAATTAAAATTATCAAGAACGACGAGAATTCCAATTCTGGACAGCATGACGTTGCTTCACCAAAACTGCGATTTCCGCCATCACAGGAATGCAAATCTAAATCCGTCAGAAAATTTAGAAACTAGATTCCCTGCCGGTTCCATCTCATATAAATAAGACACATGAAAGTTGTAGCAATAGGTGTCAAAACAGCAAACTACACAGAATTCGTGTTCAGCCAGAATTTATAAAATTGTGTTTATAAATATAAAACAGGTCTGAAACTTCATTAGTTAATTCTAGAAAAATTAGGGAACGTTCTCTAGTGTGTTTAGTATCAGAATTCAAAATTTCAAGTCATTATCTTACAGACAGCATGGTTAATGTAATTGTAAATCAAAGTGATGCAGTAAATTTATGAATCTGAAATTCCACGACACATCAGCAGTAAAACTGCGATAAATCACAAACTATAACTTGGAATTTAATTCCGTCAAAAGGTTAGTAAACTATACATCTGGGGCTACTTAGAGCTCAAGTCCAGATTCTGATGTTAACAGGGTCAAAACAGTAAGCAAAAACAGAAACAGCAACATAGTTGTTTCTTTTATATAGAAAGTGGCATGATTAGTAACTATTATGAGTCTAAATTAATGTGTGATACAAATAAGGGTGTAACAGACATCAAATTAGCAATTAAAATTTATTTCTCAACTCAAAAGAAGTAAAATCAACACATACATCATACAACATACATCTACAAGTCCAGGTGATTCTTAATTTCATGTGTTCAAATAATTAAATGATAAAATAGATCTAACTAGTTGTGGAACGAATATATCAACGAAAGATTGTGACTCTTATGATCATGGAGTTGTTAAGGATGACAACAAGTAAAATGAGATCATCAAATGATAAGCCAAAGGGGAGTCACAACTACAATCTACTTGGAGTATTTTCAAATAAAAGCTTGTACTAGAACAACGAATTGTATTAGAAGATATTTGCCTTGATTAGATGAGGGCGGTGATCGACGATCGAGATTAGATGTATGGGATCGGCACAGATCATGATGGCGATCAAGATCAAGAAAATCGATGGCTGAGATTCAACGATCAAGATCAAGATCAAGATCAAGATCAAGATCGAGGGAATCGATGAATCAGATCTGATTTGGCTGATGTTGATGATCTCATGAGATGTGATCGGATGTCCAAATCAAGACTTGATGATGAGATGAGATCTTGGTGATGATCGAAACTGATCGGACGACTCTGGATCCACTAGATCAAAACTTGATCAAACAACAACATTATCAATGGCTTGGCTCTGGCTCTGGCTCTGGCGACGACTAGCGACGGCTCAGACGGCCGATGGGGAGTCGATGTGGGAATGTTGTAACAAGGGTGAGGCGGTCAACGATAGTCGGTGAGGTGCACAGGGGGGTAGCAGAGCGTCGACTGCCAGGGAGTCGACGAGGAAGAGGATGACGGGTGGAGAGATGCACTGGGCAGCAACTGGACGGGGATGAGGAGGAACGACGAGGGTGCTCGGTCAGCACACAGGGTAGCGTAACGGCAGGGATGGCAGTGGAAGAGCGGGAGACAGGGCGAGGCTGATGGCCGACTAAGGGGAGAATGGATGGATTAAAAGAGGTTGTAGGCAGGGATGGGTTCAAGAAGAGCAAAGTTGAGGTTGATGACGGCAATGGTGCAGTCGAAGGTCGAAAGAGGTAGAATTGAAGGCAGAGACGATGATCGGAAGAGGTGCAGGTGGTGGCGGCTGACGGTGCGACAAGGCGACTGTTAGGAGAGGGAAAGCGGAGGAGCGAGGGCGGAGCGAAGGAAGGATGCAGGGGTGAAGGCTCGATGGCAATGGGGGGGAAGTAGTCGGGAGGAAGAAGATGCGTCGGGGGGAATAGGCGACTGGGTATAAGGGGTGATTAGGGTTAAATAGGGTTACACAGTGATTATATAGGGTAATTAGGTGGGTTTGGGTTATAGGTTAGGGTATAGGTTAGGTTATATATGTAGGGTTAATGGGTATTGGGTTAATAGTTTGATCTAATAAGAGTTATAGGATTTTGGTCTTTGGGTTTAAAATCCAATAGAAAATACACAATTAGGATTTAGATTAAAAGTAAATAATTAAATCAATTATAACAAATAGTAATACAATAGCACAATGAATCAAATAGTATACATTGAGTTAATACTCAAATATTAACAAATACAATAGAATTTTATAGTAATAATAATAATAATAATAATAACAATAACAATAACAAGGTCATATGTAAAAATAAGAACATTTGAAAACTATTTGAAAATAACTACAAATACGATTAACAATAGAAATAGATTTTTAAATTAACAATCAAAGGTAATAATAATAATAACAATAATGACATTAATAACAATAACAATAATAATAATAATAATAATAATAACAACATTAATAGGGTTTGTATTACAATATAAAAATCGATTGAAAAAATAAATAAATACAATGAATGAAACGAAATGGATTTTAACAGGGGATACAAAATAAATTTGAAATAAAATAAATTTAAGAAAATGAAAATTTTTATAAAGAACCCAAACCCAGATAATACTTGGAAAATACGTATATACGGGAATAGGGGTTACATGGACGAGGCGTTGCCTTGCTTTGTGGCGATATGAAGGTCGGGAGGGAGCTTCGGCGGTGATGGAGACTTCAAACTCTGGTTTGTGGATTTTGAAAAGGAGGTTTTATTTTTTGGCTTTTTTGGGTTTTTAAAGAGGTGGATCCTTGGATTTCGGGTTCTGGTATTGTGCCCGTTCACTCACTTGGTTTTAGACTGGGTTTAGAAGTCAGGTCAGGTTTGGAGCTGAGTTTGGGCTTGAACCCGAACCCTATAACCCCTTTAAGTTGCACCACTAAGGTGTTCTCTCCTTTGTTGTTTGAAGTTTGGCCATCCTCGATTTTTGATCATCTTTGAAATCAACTTCGAGCTTAGTCGGTGTTGCTTTGATTTGTGCTTCGGTTGTAGATTCGGTGTTCTTGTGTCCACCAGTTCTTCTTCCACTTTGGTTAGTCTAGATGTAAACAACGGTGTTGAGTCTAGTCGTTTTGCTAGAGAGGAGAAAGGGAGTGAGGTAGTCGGTCGTTCCACCGTTGTGGAGATGATCATTGAGCCTGGGAGAGATAGATGATGTGCACTTAAGACCTTGTAGTTCTTAGTCCCCGAACTGATTAGGGAGTACCTCATAGTTGATCTAGACTTCCTTAGGGGTGGCATGGAGTATGCTGAGCCGGATTCAGTCCACACTACTGAGTCTGATTATGCTTCTACCATTCTTACACGGGAGGAGCTTGCCGTGATCAGGGCAGGCTTCGGGATTCCCTCTGAGTACGGGCTACTCTTACCGGGTCCCAGAGTTAAGGTCTACTACACAATGTCAGGGGAATACTTCTTCTTTCCTTGCGACGCCTTCTTCGCAGGGCTTCGTTTGCCTATTCAACTATTTTTCAAAGAGGTGCTTAATTGGTATAGGCTATGTTCGATGTAGCTGATGCCCAATGCGTGGAGTCATGTGGTGGAATTTGTCTTACAGTGTCGTCGGCTCGGGGACGAACCGAGTCTTACCGTGTTCAGACGCCACTTCAAGATTGTTCAACAGAGCAAGATGGAGGAACATTGTTACCTTAGTCTTCGTAAGAACTGGGGCATGACTGATGTTTCCATCTCAATTAAGCATTGGAAGGAGAAGTTTCTTGTTGTGAGAAGTGCAGAGCCGTGGGGGATTCCCACAACATAGAGGAGAACGGTTCCATCGGCAATGAGGGCAGAGCCGGTGGTGACTGCTGTGGAGAACAATGTCAGTGATGCTCTTCTCGCATTGGGGGTGTTTGCATGGCAAGATATCACCAATGAAATACTCTCGAGGGCGGTCTTAGCCCATTTGTTTCTAGTATGGTTTACTGCTTTTTTCTTTCTTGTTGTTTCATTCATGCTTTTGTTATTTTTGCACTACTTTTGTTTAAGTCTTCATTATATTTGTGTTGCTTTGGTTTTTCTTCACTAGTTCTTACTTCTTCATGTTTCACCTTGCAGAAAAAACTGATATGGACTACGAAGACTTGTTGGCAGACATGGAGGCACTATGTAACAAGAGGGCTGACGAGCCAAACAAGTAGAAGAGGTCGGAGAGCCGTGCTCCTCTTTCCCAAGACCCGTTGACTTCGGCCTCTACCATTCCGATTAAGCTAGCTTCGAGGGCACCGCTCGATGTTGCCGCAAGTTCCTTTTAACATCTGTTTATTTTATAACATTAAATTATTCGTTTATATTTATCTTTCGAGTAATTATTTTGATTTTTATGATTATTATGTATAAATATGCAATTTTATTTTCCTTTAAACTCTGGAGTTATTAGATATACAGTGGAGTGGTTTTTATAGGATTTGCAAATAATGAATTAGGAGGGCATTATAATAAATGTTTGGTCTAGGAGGGGATTATATTTAAATTTCCATTTTATTTATTTACACATATATCCTTCTTCTTTCCCTTCATTTCTTCTTCCCTTTTTCTTTTCTTCCGACCGAAACCCACTTTTCAACAACCTTAGGGTTTTCAATCCCCTCAAATTTCCACCTATCTCCAAATAATTTTTAGGAGTTCTTAATAATTGAAGGGTGCTCTTCAACGCTATGGTGTTGGTTTATGAAATCATCAATTGTACGGTGAGTTGAATTTTATTTAAACTAGTATAATGTACGTGCAATGCACGTCTAAAAAAGTAAAGTCATCAAATTAAATGAATATATATCGAATAAAAAAAATAGTTTATATTTGAATGTTTTGATTTGGGCTACACGTGCGGTGCACATTTATATTTGATGGATATAGTTTGAACGTATATTATACGTGTTTATATAATTAAAAGTTAAAGTTTGTTTGTTACAAACCCCAACTCTCCCATTAAAATAGTAGAGATTGTATGTGATCATATGATTTGCAAATTTTTAGCTATGAAATGATGTAGTAAGGAGAATATGCGATTTTCTTTATATTAGAAGTGATAGATTTTGCATTTAGGAGATAGAAATTAAATTAGAAAATAATTATGGTGTTGGCTTAGTAATTAGAAGATAATAGAAGTAGTAATTGATGCAAATTGATAGTAAAAATCCATGTAAGTTATGGAAAATAATTTAGAATAATTTTTGGAAGATTTTATTGGGCATAAAACCCAGTTAGGAAGAATCGGAGGGCGTGCATGTATCGTGTGCACGCCAGGCATTCGATGAAATACCTGTGAGAGATTAAAATGATTTTAATTGTTATTTGTGAATGATTTGAATATCTTTAGCCCTAATTAGTGTTAAAATATGATAATATGAAGAAGATGTGAGTTCGGGGAAAAATAGCGGAAAGCTTACACAGTCGGTCTTCGCGTTTCCTCAGGTGAGTATGATTCTGTTTATTTTAACATATGGTACATTATTCTATTGTTTAAAGGATGGATACGTGTATATATATATATAAGGAATATGGAAACTGGGATGTAAGGCGTGATGTATGTGAGTTTGATTCTATTTATTTTTAGGTACCTGATGTGCTATGAAAATTTTAAGTAATAATTTATTATTAATGATTGATGATGTGTTAAGTGCATCGAATAGAGAAATTAATAAGTATGATACGAAGTGAATTATGGGGTGTAAGAAACTAATATATGTATATTAGAGGGTGTTGATATTTGAATGTGTATGTATACATATAAATGATATATTTGATACGGTGTTGTAATATTGAGATTTGGAGATTCATGATAATATTGATATATTGAGAATATGGAGAATGAACCGAGGTACTTATATATATGCCTTTTAATGATAATTTAATGATATATACATATACGATAATGTAAAGGAGAAATTTGTGTTATAAAGGAGATTATTTATATGAAGGAGAAATTATAAAGGAGATAAAATATATAAAGGAGAAATTTTATTTTAAGGAAAAATTATAAAGGAGTTAATTTTATTATTTTCAGTGCTGCACAATCTTCCAGGAGTTTGGGCTAGACCCCACAGGCCCGGCATACACCCTGGAACAAGAGTTATATATTGCCCCAAATTTATATTTGGGAAACAGAAGTTATATATGCCCAAAATTTTATTTGGGGAACAAGAGTTTTCCCTCGCTGGTATAGGGCGAGGAGGAAGACATAGCCTCGGATGCATAAGTCCTATGTGGCAGCAATCCGCGTATTATACTTATTTTTTACTAGCTTTTGGGCTTTAGTCTTGGTTGGACATGCGCGCAACCGTACTTTCAATCCAGCCCACTAATGATAGATTTGTAGGACTCCTGGATCTGGGTGAAATAGTGGGATAGCGGGATTGAAATGTACGGGGGGAGGCACAGAGATCCCTGTGTTGAACGAGGAGGTCAGTTGTGTGGGCACTGAAAAGAGAAAATATAAATGTGTATATATGTACTGAAGGAATGTATGTATATGTGAAGATAAAGATGTTATGATACACTATGGAGACTATTTATATTACAAGAGATATATGAATATATATATATATATATATATATATATATTGACAAAGCTAAATTTATAAATATGGAGTTGTGCTTTCATTTGCGTGATATAAATGGCGTCTATATTTATATCAAATTAATGGAGTGATATACATTTATGTTGTTGGAATTATATGGTTATACTTATAAAATTATATCGGCGAGAGGAGTTAAGTAGAAGAACAGACAAGATATAAAAAGTAAAGTAAATTGTTTATTACCCAAGTTATTGGCTTGGGGTGAGCATTAAAGTAAGTTGTAATATGAAATGAGATTGAATGTTAAAGTAAGTTGTATTATGCGGATGTGTATAGAAAAGGTAAAGTAAGATGTACCTTGTGAATGAAAAAGTAAAATAAAGAAAGTTTACAATGGGAATGAAAAGTAAGTAAGACGTAGGGTGAGATGAAAATGATTATAAAAGTTATGTTTTGTTTACCAATGCCTACAGAAATCCTGGGGGTTTGGGCTAGACCTCCTAATACCCAAGAACCAGCTTGGGGTGCGGTGTTATATTACCCAAGTTCTTGGGGTGCGGTGTATTCTCTCGCTGGCATAGGCTGTGAGGAAGACGTAACCTCGGAAGCGTAAGACCCTTGGTAGAAAGTGGTTCGTGTGTTTATTGGGCTAGCGGCTTCAGTATATGGGATGATGTGGGGCACTGGTCGACAAATTGATAAAATGGGTATATATGAAATGAGAATAAGAAATTAAAGCAAGTGTATGATATGATATGAGAAATAAAAAGTAAAGAAAACGGGTTATGTGAATGAGTATGAAAAGTAAAGTAAATGTGTTATGAAATGAGATCGATAAGTGAAGAAATTGTGTTGTGGGAATGAATATGATAAGTAAATGTGTTATGAGTATGTGAATGAATAAGATAAGTAAGGAAATTGTGTTATGTGAATAAAAATAAAAAGTAGTGAAAATGTGTTATGTATCATGTGAAAGAAAAAGTATCAAGTGCAAGAAAAGTATCATGTGAAAAGTAGTGAAAATGTGTTATGTTATGTATCATGTGAAAGAAAAAGTAAAGAAAGTATATTATGATAGTCAAAAGTAAAGAAAGTGTATTATAAGAATGAAAAGTAAAGGCAGATGTATTATGAGAATGAAAAACTGAAGTAAGTGGTAATATGTGATGAGAATGGATATTAAAATAGAAACATGATATAACATGGGTTTGTTACGCCTTGGAATTGTGTAAAGGAACTACTCGCCTATTATTTCGGTGGAAATGGTGGGAACTACCTGCCTGGGCACAACTCCAAGGTGGATCGGTGGGGTGTTGAGATGATACTTGTAATACGAGATGTGAATGAAAATTAAAGTGAGTTTTACAAGGAGATGTGAATGAATATGAAAGTAAAATATATTATCTAATAAGAAAGAGAAGTAAAGCAAGTTGTATGATGAGATGAGAATGAAAAATAAGGCAAAGTATATGATAAAATGAGAATGAGAATTAAAGTAAGCGGTATGGTGTAATAGGAATGAAAGGAAAACAAATTGTATTAAGAGAAGAGAATGAATGTTATTGTATTATGAGACGTTATGAGATGTGAATGAATGTGATGTTATGAGATGAGAAAGAATGTGAATATAGTATAAGATGTGAAGGAATATTAAAGTTGAAATATGATATGATATGGTAGATAGAATGGATGTTGATATGGTAGATTGATTGAAGACTAATAAATTACTTTTGTGCAATATCCAGTTTTCATTTACTATGTTTTCATGTTTAATTTCAGGTTAAATTTAATTATCATCATGTTCGTAAGTTTCTTTTAATTTCTTTCATATTATTTATTTCAGTAACTAAATTAGTAGATTATACTCACACCTATATGGCTGATTCATGTTGTGTTTGGGGGGTCAGTGGAGCCTCACCCTGAGGGTGGACCCTACTAGACCTCAGTTTCTCGCAGGTAGGTACCTTGCTGGATAGATGAACGGAGTTAATATTTTGGTTTTCTAGCTTAGTTATATCTTATGTAGAGTGGAGTTAATGTTTTAATTGTTGTTATATATGTATCTACATAATTTGGAGTTATCTTTTGTAATTATGGAGCATTTGTAAAATATTAGGTTTAGTGATGGTATTTGGTTTAGGGTTGTACTATTAGCAGTTGGTGGCCAGAGTCGTAGTATAATTTCTTACTCAGTTATTTAGTCGAAATTTTGGTTTTTATTTAATATTTTTATATTGGATGGTGACTATACCCCCCAGAGCATTTATATATGATATGTATTTTGTGTATGATGACTTGGCATGGGGAGGTTGAGATATTATTTCCTGTGATGTGATATATTTGCTTGTATGCAAAATTCCGTAAGGAATTGTGTGAATAGGGCTAAAATTTTAGGGGAGACTCTGCCGAAATTTTTATTGAAATCTCTATTAATGTTATAGAATAGAAATGAAGATTTGAGTAAGTAAGTGAAGTTTAAAAATAAAAATAAAAATTGGGTCGTCACATTCCTCCTTGGCTGCAATTGTGGCGAGTGTCGTGCCTGTTCCACTAATCACCGAGGCTGCAATGGTTCTTGTCGACGGGAGGGAGACTGTTTGCACTCCCGACTGAATTATGAAGCCATGAGAGCTTCTTGGGGAAATCGGCCACCTGCCTCGACGCTAGCCACCACCATCCTACTCCTCCTGACCGAGAGAGATTGGAAATGAAGCCCCCAGAGAGGTCGGTCATGGTGCTCGCGCGGGCACATATGACGGTATGACCTAGTCTTCTTTGATTTTTTTGCTTGCATTCTTCTCGTTTGCAATATGATGTCTTAATTGTTTTCTCCTTATCTCAGGCGATCTGTCACTTCTGGCACCTAGTCGACTTTTATGCGGCCGAGGAGAAGAACTTGAGGACCCATATTTCTCGTGCTGAGAGAGAAAAGAAGAAAGCTGTCAAGGAACTGAAGAAGGAGTTGGAGTCATTAAAGAAGAAGGAAGGGGAGGCGCACCTTGAGTTGGTGGCGTCGACGAAGATGGTGGAGGAGATATGCCTCGAGCAGGAGGCATCTAAGAAGAGAGAGGAGTCCACAAAGAGGGTAGCTGAGCTCTTGTTGGAGTTGGAGAAGGTCTGTGCTGATGTGGCCAAGGTTGAGGCCGAGGCCTGTTGCAGGGGGTGATGGTTAAGTCTTATGTAGCGGCGATTATACACGTGGTGGAGCATGTTCCTGGTTTTTCGAGAATGGCTACCACTTGCTGCTTCGCCCCAACGAGGTCCTTTATAAGGATAAGGAGGATGGTTGCGGAGGCGACACTCCTGCGAGGGGCACATGGAGTGGTTCTGGGAAGAAAAGCAAAGTGAAGGAGGCGGTTGGAGGTTCCTTAGTTCCACCTAGACAGGTGGATGCTTGATTCACCATTTTATGTTTTGTTTCTTCTTTAGTTGCTTTTCATTTTAGACTTTGTATGATGCTTAATTGCGGACTAGCCACCGCACCGCTGTTTTTTCAATTTAGTAGACGAAAAACTATTTTCTTGTTTTATCATTGCCTTTGTATTCTGTCGATAGTGTTTTATGATGACTTTTGACTATGGCGTTCTAGTTCTCTTGGTGACTATGTTCTTCGACTTGTTGACGGATGACTGTGGGGATAGGAAAAAAAACCCTGTAGTGACGAAGTCGAGCATCTTCGTAAGCGAGTGCATATAACGGTACTAGATGTTAATCGTTTGTGTGTTCAGTTGGAAAACGAGTGGTCAGAAACTGTTCACCTCAAGTCGGCGCTTATCGAGAGGGACTGTGAGTTAGCCCTCCTACGCTCTGATCATCTTGCCAGCAAGCCTTTACCTCCGAAGGTGACATAAAACAGTATTAGGGAATGTACTATACTTATAGAAGTGCTTTTTGAGAAGGATCTGGAGCTATACCATCTCCAAGCGAGACTTGGTAGGCTGCGGATGACTAGAACTTCGTGCATGGTGTGAAAAAGGGGATAAAGATTGGTTGGAAAAAGGACACAAAGTTTGGTGGATCTAGGTCTACTGTTCAGGGAGCAGGCTCGACTGCGCATGTACCCCCTTGTCCTTCTGGTGATGCTCAGAGCGGGGTGACTGCTTTATCGAGTTTGGCTTCCCCCCATGGAGGATCGCGTGCATTGGGTCCTAGTCCACATACCCAGTTTACGGGATTTGCTCCTCCTGTCACATGCGTGATTGTCTCGGAGATGGTGGTGACCATCAAGATATCCACGCGGAGGTTAGTGTCTCTTAGGAATAACATTCCCCGCCCACAAAGTCGGAAGGACGGTTTGTAGGTCATATTGTAGAGTTACTATGTCGCTTAATATTTTGGCATGCCTTTGTAATGATTCTTTCACTTGCAGATTCATTGCGGTTCGATGCTTATAGTATGGCTCATAGTTTTGTCCTTGTAAATATTTATAGTGGCACTGGATCTGAATATGTAGATTTGCGACTATTCTGTGATTTGAAGAGTCTTTTTATATGTTTGATCTTTATTGTGCAACTGGTTGTTGAGATTGATGGGCTGCCGACTAGGTTCTTTGTAGCTAAAGAACATGGCCTCAAATTTGTTGTGTGTAGCTAACGAACTGTCGACGGTGGACATAATGTTTAACAGAGTTTAGAATTTATTCGTCTTGTACCCAGCTAGTTGTAGGAGCAACTCGAAGGGAGAGTTATTTTCCAAACTTGGTGTATCAGTGTTTAGCTAGTTGTAGGAGCAACTTTGAAGGAGAGTTGTTTTCTAAACTATGTATATGAGTCATCCAACGAACTGTGAGAGTTACATCAAGTGGCGAGTTGAACTCCAAGTGTTACTTTTGCAAGTTTTATTGGTGTAACTGCAATCCACGATTTTGGACCTTTAATTTGTCTTTAAAGAATTTTAACTAGTTTCAGGAACATGTCAAATAGCGAGTTAAACTCTGAACGTGCTTGATTGCATGTTGCTAAAGTACCTCCGAGCCATGGGTATGGATTCCAATCTTGTTATTTTAGATATTAACAGGTTGCAAGAGTTGATCGAATGGCAAAGCGAACTCTGAACTTGCTTTGTTGCAAGTTGCTATAGTAACTTTGAGCCATGGGCATGGACTCAAAATATGTCGTTGAGGCATTAACGGAATGCAGGGGTAGATCAAATTGTGAAGCAAATTCTGAACTTGCTTTATTACAAATTTTTATTGAGAAATAAACTAAGGAACTGCTCTAATGGATGACCTTTATTACATGCGATGATAGTAGTGAAAGCGATCTTTATTGAAGAGAAAAATACAAAATTTAAAAGTTCTACTGTTAAAAGAGAGCATTTCAGACGCTCTTGTTATACTTCATGAAGTGCTCGGCCTTCCAAGATCTGGGTATCCCCCCCCCCCCAAGTCCTCAAGTCGATATGATCCTGGGCGAATCACTTGGGAGTCTTTGTACGGTCCCGCCTAGTTTGGTGCGAGCATTCCCTTTCTTAATGGGTCTGAGATTTCACGTTTGCGCAAGATGATATCCCCTTCTTTTAGATTGGTAGGGCGAACTCTCTTTCTATAAAACTTCTCGACCCTCTGTTGGTAAATGTTCGTCCGTATGGCTAATTTTTCTCTTACTTCTTTGGGGGGAGTCAATGATGGTGGTTTCCACAATGAATTCGGCCAAGGCCTAGGCCTAGATGGCTGTTCTCAGTCGGTAGCTGATGTCGTGTTGACTCAATTCAATGGACCACTTTAGTAATCTTCTGGAACTTTCAGGTTTGAGTAGCATTTGCTTGAGCAGCTTGTACCGCCCCGAATCCCAAATACAACTGAATTCGAGAGTTCTACAGGATCTTTCCACTTCATTTAGTACAATTTTACAAGGAAATTTGACCTTTTCACTTTACATCAGAGTTTACATAAAACTTTACTCTTTACATTGCACAGCGGAAGTAAATTTACAACATTTAAATAAATGTACAACAACATTGAATAATCTTTAAGCATCTGTTCCTCTTTAATCTTTATCATGTCACTTACCTGCATATAAAACTGTGGGTACGTCAGTTTATTCAACCGAAGAATATTATACACGGCCATCCTCTCTATGCCGGAAATAGTATAACTAATTTTCCATATTTAGCAAACACAAACTTGTCACATTTCAAACTAAAGGGACTACCCTATTGATGTCATGTTGTGATTGTGTACTTAGTCCTTAATGCAGTTATTTATGTTACATGACACTAATGCACACTTGTTCGGATTCTATGCATCCCATACTACATAGGACCGAGGGCAAGCCCTTAATCGTTCTTCATTTTGTAGGGTTTAATCCCTTACCATGACTTAATCTACTACTGTAATCACGGTAGGTATCCTAGATGATCATGAGTACAAGCACGTGTACAGAAAACCTGGAGGGGAATCCCACGTCATGTCACGACGCATCGTGAAGATAGACTGTGGCAATTCAGCCTCCTTCATGGCACACGATCCTCTTGCAGTCACCAAACATCCCACAAACGTCGCCACCGGGACGGTACTCTGGAGCAGTATCCACGTCATGTCACGACGCATCGTGAAGACAGCCTGTGAATACTCTCACGCCGCCAATCCAATGGCCTTCATACTCATGTTTTTCTCCTACTTTCATCACGTCTCCACTATGTACTAATCCTTAGTTTTTATCAGAATCATGAACAAAATCAAAGCTCTAGAGTTAGCCTCTCCACTAAACCGGACTTATTTATTCGTTCAAACATGACCAACCTTGGTCTTTCATTTCAAATTTCATTTCATTTCTTTCTAAATGCCGGGGGAGACTTAGCTACTCTTTTGTTTCAATTCCAATTCACAATTTCCAAAATTGAGCATTTCCAACTCATAAATTCATAATCATAACAGATTTCCTTTTCAATAGCATGATTTCTAAATTTATTCATAAGTCCATAATCATACATGGAATTTTTATACCTCATCAAATATCAATTTCACATTGAAGTCGTATCACAAAAATGAATATTCACATTTCATATTTTTCATACTATTCTCAAATGAGAGTAGTTCACATCCACCACATACTATAATTCCTTTCTTTGCTATATTAATTTTCTAATCCTTCATTTCAAGTTCTTTTTGCAATACATAATTTTCGCAAAAATGTAAATGTAGAACCATAGTTCTAACTACACATTTTTTTTCCAAATCATATTTTATTTTATGCAAATAATTCCCAATCATTTTTCATAAGTCCCACATATTTTTTCTATAATTTTTTGATCACCAAAACACTCAAAAAATATGTTTTTCAAACTTGCCGAAGCCAAGATTCGAACCCAGAACCACCGAGAACCCAACCGAAAGCACAAACCACTAGGCCGAAAGTGCTAGGCGGTATAAAGACGGCTGAGAGCCTTAAATGCTCTCGGCTGCGTACTTTAATTTTTTCAAAAAATGCAAAAGTATGTTACTAAGGAGATTCGAACCCGTCACTCACGAGACCGAACCCACTGTAGTGATTAAAGCCATCCCAACCACTTGAGCTACGCACTTAGGTTGTCGATAATGCAACTCAAAATTCATTTAATCGATTCTCTCTGATATTTAAAACATTTCGATATTCAACATGCTCTCATTTCATTTTGCTTTTATAAAATTTTCTGTAAATTTCCAGATTGACTAATACTATCATCAATTATACTCCAGTATATAGAAAATAATTTTCTCAATAATTAATACATGTTTTTCACACAATTTCTTCGAATTCTAAATTATCACTACCACAATTCTTCTCTTTCGACATTTCTTAACAATTAATATCACTAATCCCTTTATTAGCAAACTTCATATTAATCCTCTGATTTTAATCATTTACCAACCATACGAATCTATATTTTAATTCATTCATTTCAGACTAACGCAAAGATTCATTTTAACACACAAAGTAGCATTGTCAATCTACTAACTTTTTGTATATAATTTGTGATGTAGATAATGAAACTTCCTTCAACAATTCATGGCTAAAATCAATTCACACACAAATTTAGATTTTACTAATAGAGCCACATACAATTGCACATCCACAATTCAAACAATCCATGGATCATTTTTCCAATTAAATGTGTACTCTTATTAATCTTTTCCATGCATCATTTTTTTTCCCATTCAAATCTAGCATGTATTTCTAATTAGAAACATGGAAAATTTATCCACCTTATTGAAGAAAGTACAACTAGTAATCTCCTAAACGAATGTCCTTGCAACAAGAGTGCTCCTCCTCCTTGAAGCGCGCACACGAGCCTCCAAGCACACCACAAACCGAGAGCTCTCCTATGGATGAATGTCGGCCTTCTCTCCTTCTTGATTGATGCACAAACCCACACAATCTCTCAATCTTTTAACTCACTAAATAAACTACTAGATATAGTATTTTAGACTATAGACTTGGAGAAAATAATTTGCACAAGAATAACTAGCCATGGGGAGGGGTATTTATACTAAAAATCAAGGAGAATGGATGGCTAAGATTGAAGTAGGAGTTAGGAACAAATGGTTAAGATTTACGGAGAAGTTATACTAACCACCCATAATCAAGTAACCACCACCACCATGATCCCGCTCAAATTTTGATTTCCCTCCAAGGAAAAAACCGGCCATGCATGCTTTGTGCATATTGCACGTGTACGTGCAATGCACGTGCATGCCACTTGGTCTCCAAAAATTTGTACATTAAATTTTCATAAAAATAATCTTTAATTTGTATTCTACATTACAAGTTGTATTTAACAAATAAAATAGCTCATGGGCTTTAGTTTTTGGGCCAAAAATAATAGTTTATAAAAGAAAATAAATAAATTCAATTTGGGCTTTAAAAAGAAAGGCTTTTGTCTCTTTGAAAAAGAACTTTATACAAAAATAATTTAAGAACACATATATAAATATCTATACTCATCATAATGAGAATAATCATCAAAATATTGCACGTGCACACTACGTGCAAACTAAAATAATTTTCATTAAATGAAAATCGGGGCATTACACAGCTGATCGATTAAGATGCATATGGAATGCACTTGGAAATAGGGGCAGAGTTTTCGTGCAGCTATGACCAGTGCAAAGGCCATCTTTCCAGCTTCGAGTAATGGAGTTCTGCGTTATGGAGTACCTTGCTCACATAGTAGATTCGTTTCTGAACCCTATCTTCTTCTCTGACTAGGACGGCACTGAGAATTTGGTTGGAGGTAGCTAAGTAGAGGTAAGGGGTTTCACCCAAGTTGGGCTTGCTCAGGAGCGGAGGGTTGACGAGGTATGCTTTGAGTTGTTTCGAAGGCGATTTTTTGTTCTTCCCCCCACTCAAAACCTTTCACACCCCGTAGAATTTTGAAAAATGGCAAACATTTCTCCCCAAACTTAGAATGGAATAGACCAATAGCGGCCAAGCACCTGGGGAGTTTCTGCACTTCTTTGACCGTGGCTGGCAGAGCCATGCTGCGAATTGCCTGGATCTTCTCAGGATTGGATTCAATTCCCTTTTGACTAACCGTGATGCCCAAGAATTTTCCAGAGGATACTCCGAGAGCGCATTTTGTAGGATTCAGACGCATGTTATGCTTGGGTAATTCTTCGACTACTTCTTGGAGGTCGGTGATGTGGTCTTCCTTTTGGAAATTTTTGACTAACATATCATCCACGTATACTTCCACGTCCCTACCAATTTGACTCATGAATACCTTATTTACCTGTCATTGATAAGTTGCGCTGGCATTTTTCAGGCAAAAAGGCATAACTCGATTGCAGTACAGACCCTGATCTGTGATGAAAGACATCTTTAGGGTGTTAGGTGGAAACATTTGGATCTGATTATACCTTAGAAAATGCATCCATGAAGTTAGGAGTTCATGACCCGACGTGGCATTGATTAGTGCGTCTATGCTGGGGAGAGGGAACAAGTCTTTCAGACAAGCCTTGTTAAGATCTATAAAGTTTATGCACATTCTCCACTTACCATTAGTTTTCTGAACCATCACCACATTTACTAACCACTATGGGTATTTAACTTCTTGGATGAAGCGTGCGGCTAGGATTCTGTCGACTTCTTCATCGTCTGCCTGTAGCCTCTCTGGAGCAAATTTGCAGCACCGTTGCTGAATGGGTTTGGCATCCAAACTCACACTAAGATGATGCATGATTTGGTCTCTTGGAATTCCTGGCATGTCAGCTGCTTTTTATGCATGCGATGAGGCGATCCTTAAGTAAGGTCTTGCCGACACGAAAACTCTTGGTGGGATCCTCTTAAAAAAAATGTTTACCTTCCAATTTATCCACGAGTTCTGAGTTTGCGTGACTCCTTTCTAGCAATAGTTCGATGGCATCAAGTGGAAGAATGAAACCCCCATTGTAGCAGTATAGTATGATTTCACTTCCTCTTGGATTTCTGCAACTTGGCCTACTCCTGATGATGTGGGGAATTTCTTCTTCATGTGGAATGAGGAGGCGATTGCATGGAAAGCTGCTAGGCCTGGGTGGCCAAATATGACATTGTACGTGGCTGTGATGTTGACTACCATGAAGTCTAATGCCTCTGTTCGAGTTGTGGGGGCTTTTCAAGCTGTCACGTCTAATGTGATAATTCCTTTAGCTTGAACAGACTCACCGAGAAGCTATGGAGTGTGTAACTAGTTGGCTTGAGCCGGTCCCGTGGGAGCTTGAGAGTATCGAATGTGGCCATGAAGCGGATATTTACAGAGCTATCGCTGTCAATTAGGATGCACCGTACCTCATGATTCGCCATGCAAATGCTTATGACCAATGCGTCGCAATAAGGTGTCTTGACGCCTTCTGTTGGTGTATGCCCTAGAGGCCAGTTGTGTATGGCATTACTAGTTTACATTGCATCATGACATTTATTTCATATATAAGGTACTTTTATTTATTGTGTTGTTTATTGTGATTAAATAAACATAACAAAGTCCTTAGAATAGTAGGTTCAATACCATGGGATATCAAGTACATGACTTAATTGTGAAATCCTATTGGTTGTAATCAGAACAGTATTCTTAAATATCTATACTCAAGTATTATTGTGAATTAGGACATAAATAATACATATAGACTAATATATGCATAGACTGATGATCATATATCACTGGTCATGGATATAAGATATCAAGTCTTCACATGGGTACATATTAAAGTAATAATATACTGAACTAACCCACCATGAGAACGTTGCATGGATCGTTACGTGAGTTTCATAAGCGGTTCACACAGTGACCATGGTGTACGTAGTCCTTTGACTTGAAGTCACTACGGTTCCCTACATGAGAAGTTATATATTTTAATGCCATTAAATGTTGCTTGTAATAAGGTGATTGTAAAGTCGACTATTGGATATACTACAAATCATGCAAAGGGATGTGAGTGACTTAGATAGGATTTGCCCTCTTATATAACAGGAGCGATATCTACATAACCCTTAATTGAGTGAGACTGCAAAATGCATGGTCGTGCTCAAATGAGTCAATATGACATATTGATCTCATTTGTTTAGTAAGTCTACTCGGACATCAAGAAACCAAAGATTGAAATATACAAGGATGACACGCTTTATGCTGTGTGTTCAATTAAGATATCTGGCCAAAAGAACGAGACTACTTGGTAACATTGGTTACGGATAGGTTATGTCAAATCACTGGCATTCCCGTTACTTGAGTAACAGTGATGCATTGCTAGATACCGCTCACTGTTTGTAACACTAGAATAGGATTTTAGTATTACTGTCAACGTAATGAAAACCTACAGGGTCACACACTTAGAATGGATCGAAATTTGGATTTAAATTCATGAGATGAATTTAATTGGATATCCTAGTAAGACTTGGATTCTAACATGGTTGGATAATTAATTAGATTAATTGGGCCAACTAAAGTTGGAAGGCCCACACATGAACCTGACCCGTGTCACATTGTGAGCCTAACCGCCTCACCACTCTCTTAGGGTTGTTTTTCTGCACCTATATTTATGATATATTTCTGTGGAAAAGACATATGAGAAAATTCTAGCCGTCACAGAAACTGTGACAGAGATAGATGTGAAGGACATCCCCTTCTCGCAGCCAATACCGTGGTTTGAGGGAGAGCTTGATTTGATCTGTTCGTGTGGATACAGTAGAGGCACCGCAATATTTGCAGTGTTGTAATTGACATAGCTTGGAGACACCAGATCCATCTTTAAAGTATCATTCCTAAACACGATTTACGGTTTTTCGCTTGGATCCATGGTTAGGTTTTCGATATTTTGTGATCTTTCCGCTGCGTTTTTAATCTGTGATACCATCTGTAACATCCCAGAAAAATAAAATATTTTTTAATATTTTTGCGCTTGCATTGCAAATAAAATTTTATGTATTTTAGTCCCTAAAATTCTTCTAAATGTCATGCACTTTTTTCTTCTCATTTGATTTGTCATATTTGTATTATTTATTTTTAATTAGAACCCACTAGGCCTAAAATCTATTTTTAAAGCCCACAAAAAAAAAAAAATAGAAGCCCATGAATAATTCTACATTAAAATACACATTTTTACCCTTGTCATGTAACAAACACCTATAATTAAATTAATAAAATTAATTAAAAGAATGAGAGGTGGGTGCACATTGAGTGCACGTGCACGTGCTTGTGCACTATAGAGAATGGCTGGCTGCACTTCATGGGTGAGTGGGGAGATAGTGTGTGTTAATGGGTGGATTAGTGGATGAGTGGTTATTATAACTACCCCTAATTACCCTATAAATACCCACCCATCTAAACCATTCAGGAACACAAATAAATTTAATTAAAACAAAAGAGTGTGTGTAGGGGCTTGCTGTTGGTTTCAGAAATTCAAGGAGAGAGGAAGGAGCTTGCTTGCGGTTGGAGATTTTTGGAGTTTTTTAGGGGGTCTTTTGCTATTAGGAAATTCTTCTAATAGGTGGGTGTCTCTTTTGCTTTCTAAAGTAGTGTAGTTTGCATATGTAGGAAAATTATGCTTGAAATTGATAATTGGTATGAGCTCTTCAATAAGTTTTGTGATGCATATTGTGTTGCTAGCAATTTAGTAGTAAAAGAAACATGAGAATTATTGTGCTAATTGAAAGTTTCGTCTTAGAAATGATAGATTGTCAATTGAATTTCCATTTAAAAGCATGTTGGAATGTGGTTAGGCACAAATAATAAGCCATGATTAGATTATATGAATTGTATATATATGTATGCATAAAGTTGTTAAATTAGGCACAAGAAATTGTGTAAATATTAGGGGTGAATTACAAAATCAATTGGGAGATGAAAATTGCTAAAAGGAAATAAAAATATTCATGTTAGTTGTTTTAAATAGAAATGTATGTTTATGTAAACTCTAAAAAATTACCATTTTGGAATTATTTGTGTAAAAATAAATTCTAGTATGGATAAAAATCAGGGGTAATCCTCTTTGGAAGTCTAAGGATGCGTTTGGTTCGTTGTTTTGAAAATTCATTTTAAACATAGTTTTTGAAAAAAAAATTATAAATTTATTTTTTGTGAATTTCGAAAACAGAGTATTGTTTGGTAAACTTTTTTCATAAAATAGTTTTTTTTTTTCAAAATTAAAGTATAAAAGGCGTTTGGTAAACTGTATATAGTATGTATGTATATATATAATCCGTATTTATGTATATATGTATATACATAAATACTCAATGTTGTATATTATTATATATAATGTATGTATGAATTTGGTTGTATGTATATACAGTATATATACTCTGATACATACATGTTGTATACATATACATACATACATATTGATACATACATACTGATATATAATAATATAAAATAATTCATTATAGTAAACATATTTAATAATATACATATATATATAATAATATAATAATAATAATAATAATAATAATAATAATATATATGTAATAATAATATATTATAATTGTATATATAACAATTTATTATAATAATAATATATTATATAATAATAATAATGTATTATAATAATAATATATATATAATAATAATAATAATAATAATAATAATAATAATTATTATTATTATTATTATTATTATTATTATTATTATTATTATTATTATTATTATTATATATGTAATAATAATATATTATCTATATAATAAAACACAAAAAAAGCTATCAAGTGGCTCACCCTTCAATCCCCCGAAAATCAAAGGCCCAGTTCGAACCTCACAAAACACATTCCCCCCCCCCCCCCCAAAAAAAAAAAAATTTCAAACCCCAAAACCAAAATTTTCCCCCCAAAACTAAAAAACTCATTATTTTATTACTATCTCTTTATTCTCTCTTCACTTTTTCATATTTCTCTCTTTCTCCCTCTCTCCCCCTCTCTCTCTCTCCCATTCTTTCTTTATTTACTTAGAAATTTAGATTTTAAGATTTTAGGTTTGTAAAATTTTCAGAATTTTTATGTTTTTTTTATTGCACATATTATATTGAAAATAGAAAATATCTCTAAAGGAAACGACTCAGTTTGGGTCATCGTAGATCGACTAACAAAGTCCGCACATTTTCTGCCAGTAAAGACGATCTGGTCACTTGAGAGATTAGTAGAGGTTTACATTGAAAATATAGTGAAGCTGCACGGAGTACCGGTATCAATAGTTTCTAATAGAGATGCGAGGTTTACATCTCGTTTCTGGCATAGTACAATCAGCCTTGGGGACCAGGAAAGATTTTAGCACGACTTTTTACCACAGACTGATGGACAGACCGAAAGAGTCAACCGAATTCTTGAAGATATGCTGAGAGCCTGCATTATGGATTTCGGATGAATCTGAGAGAAATATCTACCTTTAGTGGAATTTGCTTATAATAACAGCTATCAGGCAAGCCATGGTATGAAGCTCTATATGGAAGGATGTGAAGGACACTCATGTACTGATACGAAGTAGGAGAACGACAGATATTTGGACCAGAGATCGTACAGCAAACCTCTGAGAAGATCGAGCTTATTCAGAAAAGGTTGCAGACAGCACAGAGCAGGCAGATAAGCTATGCTGGCAGTCGCCAAAGAGAATTAGAATTCAAGGAAGGCCATTTTGTGTTTCTCAAATTCTCACCAACAAAGAGCGTGCTCAGATTTGAGAAAGGTGGGAAACTGGCACCAAGATACATCGGGCCATATAAGATTCTGAAGAAAATCGGAAAGATGGCCTAAAAATTGGAGCTACCGGCAGAGTTGTCCCAAGTACATGACGTATTCCACGTCTCAATGTTGAAAAAGTACATACTAGATTCGAGCCATCAACTATCAGAGATTCCTGAAGACTTGCAAGTAAACTTCTCATACAAAGAACAACCAGTAAAAATCATCGATCATCAGGAGAAGATATTAAGGAACAAGACCATTCCGATGGTGAAAGTTCTCTGGAGAGATCATGTAATACCCCGCCAAAATAGCATATGGCTATTTTGCATCGTAATCTGTACGCAATTGAGAATTGCACGTGATTGTGTATTTTTCTAATAACAATTGATTGTTATTGAGAAATATTAGATTTATTATCTACTTTATTTTATAATTTTGAAGGATTATTACGAGGTAGTTTTAATGTATTTTGTATTGTTTATAATATTAAAGTAGAGTTTTGGGGTTTATTTAAAATGTATTTGAGACTAGGGGGCTTATATGGTAATATTTCCTTATTATTTATTTATTTATCTATTTATTTATTTATTATTCCTTTTATAAAAACCCTCCCCCACCTTTTTCCCTTCCTTCTCCATTTCTTTCTTCTCCCCGTTTCCTTCCCAGTCGACAGCACCCACCGAACCCATCGGCTCTCTCTCTCTCCGCCCAAATCCACCCCATCTCTTCATCATTTTCAAATTAAATTGGGGGATAGACTAATAGAAGGGTTCTCTATGTCGTGGCGGTGTCCGTTTTTCGAAAGGATTTCGGAAAGGTAAACCCTAGATTATATTATTGTATGAAATTTAGTATGGCTATTTTCTTTTGAGTAAGAGTATTATGGTATGAAGATTAGGAGATGTTGGAAAGGGTAGATGTGAGAAATTAGCAAGTTGTTAGAAAAATTTTAAGTTGCCAATAAATTAGGGTTTGGGTTTATAAAGGGGGAGTAAGTATATGAGAACTTGTCTCTTTTATGGTAACAGGATTTTTGTTGGGCCATTAGGTTATTTTAGGAGTGATTTTTGCTATTGTTTGGGAAATAAAAATCCCGTAGGATTTTGAATGTCTCGTGCTTCGCACTTGTGTATCCCAGGCATTCAATAGAATGCCTGTGTGATATTGGAGTTAGTATTATTATTTTCCCGTAACTGGTTTGGATGATTGAGCCTTGATTGCTTCGAATTTTGATGATAGGATATACTAGCGGCTTTGGATGCGTGGTGGCATTTTGGGTCTTCGCAGGATATTTTGTGAGTCTGATATCTTTTATTTTTATGCACATGGTGCGTTAAGAAGATTTTAAATTTCGAATTGCTATGTATTTCCGATTTCGTATCTTAGTGTAGCATGGGTATTTTGAGCTAAGAATTTGTGTGGACACTCTTGTACGTGTCCACATCTATGGTTTAAATTTCATAAATTATCGAGGTCGGTTGATACCTCAAAATAATTTATGGGTTGCAGCTGGTCTGAAATGACTGCTGAAGCCGATTGCTTTTGGACTGAAGTCCAAAAGGTTATAACCAATTGAATATGTATGATCTTGCTATGAACTTTTGAGAGTAGCTTTCGGTATGAGTTTATTTGATGATTCTCAAGCTTTAGAATGGCATATGTGTAGATTGAGAATCTCAAATTTCATGAGCATTGGACTCAGGGTTGATTTATCATTGACCTTCAAGGTAGGCTATATTCAGCCTAGTACAAGTTGACTAGTTTGTGTAGATGAGAAATTGGGAACTATTGTTAAGAGTTTGGTAGATTGACCAACTAGAGAATCGTAGTAGGGAGTCATAGCTTTCTAACCCATATGGAGTTTTGTAATTCCAGTTTATAGGTTGAGAGTTATGATTTTCCAAAGATGGAACTTGCGTTTTCGAGAACTCGAATGATAGAGTCTGAAAGAGGTGTTCAACTAGGAAGTTGAAGTAGACACTCCCACCTTCCCATAGGACCCGGGATCGAGAACTTCTGATGAGTGAGCAAACCCTCATGATATTGGAAAGGGCAGCGAGTGCAAGAAGGATATACTATTAAAAGTGTATGAGGTTTTCTAGTATCAAGAGGATTGGATTCGAGGAAATGGTTAGCTAGAGAGCTGTAGACCAGAGTCTTAGAGTTTCAGAATGGGTGGTATCAAGCAAATCTGAGCTGTGTGTTGGAAGTTGTGGTTGTTGTAAGTTTGGCACCCTGTTGTTGAGATTGACTTCAAGATTAAGTTAGCTTGGAGACTTGAGCTCTTAAATATTTGAGAGAGTCGCCCACTAGAGGATTGCTGTGGATCTCCCTACCCTTCTAAAAGTCTGATTGTGTTGCATTCCGATGAGCATAGCGTGGGTCACAGCTACTGCTTTTTCTTAAACAATTTCATCGGACTATTGATAGGGAACCCTTTGCATGCCGTAGTGTGGTGATCAGGAGCTATCAGGTTTTTAATGATGTTTTAGCATTTCATGTGGAACTTAGATAAGTTCCTGTGTTTAGTACTCATGGTGGACATGAGTGAGTTGAGATATAGCTCTGATCCGATTGTGTTTGGTGTCTCGATGCCTGAGTCTATCAATAGTCAAGAATTGATGGTTATGTGTGTGCTTACCTTCCTTTGAATTGTATTGCATCCTTGGGGCGCCATTGGACCACTCGCTGAGGGTCACGGGCCGGGATTATTTGGTCGCTGATCTATGAAGGTATTAGGAATCAGTGGATGTGATTCCGTGATGATTGTTATCTGACAGACCGGACAGACTCAACATTGTTGATTGACACCGAGTGTGACTTGGTAACAACTTGTTTCTATAAACTGCATTGATTAGGTTTTCTTTTATTGTTTCGCTTGAAGACCGAATTGGTGTTAGGGGTGATTCCCTATAATCCAACTCGTTCTGAGAGTTAGCACTAAGTGGTGATACTGGTTGTCTCTTCCTGTCATTAGGGATATGCGTTGCGGTGCGTATCTTGCACTGTTAATTACTGAAGTACCATGGTAAGAACGGGATGCTGATATCCTGGCAGATCGGGGGTATTTTAGGACCTCCGAGGTCGTCATGTTCTATGTTGGTGGACACGAACGGATCATAAAGGATCTTCTGCGCAATGGATATACTGCGGTATATCTGTAAGTTCGTCACAGCTTTCGAGGATGGTTCGACGCAGCAATTATTGGTGACTTCGGGGTAGCGCCCCGCATTATTTCTTTTATTTTCACCTCCTCAACCATGTCATACTTCAGGAACAAGAAGTAGACCAAATTAGAATGCATTGCATAGCGAGGGTTCAAATCCCTGAACTGGAGAAACGGCTTGATCTGGGCCACATGTAGTATGGAATGCATGTGTGTCCAGAGTCTTTCTGACATTAGATTAAGTGCATCTGTTCTATACTCTGTATTGTTGCATTAGACTCAGGTCATGGCATACACGAACACTAGGAAATCAGGATACACGTCATTTTCCATTCAAGCTGAATTGTGAGTGTGATAGTTGAACTGTGTAATGAGTGTGAAAGTGATGTATTGCGAGACGTGATGATATATGTTATAAGAAATGAATGAATGCGATGTTATGTGATATGAGATTGGGAAAGATTATAAGTCGTGAGTATGTAATTGCAAATGAATGGTAAATATGGTGCAGTTAATGTGGAAGTAGAGTTATTTGTGAATGTAAAGCTTTATAGAAAAATAAAGCTTTAGGAATATTTGCGTAAGGCGTAAAGTGATGGGCCTTAAGCGACTAATTTTGAAAATGATTTCCAAACTAAAGATAAGTATATTGTGAGCGGGTGTGGTTATGCATACAGGAAATGACTCGGAGAGTATTTGAGGTGAATTTCCATTTATGATGTTTACATGTTCAGGTTTATCTTGGTATTCGTAGGTTCGTTCTATTTTACTTAGAAAGTTTAATTTAGTTGCTTATTAATAAATTATACTCACACCAGAAATGGATAACCCCTTAGTGTTTGGGGGGTTAGGGGGTCCTTGGACTACTCTAGATCCCCTACTGTTACAGGTCCTCAGCGGTGCAGAGATAAGGTGTAGATTCTGTGGATGGAGCTTCATTTTACAATTGTTGCTTAAAGTTTAATTGTGTGAATAGTGAATTTTATGATTTAAATTGTATTTTTGATGTATGAGTATGTGGATGATGATGATGAGTATAGTGTGGGGTGGCATGCTATGTTGTTGACCCGTACCCATCTCGTTGTGGAGTACCGGGCCCTGTGGTATGTTTTATAAATTATTTTCTAAAAACCTTACTACGTTTTCAAAGGAATTTATGGTTTTTAATTGATATTTGATATTCTATTATGAGTTTGGGCCCCAGAGCATATATATATATTGCCTGTGTGATTCTGCTCATTTTGGCCTGGGGAGCCCGTGATATTATTGCCTGTGATGTGAGCTACGGAATTTAGAGCAGAATTCCGTAAGCTTTTTGTGTTTCAGGGTAGATATTTCAGGGGAGACTCTGCCCTATTTTTTCTTGAAATATAACTATCTTAGTTTATGTTTAAAGTGATATAGAAATTGAAAGAATTGAGTTTGGAATCAAAATGGGGGCGTTACAGTTTGATATGATAAATTGATATTCGTAAGTATTAATGTATTAACTTTGATGGCAATAAAAGTGTTTTAAATTCCGTGTTATTTACTGTGTTGAGATACATTTGAAGGCAAAGATTCTGGTTGTGTTACGGATGTCCGATGAAGAGGATCCGGGGCGTTACAGATCAGTTCGTAGAGGAAGCCACTTGGGAACTGGAGAGCCGCATGAGAGCTTCTTTTCCTGAATTATTTGAAGTATAATGTTTTTTTTCTTCTCCCGACTAAGTATAGTTCTGAGGACAGAATTACTCTAAGGAGGGAGTAATGTAACATTCCAGAATAGGATAAAATATTTTATTTTATTATATATATATATATATATATATATATATATATATATATATATATAATCTCTTTTTAAGCTAATTTAAAGACTTGAATTAAATTGGTGCATGATTATTGAATTAAATAACCATGTATATTTGTGCACAAGGATTAGGGTTAGGGTATGATGACCTGGGGTATGGTGACCTAAGGCTAGAACTAACCCTCATCTTTATCAAACCCTAGGGCTAATTTTGAATGAGATCCAAAGGGTAATTTTGTGCCATGAAGATGTTCTTCATGAATTTCCAAGACAATTCAAGAAGCTTCTAGTTTGATGTGTTGGCATTCATCTCTACCCTCCAGCTCCACAAACTTCACCCTACCCCCATCTCCACCCTACAATTGGTTGGCCCTTTCCCCCAAAACCCTAGCACCCCTTCACTCTACAAGTACCCACTTCCACTCACTCTCTCATTTTTTTCATCTATCTTGTTCTTGTGTTAAAAAAGGAGAAAGAGAGAAAAGAGAAGAAAAAGGTGGAGTTTTTAAGTAAGAGATCAAAAAGACACTTTTAGTACTTGTAGAAGATAAAGAGTAGAAGTGAAGAGAAAAGGTGCAATCTTGAGGAGCAAGGAGCAAAAGCTTACAAGGAGATTCTCTTGCAACACAAAGTGGGTGATTTCTCTAAAACTCTAATTTTAGTTTCTCTTTGTATGTATGTGATTTTAGCATGTAGTAGTAGTTAAGAATTTGGTTGCCATATGTGGAAAATTGACATGCTAAGAAAGAGGATAAGTTAGCATGATAGAACAACTCTTTCATGATTTCTTTTGTTAAAAAAAACATGTTGTGATATGTAGCTTAAAGAATTTCTAGCTCTCAAACAACCTAGATTTTTGGACTCAAATTTTTAGGACTTGTTTTTCTATGAATCTAAAGCTCACATGAATTTTTTCATAATATTTGAAAGCTATTTATTAGCCCAAACACTAGTTCCATATTCGGACAGAAACAAGGGGAAAATCTGCTGTTTTGAGAAAAATTGTTATGCCTTTCAAAAATCATAACTCAATATTGGTTGAATATTTTGAGCTGAAAATTTTTATGGATGCTCTTGTATGATTCTAGAACCATAATCTCAAATTTTACATTTTTCTGAGATTTTTTGATGCCTCAAAAAAATTCTAATTTTCAACTGGTCTGAGAGACAGAACTGAAGTTGTCTGTTTAAAGGCTGAAGTTCAACTGTTCATAAATACTTGTGAGTGCATGATATTACAATGAAATTTTTGCAGTAGCTTTCGGTATGAGTCTACATCCTAATTCTAAAATTTTAGGTTTTTTCGATGACATTTGATGAAGTTTCAAAAATAATTTGTGTGTATAAGTAAAGACCTTGTCTGAAAAGCAGTAGAAATTTTGTGCTATATTTGAAGGGTCATAACTCTCCGTGTAGAGGGAATTTTGATGCAACTTTTGGACAAAATGGATTGGCGTATGTCTTGTTTCAGAATCTCAAATTTCATAAGCTTTGGACATAGGGTTGATTTTATATTGAATTTAGACTAGACTGTGTCCAGAACCTATCTCAGATTGCATGACCTGTGAGTTTGTAATTTTATGGAATTATGTGTTGGGAAATTGCAAAAGTGATTAAATAGAGATTTGGAGTAGAGACTCTGAAAGCTTTCCAAAAAGCCTAGAATCTTGTAATTCAAAGTTGTGTAGTAATAGATATGATTTTTGGAAGTGCTGGACAGATCCAACCATCTTTAGAAGTTGTCACTTTGCATGTGTGTGACTTTTTCTCAACTCTCAAGTGTTGAATTGAGAGTTAGAGGTATTTCTATACCCCAATACTCGGTTATTTTTTTGTGTCGTATGTTGTTTAAGACATGGGTAGTGACTTGAGCGTCATTGAGTCATTCATCTTGTCTAGTTGTTGCCTATTTCTATCAACCGTTAGGCTAGCTTTTGAACTTCCGCCTCGATGATTAGAAGTGGCTAACTTAGGCGCTGACGGAGTTATAGGAAATGAGTGTGGGCCGAGTTTGAGGACGAGACTCAAATGGGGGAAGTGGCGAGCAAGGTGATCGCGTCGCCGGAGCCGCAGGTTGGTAGACGGGAACTGGGGTTTCAGTAGGGAAACCACTTGAGACTAGGTATAACTTAGACTATGGATCAAATTGGTAAACATACCCGTATAACATGTCTAGGTAGACTCGATATTAGTTAGATTTGTCATCACCTGTAAGTTGCTTTAGTTTCTAGCAAATTAGTAATCGGGTGTTGTACTCTCCTGTTATTAGGGATACGTGCTGCGGTGCATATCTTGCACTGTTGATTCCTGAAGTACTGTGGTAAGAACTGGAGGGGATTCCTGACGGATAGGGGGATTAGACCTTCGAGGACCGTCAAGTTCTATGTTGGTGGACATGAACGGATCATAGGACTGCTGTCCTATGAATCTTCGGTGCCATAGGTATGTTGCGGTGTATCTTTAGTTCGTCACGACTTTTGAATGAGGACCGGGCGTCGAGCAGTAGTGACAAATAGAGACACCACTAAGTAACTGCAGAAATGGATGGGACCGATTAATCTGCAACCCCATCAACCACGATCTATTTATCAGGAACAGGATGAGTACAAGAGTATGATGCATGTCGAGGGTTCAAAACCCTGAACTTGGAGACAACAGCTTGATTTGGAACGTATGTAGTATGGGATGCATACATTTCCAAAGTCTCCCTTGCATTAGATTAACTATATTTGACCTGTGCATTAAATTACTAGGGCATGTCATACACAGACACCTTTAACTTGATTCCACTTTCCTTTCTTTTAGTCACTTTTCTATTGCATCAATTCTTGATTGTCTAGTTGGAGATCGATGCTTTTATGAGCATTGCATCAGTAGAATTACTGACGTGCCCACTCTTTTAGGTGCTAGTTTGCTGACCCGTGGAGCCCAGGGAGCACAAGCCAGATGGTGCGTCCGAGTGATAGTATCAAGTGTTTATTATTTACATCGTTGTGATTTATTTTCGTAAACTCTGATTTGTAATTTCTGAACTTCATGTATTGTAACACTTGAACTTGTAAATCATGGAATAAAATTTGTTTAAATTTTTCCTGTATTTTTCTGTATTGTGACTGTATAGGGACCTCTCGTCCTCCCCTCAGAAGCAACCTCTTCACCACGACCATATCTCCGTACATAACCCTTCAACCGACTCCATGGCATCTCACAACCCTCGGCCTTCAGAAGACCTCCGCAACATCCTCATCAACCGGCAGAAAGAAGAGGACCTTCGCCACCGTTTGGATGAAAGGCGGGTCCGTGAGGGAGTCTCCCGCTCAGAACGTCCAAATGCGCGATCTCCTTGCCGTCGCGACCACATGAGGTCCCCTCTCCATAGGAGACAGAGGGAGTCCCCAGAGTACCGTCGAAGGAGGCCTCATTCTCCCGCTGGTCGGCAGCCCCAGAGGGACGAGAACAGACCTATCACACGTGCTGAATTCCAACAGTTCCAGGCTAATATCTTGCAGGCCTTCAACCTCCCACCGAACAACAACAATAATGCTCAGAGGGTCCCCACTCCTCCGCCAGTTCAAAGCCCTCTTCCTCGGTCCCTATGTCCTCGTCATTCTCTGAGCTACCTTCGCCGTAGCCCTCGCTCCCCTTCGTACGAAGATGAGTCCAGAGGCTCACTGGGACACCATCGAAGGGATGATGCAGTCTATCGCCGTCTCTACGAGATGGAGAGGCGCCTAGGTCAACTAGACAAGGAAGAGGAGCAAAGAGGGAGGACCCTCCGTCCAAGCAGACCTCCGTTCTCCCGAACCATCATGGAGGCTCCCGTTCCAGCAAACTTTAAGCCACCACAGTTTGAGACATATACGGGGGAGTCAGACCCCGTGGATCACATTGAGAGTTTCAAAACTCTCATGATGATCCACCAGGCTTCCGATGCTCTACTATGCAAGACGTTCCAAGCTACTCTCAAAGGTCCGGCTCGGGAATGGTACTCCCGTCTCGCCCCATCCTCCATCTTCTCTTTTGAAAAATTTGAGACCCTCTTCGTCACCCACTTCATGAGCAGTCGCCGAACCGAGAAGACTAGTATTTCACTACTCTTCCTCAATCAGAAGAAGGGTGAGAAACTGAGAGATTATGTCAAGCGGTTTACCGCGGAAGCTAGGTCTATTGCCTCCCTCGACCAATCGGTCGCTGCAGCCGCCTTCCGGTCCAATGTCCTCAATTCGAGCCTCCGTTCCTCCCTAGCCAAAAAGCCCCCGCGAGACTACTCTGACCTTCTTCTCAGAAGCGAGAAGTACACCCGGGCTGAGGAGGCTGAACATCGCCCTACGTTCGAGGGGTCTTCCTCAGGAAGCAAAAGAAAGGTAGCCGAAGATGAGGGAGCTAAGAAGCTCCAAAAGGATAACGGGGTTCAACGCCGCCCGCCTCCTAGATTTGAGAAGTTTACCCCTTTCAACACCAATGTTTCAACTATTCTCATGGAAGTTGATGAATATCCCCGGAAAGAAGAGAGATAAGGAGAAATGGTGTCGATATCATAGGGACCACGGCCACGACACCAATGACTGTCGGGCTTTAAAGAATGAAATTGAAGCCCTCATCCAGAGAGGGCAGTTGTCCAAGTTTGTAAGAAAGGATCGGATCGATCTTCCTCCACCCCCCAGGGGGGCTAACAAGCGTCCCGAGAGGCACGACGAGACTCCCGAGTTTGAAGAAGAACGCATCTTGCACCTCATCCATGGAGGCCTGATGGGAGGAACCTCCAACTCTTCTCGAAAGGCTTTCATCAGGGTGGTCAACTCGGTGCACAGCATACCACCTCCCAAAGGTCTTGGCGTCCCGGTTACTTTCTCGGATGAAGATCTAGAGGGTGTCCGAACGCCCTATTGTGACGCACTAGTGATTAACCTCCTCATGGCTAATTTCAAAGTAGAGAGGATTCTGGTGGATAATGGCAGTTCTTTCAACATCCTCTTCCTAGCGGCCTTCCGATGACTCAAATTATCGCGGGACAGGCTCAAGCCCGCTGGCTATACGCTCTATGGGTTCACGGGAGTGCCAGTGACTATCGAAGGGGTGATAACCCGTGACGTAACCGCTGGCAAAACTCCTACTACCCGGACGGAGCCAATGGATTTCATGGTCGTCGACGTTCCAGCTGCTTACAATGTGATCCTAGGCAGACCTGGCTTAGCTGCTTTAGAAGCCGTCCCGTCGGCTTATCATCTTAAAATGAAGTTCCCAACCAAGGCAGGTGTAGGGGAAGTAAGGGGAAGTCAGGAGATGGCCCACAAATGCTACATGACCTCGACCGGAGGACCCGTTCTATCTCTCGAGACCCTCGAAATTCCACAAGGGAACACCCAGCCAATGTCAGAACCGGTAGACAAGCTGGAGGAAGTTATCTTTTCAGAGCAAGATCCGAACCGCAAATTCTTCATCAGCAAGACCCTCCCCTCTGCCCTCTGTTCCGACATAGTCCATTGTATCAAGAAGAACCATGACCTCTTTGCATGGTCAGCTACCGACATGCCAGGGATTTCTGAGGACCTCCTCGTCTACCACCTAAGTGTTGCTCCGGGGTCCAAACCGGTCCAGCAGAAAATGCGCAAATTCGCCCCTGAGCGCCAACAAGCTATAAAGGAAGAAGTGGACAAGCTCCTCAAAGCCCGGTTCATACAAGAAGTCAACTACCCCGAATGGCTCTCTAATGTTGTTATGGTCAAGAATGCCAATGGAAGTTGGAGGATTTGCATTGACTTCACGGATTTGAACAAGGCATGCCCTAAGGATCCTTTCCCTCTTCCCAGCATAGATACCTTAATCGATGCTACTTCGGGCCATGAGCTATTGAGCTTCATGGATGCCTTCTCCGGATACAACCAAATCAGAATGTTCCCCCTGGATATCCCAAAGACGTCCTTCGTCACAGATCAAGGACTCTATTGCTACCGAGTGATGCCCTTCGGGCTCAAAAATGTCGGTGCCACCTACCAGCGCCTCATCAATAAGGTCTTCCAGAATCAGATCGGCCAAAACATGGAAGTTTACGTTGATGATATGCTAGTCAAAAGTATCCATGGGTCCGACCATGTCGCCGACCCACAAGAAGCTTTCGACGTATTGAGGAAGCATAATATGAGACTAAACCCGAACAAGTGTGCGTTCGGGGTCTCGTCTGGTAAGTTCTTGGGCTTCATGGTCAGTCAGAGGGGGATCGAAGCCAACCCCGAGAAGATCAAAGCCATACTGGACATGGCTCCTCCTACAAGTGTGAAAGAAGTTCAAAAACTTACGGGACGCCTCGCGGCCATAGGGCGCTTTCTATCCAAGTCAAGGGAGAAGTGTCTTTCTTTCTTCAAAGCCCTCAGGGGAGCTAAGGGCTTCGAGTGGGGCCAACAGCAGCAAGAATTGTTCGACCAACTGAAAGCCTATCTGGTCAACCCCCCACTCCTCAGCAAGCCTATTTTCGGGGAAACACTCTACCTCTACCTCTCTGCCTCTGAGCAAACCCTCAGCACTGTCCTAGTGAGGGAAAAAGACAAGGCTAAGAAGCCTATCTATTATGTGAGCAAGGTCCTTAGAGACGCTGAGCTCCGCTATCCGAGGTTGGAAAAGATAGCATACACCTTGGTTATGGCAGCCAAGAAGCTCCACCCCTATTTTCAATCCTACTCGGTGGTCGTCCTTACCGACCAACTGCTCAAGCAAGTCCTGCACAAGCCCGAGACCTCCGGGCGCCTAATGAAGTGGTCGATCGAGTTAAGTCAACATGACATATCTTATCAGCCTCGGACTGTAATCAAGGCTCAAGCCTTAGCTAAATTTATTGTAGAAAGCACCATCCCGTAAGTGATTCAAGCAGCAAATGGGCCTCCCATCTGGACAGTATATGTAGACGGATCTTCTTGCGCCGAAGGGAGGGGAGCCGGAGTCATTCTGGCAGGCCCAGATGACTTCGTTCTCCAATACTCCCTCTGCATCAACTTTAAAGCCTCCAACAACGAAGCTGAGTATGAGGCCCTAATAGCAGGCCTGGGTATGGCTCGCAAGGTAGGAGCACAACGTATCCGAATATTTAGTGACTTGCAGCTGGTTGTGAATCAAGTCTTAGGAGAGTACGAAGCACGAGACGACCGAATGGCCAAGTACCTAGACAAGGTCCAAAGTCTCATGGATTCGTTTGAAGAGGCACACATCTAGCGGATCCCTAGATAGGAGAACTCCCAAGCAGATGCCCTATCAAAACTGGCCTCCTCCTCGCTCCAAGGTCTCGAGCAGACCGTCCTAATCGAAGTACTCCTAAGGCCGAGCATAGAAGAGGAAGCCCCCGAATCGATGGAGTCGCTGCCCGTCCAACTCCAGGACAACTGGATGAAGCCTTTGATAGAGTTCCTCAGGGATGGGACCCTTCCCCAGGATCCTAAAGAAGCCCGTCGAATCCGGACAAGAGCGGAGCGGTACAGCCTTGTTGAAGGAGTCTTGTACAAACGCTCCTATATCCAAGTAGATGGCAGACCCTACTTGAGATGCATCTCCCTGGAAGAAGCCTGGTATGCCTTGCAAGAACTCCACAAAGGTATAGGCGGATCCCATTCAGGGTCAAGATCCCTCGCCAGGAAAGTTTTGAACTACGGGTACTTTTGGCCTACCCTACTTCGAGATGCCGAGCAACACGTCCGGCAATGCGGCCCTTGTCCGCAGTTCTCCAACATTCGCCGACAACCCCAAGCACAACTCACATCTCTGTCGAGTCCAATTCTTTTTGCAATGTGGGGGATGGACTTGCTAGGTCCATTCCCGCCAGCTCCGGGCCAGTTCAAGTTCCTAGTCGTGGCAATCGACTACTTCTCTAAGTGGATTGAGGCCGAACCTCTGGCCACTATTACTGAGAGCAAAGTGCTGTAGTTCTTCTAGAGAAATGTAATCTGTAGGTTCGGCGTACCACGGGTCTTGATAACAGATAATGGAACACAGTTTACAGGGGCAGCGTTCTGATCTTTTTGTGAAGACCTCGACATTCAGCAACGCTTCTCCTCCGTTTCCCATCCTCAGTCTAATGGTCAAGTAGAGAACGCCAACAGGAAGATCCTCTCCGGCATCAAGAAGAGACTAGATAAGTCGGCCAAAGGCTTATGGACAGAACAACTCCCTAACGTATTGTGGAACTACCGCACTACGAAAAGGATCCCCTACAGGAGAGTCAGCCTTTAATCTCACCTATGGGTCCGAGGCTGTAATCCCCTTAGAAGTTGGTCTGCCATCCCCTCGTCTTATTGCCTATGATAAAGAGCAGAATGCCAGAGAGCTCCGGGCAAATTTGGACCTGATTGATGAGCTCCGTGAAAGAGCTTCAATTCGCTAGCAAAATTATCGGAGAAGAATCGAGCAGGCCTACAACAAAAGAGTCCATCCCATAGATCTCAAGGAAGGGGACTTAGTCCTCAGAAAGCTAGCTATCTCGTTCTCCACCCAAAAGAGTAAGCTAGCTCCGAATTGGGAAGGACCGTACAAGGTTTCCAAGGTAGTCCGGCCAGGAGCATATCGTCTCGAAGACCTCAAAGGCAGAGAGATACCAAGAACTTGGAATGCCGACCATTTACTGAAGTACCAAGAGGGTGTTTAAACGCCTCTCCGAGTACGATCGAATGTCGAGCCATTCCTATCTTTTGTTTTTTACTTGCTTCTTTATTTTCCCATTGTAATAACGGCTTACAACTTAGAAGCAGCCGATTAGCAGTTATCAATAAAGAACTTCTTTCCCCTTATAATTCTCTTATGATTATTATATCTCTCTGTTTAAGGCCTTTAATTTCTCTTACTCAAATGACGTGTTCGGAGTCCAAAACTTGGCTCGATTCTGCTTCGCAAGCTTGCTCTTAAGCGAGCTAGAAGTGGTTCGCCATTCGGAACTGCTCCCACAACCGTTGAAACTTACTCAAACGACGCGTTCGAAGTCCAAACCTTGGCTCAATTCTGCTTCGCAAGCTCGCTCTTAAGCGAGCTAGAAGTGGTTCGCCATTCGGAACTGCTCCCACAACTGTTGAAACTTACTCAAACGACGCGTTCGGAGTCCAAACTTGGCTCGATTTCGCTTCGCAAGCTCGCTCTTAAGCGAGCTAGAAGTGGTTCGCCATTCGGAACTGCTCCCACAACCGTTGAAACTTACTCAAACGACGCGTTCGAAACCCAAATCACTTGGCTGGATAACTGATGAAGATATTCAGGCATACATTCCCGAGCGACTTGCATTCCGAGCTGCGTATTGGAGAAAAACAACTTTCTTCTCAAAATTCACGCAAGATCTTGATCAGACGGCTCAGATTGGGCCACGGCCACAAAATGACAAGATAGCATTTTCTCGTGATCCACACCGCCTTTCACATCAAGATCCATGCAAAATCTTCAGATGGACACCTCAGATAAAGCCACGTCCTTCGGAGCTCAAAGTTTGGCAAGACCCCACTTATACTCCTCGCTTTTAAGCGAGTTAGAACTGGTCCGTCCTTCAGAAACACTCTTACAACCATAGAGGATTAAATGAACATGCCAACACACAAACGCAAAGGAGTAAAAAAAGCTTTCACTTCTATAAAAGTTTAAAGTTCAAAAAAACTCAAGTTACAAAACCAGTTACTCTTATCTACGACGAGTTACAAAATTCGAAAAGCTAAAATTACAAGACTACTTCAATGACTCTTAGGAAGGGGGATGTTCCTCTTAAGAGACAAGCAGGGACGGCGCACACCTTGTCGTTGATATCCTGCACTCGTTGAGGTCCCCAAGCCAACAAGCTTAGTAGTGTCTCTCAGTGTTGCGCCGGCTGAGGCTTCGTTCGACGAAGCAGCCACCCCACTTTATGCATCAGTAGGGCTTCGACGAACAACCAGCGATCGAGTCGCAAGCTTGTAAAAGGAAATTCCCCTCTCGCTTTCTTCACGAGTACACGACGTACTCCTTACATTGACCTGCTCAGATTGGGGTTTTAGGTGAGCAACCTCCCCCTCTAGCTCGACGATTCGTTGCTTCAGAGAGTCGTCATTCACGGCTATCCTGAAGCGAGGAAGCTGAGCGGAGCCTTCGGCACCGGAGCTGTCGGCAATAATTCGACGGAGATGAGTAACCTCGATGCTCCTATCGAGTGTAACCCTCTTCTACTTGTCGACCTCCGCCGTCAACTCGTCGCACTCGGCCATCAACTTGCCCACCGCCGCTACTAATTCTTCTTCCTCCTCCAAAAGCTCTTCTTCTACTATCCGCAAGTGGTGGATTTCAGCCAATAGTTCACCTCTCTCCGCTGTAGCATCAGACAGCGCCTTCTTTAGTTGCTTCATCTCGGAGAGACGCTTCGACAGCTTTAGCTTGAGGCATTCCAAGTCCAACTCGCTCTTGAGAAAACACTCTCGACTGTGAGAGATGGCCAACTTCGTTGCTTTTAAGTCAACCCGAAGATGAGAGGCTTCAACTGCTGAACTCGACTCGACGACCTGAAAAGCAAAAACATATCGACGCTGAGCTCTGGAGAACACTTAGCGAAATTTTCAATGACAAGGAGTTCGCAACACCGTTCTCAACGCAGCAAAATTCCAAAACAAGGCGAATACAAATCAAGATCAAAATCTCAAACACTTAGCCAAAGTTTCAAAAAATTAGTCATTTCATTAAAATTCAAAAAAGTACAAGAGTGCGGTGGCCAGTCCACGGTTCGATGTTACAACAAAACAAAAAAAACAACAAAGGAAGAGACGACTAAGTCAGGGGGCCACCTCATGGCACCGCTCTGAGGTATCCTCGCTCGGTACAGTGACGAGCACCCCTTCGACGTTCACCTCGTCCTCAGCGTCCTCCTCGGCCCCTTTGCCCTCTAGCTCAGGCTCGATCTCCGCCAGAGGAATCAGCTCCTCGCCCTCCACGGGATCGTAAAAGTAATACGAGGAGCTGTCGAAGACGGGAATGCGGGCCGCCACATGCTTCAGTGCTCGGGCGTAAGCCTCCTCCATGTTCGTCATCATGTGGGCTTCAACCTCATCCCGAACCGCCTTCTCCGCCTCCGCCACCTTCATCGCCTGGCCATTCAGCGCCTCTTCGGACGCCTTCAAGGTCTTGGCCAGATCCTCCTCGAGGCGAGCCCTCTCTTTCTCCAATGCCTCGACCTTAGTAGTCTCGGCTGCAGAGTGCTCCAGCGCCTCGGCGAGCTTCGTCTCGAGGGCCCCCACCTCGGTCGAACGCGAAGCCGAGAGTCGCTGCTCGGCCTCAAACAGCCTAACTGCTTTGGAGCGCTCCGATCTCTTCCGTTCGTTCTCCAGCTTCATCTCCTTCTCTTGCTCGGCGAACTGCTCGAGCATGTGGCTGAAGTGGTAAAGAGTCTGCGAGCAAAACGAAGGAAAAGAGACAATTAAAATCGAACAAAAAAAAATTTGGGTTACCATAATCAACTCGTACTTACCGAAATAGTCGATCGAGCTATCTCCAGGGCGTCGACGCCCACGGTGCCGGCCCTCAGCGCGGCACAGTCCTTCAGCGTCGGCAGGTGGCGCATCGCCTGCATGCACACCCACATCTTCGAGGAAGCCGTCTACCTTCATCACCCTCCAGTCGGGGACGAAGAGTCGCTTATGCTCCTCGGTGAGGATAGCCTCCGCCTCGGCAGTAAGCGGCGGCACCTCCAAAGCCAGAGCAGTGCTGGCAGAGAACGCCCCACTCGACGAACCCGGGGCATCGGCCAAAGGAGCCTGAGCGGGCGATTCCGAAGGGGCCTCGGTCACCGGGTCCACAACGATCGAGGGTGCCGAGGGGGCTTGTACCGTTCGGTTGGAAAGAGGCCCCGCCGTAGTCCTCTTCCTCTTCCTCGTATCCATGCCCTTCTCCAAGGCAGCGTGACCCTTCGCCATCAGCACCTTGTAATCCATACCGGGGGCCTCTGCATACGAAGAAAAAACCGAGCAAAAGAGTTAGAAAAAATAACAAACACTAAAAGACACTAAGACTAGCAAAAAAGAAGAAAAAGAGCGTATTGGGGTCGATCGGACCGAGACCCCCACCGAACAAGACCTCCTCGGTTATGTCCTTCCAACTGAGGGTCGGAAAACTGAGGATTTTAGCCACCACCTCCTTTTCCTCTCTTGTGAGCACCAGCTCTTTCTTCGCCCACTTCGGGACCCCATCTTTCCACACCGTCGAGAAGCCCCACGGCTCGGGACCACGAATGAGAAAATACTTCTCCTTCCAGTGCTTGATCGAGTCCGGATTCTCGATCAACTTCACCCCCTTCCTCGGCGACAAGTAATACCGATCCTCCATCTTACTCATCCGGTAGATGCAATAGAGGCTCCGAAGCAGAATGAGTTGCGGTTGCATGCCGACCGCCTGGCATTGGAGGACGAAGGCAATAACATGCCACCACATGTTCGGCATAAATTGAACCGGGCTCAAGCCATACCACTACATCACCTCGACCACGTAGGGATGCAGTGGTAGCCGAAGAACAGCATTAGGTGCGTCATACGGGAAGACGCACATGTCTGCCGACGTCCCCGTACAAGCTTGGAAGTCGGGACCAGGGAGTAGTAGGATATACTCCTTCGGGATGCGGAATCCCTTCCTGATCCGGTGCAGATCTGCCTCGGTCATGATTGAAGGGATCTCATCCACCTCGGAAGGATCCCTTGGACTATTCTCCTCATATACCGGAGCTATCCCACGCACCACATTCTCTAAGATGTCCTCGGGGTAACTCTTCACTCCGCCGACACTCGACAACGTGGACGGCAGCCGACCCAGCTCTCCTGCCCCCTTCGGAGTCTCAACTATCGTCGACACCCCGACCGGATCAACCACTTCCTTCCCCTTCCTTGGCTTCACCACTACCGCTCGGCCGGTGTCTCGGTCCGAGGTGGAGGTCTCGTCCCCAGAAGAAATTCTAGCCATTCTCCAAAAGAAGGGGGAAAAACTAATCTTGAAGTGACATGTATGGTCGGAAAAGATCGCCGGAGTTCAAACTCGCCTTGCCACGAAAGCTAGTAGCACCACTCGTGAGCAAAAATACCGCTAGCAAAGGTAAAAGTAAAAGTGAAAGAATGAGAGAAAGAGTGAAGGAGGTGAAAACTTATAGTAAAAGAAGTGACTCTTGGGCTTTGTAACGTAAAGTTGCGACTCTTGGGCCCCCCGCAGGCCCGTTAAAGAAGGCTAAACGACAAAGTAGAGAAGAGCGGCGATGGTTCATAAGGGTGACGACAATTCAGACTGGGCCACACCGCTCGGCAATTCCTCTAGCTCCGAGCCGCCGAGGCACTCTACCGAGCTATCGAGGGACGCCTCATATCGAGCCACGTCCCTCGGAATCCAAACCCGAGCGACTGGCGATCCGAGCTGCATATTGGAGAAAAACAACTTTCATCCCTAAAATTCGTGCTAAATCTCGATCAGACAGCACAGATTGGACCACGACCACAAAACGACAAGATAGCATTTTCTCGTGATCCACACTGTCTTTTACATCGAGATTCGTGCAAGATCTTCAGATGGACGGTTTAGATCGTGTCATGTCCCTCGGAATCCAAATCCGAGCGACTGGCGATCCGAGCTGCGTATTGGAGAAAAATAACTTTCTCCCCAAAATTTGTGCAAGATCTCGATCAGACGGCATAGATTGGACCACGACCACAAAACGACAAGATAGCATTTTCTCATGATCCACACTGTCTTTTACATCGAGATCCGTGCAAGATCTTCAGATGGACAGTTCAGATCGTGCCACGTCCCTCGGAATCCAAATCCAAGCGACTGGCGATCCGGGCTACGTATTGGAGAAAAACAACTTTCTCCCAAAAATTCGTGCAAGATCTCAAACAGACGACACAGATTGGACCACGACCACAAAACGACAAGATAGCATTTTCTCGTGATTCACGCCACCTTTTTGCATCAGGATCCGCACTAAATCTCGTGATGAACGGTCCAGACTGCCCCACGTTGCTCAGAATCCCGATCCGAGCGACTGGTGATCCGAGCTGCTCATCTGGGGAAAATAGCGCCGAGCGGCACAGATCGTCGGCTCGTCTCAAAATTTGTGCCTTAGCCTGACGAACGGTTCAGATCACCCCACGTCGCACAGAATCTCAAGCCGAGCAACTGGCGATCCGAGCTGCTCATATGGAGAAAACAGTGCCGAGCGACACCGACCGTCGGCTCGTCTCAAAATTCGTACCTCAACCTGATGAACGGTTCAGATCACCCTACGTCGCTCGGAATCCCAATCCGAGCAACTGGCGATCCGAGCTACTCATGTGGAGAAAATAGCGTCGAGCGACACCGACCGCCGGATCGTCTCAAAATTCGTACCTTGACCTGGTGAACGGTTCAGATTATGTCACGCCCCGCTTCCCAAAAATATGGAATACGAGCACGTAACAAAAGCCGAGCGAATGATTTTCATTATCCATAAGCTGTTCAGGAATCTTTACAATATCTCACAAAATAATCAGAGTCGGAAGCTAGAAAAATCAACCACATGCACATATGAACCAAATACCAACAAGAATACTTGAAATAAAATATATTAATCTCAAATAGTCATGATCTGAAATACAAAAATAATCCTGGGTCACATTGCCCGAATACAAGATAAATCCAAATACATGAATACAATTATTGTTCAAGCACTACAAGAAATAATAATAGCAAAATTCTAGCATCTATTACATCATGTCACTAATCCCGTCTGGAACCTGTCCTCCAAAATCTGCATTTCAACGAATGCAGGAAAGAGGAAAAGAGAAAACACAAGTACCCGTCAATTACAAGTCACGGATCACAAATAATGTAGGATACAAGTACGTGGGGAAACTAACTAGCAATATAGTATACTAACAAGGTACAGGTAACATGTGTCAAGTGTCAGGTAAACAGGTCAACAGGTAAACATGTATCGAGTATCAGGTAATCAGGATAATCAGGTAACAGGTAATCATGTAACATGTACCAAATATCAATCTCATGTATCACGTCTCATGTATCATGTAGTCAAGTATTAAGCAAGCATGTATCATGTTCAGGTCTCATGTACAGGTAATCATGTTCAAGTCTTATAGTGATTACTATCTAGGTAGCACTTCATGCACCTTATATTATAACACATGGTTGCTACAACAAATACTTTCGCTTTAAATTTCATAGTGGACCATAGAGGGCAGTATACTCAGGGACAAGTAATCCAAATCATATACCAAATTCCAAATTAATCAAATCATATACCAAATTTCAAATAATCCAAATCATATACCAAATTTCAAATAATCCAAATCATATACCAAATTTCAAATATGGGAAACACAGGCCCCCTTCCGAGTACACGTTTCTGAATTATCCACTATTAGATCATTCCCTTAAACCTCAGCTTGATTATTTATTATTATTAATGTCAAACAAATATGATATGTACAAAACAATGTCCAACTAACATGGTATAATCAGTATCAGGTTCAGAGAAATAAATAATCAATCATAGATGATATACAGTCACACAAACGAGCAAAACAGTGTATGTTCATATTCAGGACAGCATGACAGTACAGTACTAAAACAGTAATTCCTGCCTCTACAGAAATGCAAACCCAGATCCGTCGAAGGATCTAGAAACTAGACATCCACACGAATCCAACGAGTATAATTAAGTCATATACTAATTCACAACAACACAGCTCAAAACTGATTTGAATACAGATTTTAGGTTCAGCCAGAAATCAGAAAAACGAATTTAAGGGTATGAAAACAGCATGAAAACACATTAAATAAATTCACGAAAAATCTGGGATATTCCCCTTTATGTCTAGATTCAAAATAACAAGTATCATAATATTCCAGTAAGAATAGATAAGCCATCAAAAATAAGGAAGCATCGAGAAAACATAGTTTAACGAATCTGGAAATCTCAACACTGCTGTACAAAAACTAAGATATCTCGCAATCACTGAATCGAAATCCAATTCTGCCAAAGGGATATGAAAATAGATAGATTTTACTAACTTTCACATTTCACAAAGAATTTTCATACAATATAAGGAATTATAGTGAAAACCGGATTTTTTACTGCACCGAAAGCAAAATACAGCATGAGTGAATTTTAGAAAAGAGCATAAAACACCACATAAAACTTGTGTTTAAAAATCATCAAAAATCTGGGTAGTCCCTAACTTCATAAAGAAACACTGACCAAAATATTAGATCAAGATAATATGTATAGAATAGTTCTTGAAAATAGTTTGTTAACAAAATTAACCCGAAACAGAATCTGGAATAGATCGACACCTCTGTAACAGTCATAACTTAGTCATACGAAATCCAAATCAAGCAAAACTAGTGGGGTTTTAAAATAGACAAAATTATCTAAATTTCATATTTTATACCAGAATTAAGATACTGGCTGTAGCATAGACGAATACAGTAAACAAAACAGAATATCCAGAAAATACAGATTTCACACTCTCAAACAAAAATGACATAACTTCAAGAATATTGATCCAAACACATCCAAACTTGAATTACAACCTACCAAATATCTAAACATCATGATTTAGGGTTATTAACATGTCCATGCCTATTATTTCACATGGGTCTTAGTCCAAACACAATTTCATACAAATATTCACATACATGATTAAAAATCAAGATTTGGGCAAATCCTAGGTTATCACCTATCAAGATTAGTGTCATAAGCCATCTATGGCCAAATTATCACAATAGAGACAAAACTCATCAAGGAAAACACAATTTTTGGTTGTCTCTAGACCCAACTACATTATAAGTGAATATTTTGACTTGTATCAAACAAATGAATTGGAGTATAAATTACTTGCCTTAATTTGGAGATGAAGAACGATGCAAATCAAAAGTGGAAGCAATTCCCACGAACGAAATTCACGGACTCACGAACGATCCACATGCGCACTCAAGCGTGCGCAAGAAACCCAAGAGCAAGAAAGCGCGAGACAGCGGATGGAGAGGAAGCGGGAGAGATGAAGCTCGGAACTAGGGAAAATAAAAGCATGCAACATGCGGATGATAAACAATTATATAAGGGTATATATATGTACACTAGGGTAAAAGATAAGGAGGGCACACCTGGTCGGTGGCGGCTACAGTAGAGGAAAAAAGGAAAAAAAATTGGGTCGGGTTGGTTAACAGGTGCAACCCGGGTGGGGAAAAAAATCAGCTTAGAGCATCCACAGTCGTTTTCTATTTCTCCCATTTTCCCATATTATAGCAAACGATGCGCTGCACTCGTTTGCTATATATGCCATTTTTCCCCATTCCTTTCAAATCTGTTTCTCAAATTTGAGAAACGAAAGTAAGAATTCTCAAATATAGAAGACGGGGAATCATATACCGTCCGAAGGATTTTAATATTTTTTAATCGACTGAGACGGGGAATCATATACCGTTCGAAGGATTGCCGATTTTTTTTATTTTAAAAAGGGTCGGACGGGGAATGAATGATACCCCGTCCTTGACTTTTAAAATATCTTTTTTTTCGGAAAAAATCCCCAGACGGGGAATCTTCTCCCGTCCGGGAGATGATACCCCGTCCAGGGTATTTTCCATTTTTTTTTCATTTTTTGGGTTTTTTTCCCAAATTGCCCTTCAATCTCTTTTGAACGAATTTAAAAGTCCAGGGGTAATTTGGTCTTTTGCCAAATGAGAAAAATTTGAGAAACGACGACTGCACGATACTGCCCTATATGCTATTACTGTAGCTGCCATATTTTGGCAAATGAGAAAAACTACTGTGGATGCTCGGTTTGCTAAGGTGTAGTATTAGGAAGAAATGGTAGGATTTTTTATTAGGAAGGTATATATAAGGTAGGTGTAGTTGAAGGTAGGATTAGTTGTAGGTTAGGTTGATAACGGTTTGGATGGATCATAATGGGTGTGGTTATTGAAACGGGTTGTAGGGTAGGAGTTCAGGTAGATGGGTTTGGGTATAGGAAAATGGGTAGTAAAAATCCATTAGGGTTTCAATAAAATTAATTCAAAAAAAATAAAATTAGATTAATATTAAAAGTAAATAATTTACTCAATAAAAAATATACAATCAGAAATACCATATCACAATAAATCAATTAGTATACACTGTGTTAATACTCAAATACTAACAAATATAATAGGATTTTTGATATAGAATCAAAATGTAATAACAATAAAAATAATAATACTAACAGTAGAATTTAATAATAATAATAAAAATAAATTAACAGTAATAACAATAATAAGATGTGTGATACAATATGAACATCATAGTAAATAGTTACAAATAAAGTTATCGATTAAAAAAAAATAGACAAGGACAGGAGATCCAAAAATACATTTTAAAAAAGGAATTTGAAAACAGAAAAAAAATTATGTGCAAAAAGTTTTTCAACACAGAAAATACTCTAAAAATACATTTTTGGGGAAACAGGGGTTACAGATCACCCCACGTCGCTCGGAATCCCAATTTGAGCAACTGGCGATCCAAGCTGCTCATGTGGAGAAAATAGCGCCGAGCGACACCGACCGTCGGATCGTCTCAAAATTCGTACCTCGACCTGATGAACAGTTTAGATCGCCCCACGTCGCTCGGAATCCCAATCCGAGCAACTGGTGATCCGAACTGCTCACGTGGAGAAGATAGCGCCGAGCGACACGGGCCGGCCGATCTCTCAAAACCACGCGCTGGCGCGAGATGGGCAGCCCAGATTGCGCCACGTCATAAATAATATTAAAAATTAATTTCTTATTTATTAAATTCCAATTATTTATTTAAAAATTGTGAAAAATGATTAAAAATTCTGGAAAATTAATTAAAAATTCTAAAAAATAATTATAAATTCGGGGAAGTATTTTTGAGCCCCCGGATAAATAATTATTGCTTAGAACAACTAATTAAGACCCCCGAACAATAAACCACCACTTCGCAAAATTAAATAAATGGTCCGAAAAATAAATAAAAATTAAGAAAATTCACCAAAAGTTCAGGAGAGCTCAAGAACACCCTTGAGCGCACAACCAACACCAGAAATCACCATAATACCCCGTATAAAGATTCGACACCCCTCATTTGGACTATGATACAACTCCGCAAGCCTTTAAAACAGTAAAACTACTCCTCAAAGGCTAATCACACTCAGTCTTCGGGAGTGGGGGGCTCGTGATATGGCTAAAAATAGGGTTAAATCGGAACCGTCCAAATCAGGCATGAATCTTAAAGATCATGGATAAAATGGTAATTTCACCTGCGAACGGGTCTGAAATGGGAACTGGGCCTTTTTCCAAAGGTCCAATAACCCATAAACGGGTCCATCTTACTAGCGCGAATTCGAACCCGCGAAAGCCCAATCCGGCTGGATAGGAAAATTAGGGTTTCTGATTGTCCTTAATCAACGGCCCTGATCACTTCTATCCATCCACTCGGAAGTAGGGATTTGATCTTATCCCGAAACTAGTTCCTAAGGCAGCTATAAATACCCCCCATCCCCCACTGTTACCAGGTAATCAATTTTTTGCCAATCAAAAGCTCATTCATATTCTTTCTGATTACTGACTTGAGCGTCGGAGGGTGCGTCACCGGGATCAACCCCGGTGTTTCGCACTTTTTGCAGGTCAACGGCAGGCGATCACGATCAAACTCCGATGGAAAGGTGTTCAGGTTTGACTATTCAACATCCCAGGAATCCACAAATCTATTTGTTTGTCCCCATACCGATTTCAGCGGCAACACATATATATTTGGCTAATAGGCTCGGAGACTTAGGAAAAAGTTACCTAAGTGTAAAATATGAAAAATAGGAAGCCGAAGTACCGAACTGCGGCCTCTTCGATTTCGTGGCCGTAATTTACAACTGCGGCCCAAGTATATATCATACATATTTGGCTAATAGGCTTGTATTGGGGAAAAAATATCAAAGTGTAAAATGTGAAAAATAGGAGGTCGCAGTTGGGCACTGCGGCCTTGATAATACATACAACTGCGGCCTCAGTTATATGGTCGATGGGGTTTAGTTCTTAAAACATTCCAATACTTATTTGACCATATAACTGAGGCTGCAGTTGTGAACTGCGGCCTGTGTAGTATCGAGGCTGCAGTACCCAACTGCGGCCTCCTATTTTTCACATTTTACGCTTGGACAATTTTTTTCCCAAGTCTCCGAACCTATTAAGCAAATATGTATGATATATATTTAGACCGCAGTTGTGAACTGCTGCTACGAAATCAAAGAGGCCGCAGTTCGGTACTACGACCTATGCAGACAGATCTATCTTTATAATTAGTTTCGAAACAAATCTATTTTAGAAATTAGTTTTAAAAAGAGATTTTTTTCGGGAATAAAATCAATGAGTTACTACCTATAACTAGAGAGTTAAATTACTGTTGTTCAAACTTGGTATTTAGGTGAACCGTTGGCAGTCTTTCAGGCTGAACAACTATGTTTTATTTAGTAAATAATAATAATATTTTTTAATAATAATAATAATCTCATTAAAAAAATTATTCATTTTGGATAACTGGTGCTTGTAATTACTGTAATTAATAATAACTAGTAATTTACACGTGCGTTGCACGGCTTAATAAATACATATTTTTTTAAAAGTAAAAATTCATGCATGTGTGTTGCACGGATTGGTAGAAGGACAAATTACACTAAGGCCTTTTCCCATTATAGTAGTAGAGATTATTACGAAGTGAGGAAAAAAAGGCTTTTTATGATTGGCATTGTTCAAAAAATATATGCATTTCACATGAAAAATATCATTATTATTATTCATGTTGTTCTATTTGCAAAATGCTAACTGTCAAAATGAGGAGTTCACCGCCCATCTCCTCATTTTGAGAAGTTAACCCCCCTCAATGTTGTTCTATTTGCAAAATGTTCAAAAAATACGAGTGAAGAAGTTTTTTTTAGCTTTAAAGCTACTTCAGAAGGAGAAGCTAGAAAGTACAGCTTTGAAATTAAAAGCTGAAGCTGTTTGGATAGTCAGCATTTTTTTTAACTTTAAAGCTACTTTTAAGCTAGAAGTTGTTTGGCATATATCAATTAAAAGCTACTTTTATACATCATCTTCACCAAATCCCTAATCCCTAATCCCTAATCTCCACCAAATACGAACTATAAACAACCATGCAGGTAATGAACTCGCCCTTACCCGTAATATCAAATACGAAGAACCAATGGATGATGGAACAAAAGATGTCCACTCATTTCAACCGCCAACACCACCAACATCAAGATCAGAACATGAACATGTCGGTCAAAGGTCTTCTTCCCCGATGAAAAAACTGAATAATATTTTTGAAGGGAGCCCATCAAAACGAAAGCGGGTCGAAGAGTGGCTGAGTGATTCTGTTGACTCTCTAACTATTAGTTATTATGTGTCCGAGGATCAAAAGTGCCCTGCAATAATCAAAGGAGAAATTGAAGCTCCAGTGGGACGCATTCCAAAATCACCGCATGCTGAGAAAAGAGACGACGTCACTAGGAATCTTACCTTGCCAATTAGAAGATTAACTGATTGTTGCTACATTTGTCAAGAGCCGGATTGTTCAAATCGAAGAAGGGGAGAGTTGGGTTTTGATTTGTTTTTTTCTTTGTTGGTTTTGATCTAGAAGCTAGAAGCTAGAAGCTAGAAGTAGATCTTGGTAGCTTCTTTTAGAGCTCCTTTTTCTTCATAAAAAAAAGCTACTTCTCTTTTTGTAGAGCTTTTCAAAATATATGTTTGGCCCAGCTTCTCCTTCTAAAGGAGAAGCTAAGCTAATTTTAAGCTGGGCCAAACACTAAAACTGAAACAAGAGATTTGTTTTGAAAGCATCTGATTGAAGTTATAATAGTAATAAAATTAATGAAGAACCAAATCTCTTTCATTTACTAGGAATAAATTAATAATAAGAAGCAATGTATGAGCTATACTACTCCAAATATAAATGAAAAATAATAGTTAGTAAGTTATTATTTAAATGATTAGCATTATTGTAAAACAAGAAACTTGTGTTTTGAGACCATCTCAAAACAAATGAAGAATGATCATTTACTAGGAATAAATGAAGAATTTTTTTTCTTTTTTCGATAGGAATAAATGAAGAACATATAATTGGCTATAAGGTACCAAAATAAATGAAAAGTAGACCGTAAGGTACTATTTAAATTCATTATTATTAATATCAACAGCAAAAATAAAAGAAGATAGTTAGAAAGTTATTAAGCGTCTGAACAATATTTTTTTATATTCTATTTATCTATATTATAATGAAAGAAGAACGTGCGGAACACGTAAAATAATAGATTGGCATTTACTGTTCATGATCCTTCTCCCATGGGGTAGGTGCAGAGAGAGAGGGAGATAAAGAGTGTAGGGTTTTTGGTTTTTTTGAGAGATAGGGAGAGGATAATAAATTTGAACGTGTACTGTACATATTTCATTGATTTATATTGTAGAGTTTAATTAAACGTGCGTTGCACGGGTTGGGATATGGACAAATTACACAATGGCCTTCTCCCATTATAGTAGTAGAGATATCAACATAAAAAATAAAAGAATATAGTTAGAAAGTTATTATGGAGTAACTAATCTCTAATCTCTAATATTATAATGGGAGAGTTGGAGTTGTAACGTTGTCAACATATAAATCCGTGCGTTGCACAGTGCAACTCCACCTCTCTCATTAATTACAACAAAAAACAAACAAACTAAAAAGCCTATCTATTTAAAACATGCACCGCACGTGCAAAACAATTTTACAATATCTTTTTAACACTAAACATACACATATGTTGCACGTGCAACTCAAATTTTACTTATAAACACGTGCATTGCACGTACAAAATGTAGTTTTTTCTTCAAAATATTTTTACCAATTACGTGCAACGCACGTCCAACTTCAAAACTATTTTTTAACACATAAATTACACGTGACAATTCTCAAACTCTTATCAAAATATGCACTGCACGTGAAAAATACTAGTAATTTAAATTGATTATCATCAAATTAGAGAAATTGACTACATTTTAAATGACACGTGATTTGGATGGCTGTTAGCTTGTAAAAATTATGAGGATGCTATCCAACTGCTGAGCTGTCTGTTATTTATTTATTTATATAAGATAGGAATCCCGTCACTTTCAAGAAACAAAACTCCTCTGCATAATTCTCTCATAGGATCTTTCTATACGACATCCTATCTACCGCCTAAAAAAAGTCTGTCATGCTTTAAGTTAAGATTCGCGCACATGATGTCCCAATTCTGCAAACGCGACAAGAGTTCAAATACCGAAAGAGTAGCCGACTCTCTCTTTTCTCTCTCTCCTCTCTCTCTCGAGGTTGTGGAGTTGTATCAACTGTTGATGGTCATCTAAGCTTTGCGAAGGTAAGTGCTGTCACTTTATATGAATGTTCTCCGTACTTTGTTTGGTTACTTGAATGTTCTGTTTGGTTGGGTTTTGATTGTTGCTTAGATCTTTGTATTTTTAGCATCTTTGATTTCATGGAATGGAAAAAAGATGAAGTTGGTTGAATAGGAATGGACTGAAATTACCATTTGTGGTCAATTCTACACTTTGAGATTTGGAAATGGCAACTTGGCTTGGGTTCTTCTTTGTGTTAGTGGTGCTGGAGCTCAGATTGGTTTCTGTTGCTTTAATGGGTATCAATTCAAGAATATATATATTTTTAGATTCTTTGATTGATGGGAAGAGATCAATATGGATTTTTTTTTTTTTTTTTTTTTTTTGGGTATAGTTATGTTTGTGGCTAGAATATTTTGAGTATGCTTGTGGAGTGTGGTAGTTGACTTATACCAAGTATCTCAAACTGTTTTAAGAGTAAGTATAGGTGTATACGTCGATATCAAAGAATAGGTATCTGAATCTTTGATTGGGTGCTGGTTTTGCAACAACAGTTATTTGAGAATTTATCTCTTCTGCAAGTAGGGATTCCGAAGGTACCCGTTTACATGCTGATCTCAATTCAATTATAAAAAAAAGATTGAATCTTTCTTAAAATGAAAACTCCTTATTGATTTTCTACATAATTCTTCTCAAATTGGACTTATTCCAAGTCTCTCAAACTCTTTCAGAGATTATGATATGCTATCTTTATGGGAATCTTTCTTAAAATGCTGAGAATGCAGTTACCTTTGCTTCATTATGGTTTTCCTCTATCCAGGCTCTTTAGCTAAGCTTCCCTGTAATTCAGGAGCGGTTTTTCCCCCTCCTTGTCCTATTTGATCATTTATATCTATCTTATCTTACTATTTTAATGGGAGAGTTGGGGTTGTAAACAAACAAACCCCAATTTTGTAACTGAGCAAACCCGTGCAATATACGTGTAAACTACATCCACTAAAAATCCCCGTGTCATGTGTTGAAATATAGTAATTGTATTTTCTGTTTCCTAATATAGGAAACAGATTCCCCAAATCTCTCATCTTCCCAATCTTCTCTCAATCTCTTTTTCTTCTTCTCCAAGAATGTAATCCTTATATATAGATGTATACAATGAAGAATAAAGTAGAACAATAAGAATAAGAATTTTCTCCAAAATTATTTTCTTCATGGTATCAGAGCCTAACATGATCTAGGCTAGTTGAAGAAGAAGAAGAGACGGAGGCCATCGGATCTAACGCCTCCATCCCGATCCCGACCAAACCCAGATCCCCGAATCTGCCAGTTGTTTCCGCACTGTTCATCTTCCCCAACACAGAACCCACGGCCATTGAGCCCCGACCTCCTCATCCAGATCAAACCATTACTTACCTCGTCTTCCCGGCCTATCTCCGGCTCCTCCCCAGTTCTCTCTCCCCGACTGTGATTTCCCGCCCAAACAGCCGAAATCCGTTACTGTACATCTTCCTCAACTTCTTTCCTCGTCTTCTCCGGTGCTGCCCCCGACTCCGGCGACCCCCAGCCCCGTTGTCGTCCTCCGTCGCGTCGTCGTCCTCCGTCGCGCCCGTGACGCGCGCTAGCACCCCCGAACCCCTGTCCTCTTCCCCGTTCGCCGACAGCCAGTGAAACTCTGTCTGCTCCTCTTCCCGATTAGTACAACGCGCCTGTGCTTCGCCGCTGTTGACGCCCTCCGCCGCCGCGCCGTTCGCCGCCTACCCCGGCCGCCAGCGACGCCACCCAGCCCCACGGCTGCCAATACTTCCCTCTCTATCGTTGCTGCTGCCTTTTTTTTTGATTGTTGCTGTGGTCTCCTTTGAGTTGCTGTTTTGTGAAGAAGGAGAGGGATTGATCCAGTGTTGGATTGTTGCTGTTTTGCTGGTTGTTGAAGACTTGGAGCTGTTCTTGACCAAGTTGTGTTGTTTGCTATTGGTTGCTGAAGATCAAATTCATTGTTTTTCCCCCTTTGTGGCGCTACCATGGGACAAACTGATAGAGCTGAGAAGAGTATTGGACTCGCCTCTACGGAGGCCTCTACATTAGTCACAGCTGCAGGTAAGGATGGTAAGGTATTTAATATTTCTGCTTCTGTTAAGAATAGTGCATGGATAATTGATTCGGGTGCTACCGACCATATGACTTTTGATTCTAGACAAGTTCAAAATTTTCAACCATCCACTAAATCGACTGTGTCCACTGCCAATGGTGATCCTGCCACTGTTACTGCCGAGGGTACCATACATCTCACAAATAACCTAACCTTAGATACTGCCTTAGTTGTGCCATCCTTGAATTTCAACCTATTATCCGTAGCTCAAATAACTACTGCCTTACATTGTATTGTAGTCTTTTGGCCTTCTCATTGCGTGTTTAAGGATATTCGGACTCGTAAGACGATTGGTTATGGGGTTAGGCACGGGAAGCTCTATTACCTAGATTTAGAATCTGAAAGTTCGAGCAAGTTGACTCAAGCTCTAAGTGTGGAAGGATCCGAAGATGAGAAGAAGAAATCAGATATTTGGCTGTGGCATCGACGTCTAGGGCATGCTTCTTTTGGTTATTTGAAGAAATTATTTCCAAGTTTATTTTTAAAATTGGATATATCTGCCTTTCGGTGTGATGTGTGTGAACTTGCAAAAGGTCATCGTGTCTCTTTTCCTCCAAGTCCAAGTAGAAGCTCCCTTCCTTTTATGATTATTCATTCTGATGTTTGGGGTCCATCCAAAATCACTACATTTGGAGGAGCCAAATGGTTTGTGACCTTTATTGATGACTGTACCTGTATGACCTGGATTTGTTTGATGAAGTCGAAAAGTGAAGTTAGTGGTTTGTTTCAGAAATTTCACAAGCATGTTATGATTCACTATAAATCACAAATTCAAGTTCTTAGGAGTGATAATGGCGGAGAGTACCTGAGTTCAAATCTGCAACAATATTTGGTGGAACACGGAATTGTTCATCAGACTACATGCTCGTATACACCTCAACAGAATGGAGTTGCAGAAAGGAAAAATAGACACTTGCTCGAAGTGGTCCGTGCTTCTCTCATCCATGGAAATCTGCCACTCATTTATTGGGGAGAAGCCCTTGCTTCTGCTGCATACTTAATCAACCGAGTTCCCTCTAATATCCTAAACTTTCTCACACCGTTTCAAGCATTAACTGAAGCTGTGAATGCACCAAAAGTCGTCAACTCGCCACCTCGTGTGTTTGGGTGTGTTGTATTTGTTCATCTTCATCAACATGAACGCAATAAGTTAGCTCCTCGAGCTGTCCGCTGTGTTTTCGTGGGATATGCACAGAATAAGAAAGGGTATCGGTGCTATCACCCACCAACTCAAAAAATGTTTGTGACTATGGATGTTATGTTCCATGAGGATGAGATGTATTTTTCCTCTGAGGTTGAACTTCAGGGGGAGCACCGAAATGAAGTTCAAACTCTTGCCTATGATGAAGTAGTTACTATTCAAACTGAACAATCAGATATAAGGGGAGAAAATCAGGATGTAAGTAATGACGATTACTCGAATGAAGACTTGGTTGAGGAGGAAGAAATTTTTTACGAAGATCTGCAGTCAGTGCCAAACCTCCATGAAGATGAGCCATCTCCACCACCAACACCATCTGAACCATCTCCACCACCAATACCATCAGATCTATATCTACTCCCAGCAGAACCCCAAAACCAATCGTCATCGCTGTCCGAAGCTCCAAGAAGAGAACTCCCAAACCGTACTACTAGAGATATCCCCAAACCCACTTACGAGCCTAATCCCACTAGTAATGTCAAGTATCCCATGAGTCATTATGTGTCCACTCACCGATTGTCTGAATCAAATAAGTCATTTGTAAATCAATTATCTGTTGTATCTATTCCTAATAGTGTGCAGGAAGCCTTAGCCGATCCAAGGTGGAAAGCAGCTATGGATGAGGAGATGAAGTCCTTGAAGAAGAATGAGACTTGGGAGATAGTCGAGCTGCCAGCAGGGAAGAAGCCAGTAGGATGCAGATGGATTTATACAGTGAAATATAAATCGGATGGTTCGATAGAGCGGTACAAGGCAAGGCTTGTTGCCAAAGGGTACACTCAAACTTATGGAATTGATTATGACGAAACATTTGCACCTGTGGCAAAGTTCAACACTATTCGAGTTCTACTGTCACTTGCTGCAAATCTTGACTGGCCGTTGGAGCAATTTGATGTGAAGAATGCATTTTTGCATGGGGAATTGACAGAAGAAGTCTATATGGATCTTCCACCAGGGTCGAATAGACCAGTTCAACACAGCAACAAAGTATGTCGTCTGAAGAAAGCATTGTATGGACTGAAGCAGTCGCCAAGAGCCTGGTTTGGGAGATTTACAAAATCAATGAGGACATTCGGATACGATCAGAGTAATTCTGATCATACTCTATTCCTAAAAAGGAAAGAAGGTAAAATTATTGCTCTCATTATTTATGTTGATGATATGATAGTAACTGGAGATGATCCCGAGGAGATGAAGGCATTAAAGTACTACTTGTCACAAGAGTTCGAAATGAAAGATCTTGGTTCTTTGAGATACTTCCTTGGTATTGAAGTTTCTCGCTCAAGAAAGGGGATATTTCTTTCTCAAAGAAAATATGGTCTGGATTTATTGAAGGAAATGGGAATGTCCGCCTGTCAACCGATTAGTACACCATTGGAAGAAGGACTGAAACTATGCAACGAAGCTGATCAAGTGCCTTGTGATAAGGAAAGATATCAGAGATTGGTTGGACGACTAATGTATCTTGCACATACACGATCAGATTTGTCATATGCTTTAAGTGTGGTAAGCCAGTTTATGCATGCACCTCGGGAACAACATATGGACACGGTGATGAGAATTATGAGATACATTAAGTCAGCCCCAGGAAAAGGAGTCTTATTTGCAAAATATGGTCACTTGAAGGTTGAGGCATATACTGATGCTGATTGGGCAGGATCTACAATCGATAGGCGCTCCACTTCAGGATATTTCACCTTTGTTGGAGGAAATTTAGTTACATGGAGGAGCAAGAAGCAAAATGTTGTTGCACGCTCTAGTGCAGAGGCTGAGTATCGCGGAGTAGCTTTAAGTATAACAGAAGCTTTATGGCTGAAACTCCTGTTGCAGGACTTAGGCTATGGTCCAAAGGAACCTATGAAGGTGTATTGTGACAGTCAAGCGGCGTGTGATATTGCAGCTAATCCAGTTCAGCATGATAGGACGAAACATGTAGAGGTGGACAGATTCTTCATTAAAGAAAAATTAGATGAGAAAGTTATTGAGATATCCAAGGTGAAGTCAGAAGATCAACTCGCAGATGTCCTAACCAAGGCTGTTTCGAGTCGGCTCTTCTTGAAATTTGTTGACAAGTTGGGCATGCTCGATATCTATGCACCAACTTGAGGGGGAGTGTTGAAATATAGTAATTGTATTTTCCTGTTTTCTAATATAGGAAACAGATTCCCCAAATCTCTCATCTTCCCAATCTTCTCTCAATCTCTTTTTCTTCTTCTCCAAGAATGTAATCCTTATATATAGATGTATACAGTGAAGAATAAAGTAGAACAATAAGAATAAGAATTTTCCCCAAAATCATTTTCTTCATCATGCACGTCAAATCAAAATATACAAATTCATTTAATTTAATGACTAAACTTTTTTATAGACGTGCATCGCACGTGCATTATACTAGTATGTATATAATATAATCTCTAGCCATCTTGGCTAGCTGTTTTTTTCTCAGATTGAAAATATATCCTTCTCAAATTTTTTCAATTTCAAATTTCATGGATTCTATCAGTGAGTTGGCTATTCACATTAGCAACTTGATTGCACATTTTTTTAAAATAGGGAATTGATTACACACTTTTTGACAGTGATTACTTCAATTGATTACACACAACTCTCTTATATATCTGTTTTGCCAGATTTGGTAATGGACATTGTGGAGACATATGCAACTGGTTTGACTCCGATTTTGTAATAAATCATTTCAAATCACACTTATATTAGAAAAGACTGTTCTATCTTATAACTAATACATTATTATACTGAAGACTTAGCTAAGCAGTTGTAATGATTCAGTTGTATTTTATTACAAAATTTGAGTCGAACCAGTTGCATATGTGTCCATAATGGACACATAAATCAGAAAAGAATTGTGTGTAATCACTTCAAGTCACACGTATATCAGAAAAGACCGTCCTATCTTATTCAATTAGCAATCGGTTTTACATCAATAAATGTCAGTGCGAAATTATTTTCTGGTCGCGTGACTCCGATCGAATAACATTTTGTAGTTTTCTGGTCGTATTTTAGAGGACCGAATTCTTGTAATTGATACATATGCTCCCGTAAGATTCAATGATAGTAAGGGTATTTGCAGAATCTGCATATAGAAAACAAAATTTATTTCTCGGAACTTTAAAACCCCGAGTCTAATTGATATTGTAATTATTGATTAAATGATGATCATTCCAATGAAAATAAAATGACGCCAATCTTTAACATCCTCTATGAACAAAAAACAAATCTATGAGTAAAGTCCTGAGTAACCATAACATTTTGATGTAGGTTTTATCTCGTGATAAATGCTAATGGCTCCATTATAGTTGTTAGATATTGTAATATTTATTTAGTACCATATTGGTGTTGGGGTTTGTGGATCCAATACACGACAATGAGTTGGAGAAGATAGTCGGGAAGGAGAGTCGAAGTGGGTGCAACAGGTCAAGAGTAGCAAGAGCTACAGCAGAGTTGCGGTCGACTGCGCGGTCGACCGCACCCCCGACCGCCCAGGCAAAAAGACCGGTCGACCGCGCAGTCGACCGTCCCGCTCTCTGACTCAATTATGTAGCTTGAAGGAATGACCGGTCGACCACATAGTCGACCGACCCGTTCTCTGTTAGATTTCGTACAGTCGAGGGAGAAGACCGGTCGACTGTCAAGATGAACCGGTCGACCGTCCCGACGCTGAATAGATGAATGGCTAAGATTAAAGATGTGGAATTCTATATATATTGTATTGTGTACGTTTTTAGGGTTAAGTGAAAAGAAAAGAGATCTATCAGCCGTCATTAAGAAAGAGGGAGATAGAGAGAAATCCTACACCTTGGTGGTGAGTTCTTGAGAGATTTGTAAACCTAATCTTCTTATTTCTAGTGGAAATCGCAGGAGTACCTCTGCGCGGGGAAGTAGTCATTGTTTGGATGAACCTCGACAAAAATCTTATGTGTTCTTGTATGTTGCTTTTGCTTGTTCTTTGTTCTCTTGTTTTGATTCTATAGTTCTTGCATTTCTTCGTCATTGTTGAGTTCATTCCGCAGTTAAAATTCAACAAAGTGGTATCAGAGCTACAGGTTGGTAGTCTTGATTGAGATGGGGGACAAGAGTAGAGTCAAGGAGTTCGATGAAACGGATTTCACAATGTGGAAGATCCAAATGATTGCGTATCTTCGACAGAAGGATCTAGATGATCCGTTGTTTGGTGTGAAGCCAGAAGGGGAGAAGGTCGATTCGGTTACGTTGGCGGTCTGAAATAGATTGGATCAGAAAGTGCTTGGACAGATACAGCAGGAATCACAAGTACAAGTCAAGAACTGGACATCGCAAAGGTGAGTGTTGGTACTGTAAGAAGCCAGGACACAGGAGAGACCAATACGAGGAGTATAAGAAAGCACAAGCAGGGTCACAGGTAGCCAATGTGGTAAGTATTGAATCCCGTCTAGATGAATTGCGTTTATCTGCTGGATTTAATATTTTGCAAGATGATTGGTGTATAGACTCGGGTGCTTCTTATCATTGTAACCCCATAAGGGATGTGTTTGAGGATTACAGGACAAGTAATTTTGGTGCAGTTTCAGTTGGTAATGGGCAGATATGTCCAGTTGTAGGTATAGGCACTTGAGAGTGAAGGCTCGCAATGGTGGGCAATTGGTCTTGTATGATACAAGACATATTCCGAGCTTGAAGAAAAACTTGATCTCGACTAGCAAACTAGACAAAGAAGGATTCACGATAACTTTTGGGCATGGAGAATGGAATGTGACTACAGGTGCCAGGTTGGTGGCAAAAGGAAAGCGTGGTGACACGTTATACTTACTCAGAGAAGGTGATTCAGGTGATATCATTGCTACAGCATCAGTAGGTAGTTCCTCTTCAATTCTATGGCATGTCAGGTTAGGGCATCTTGGTGAAAAGGGTGTCAAGCAGCTTTGTTCTAGGGATCTGCTGCTGAGGTTGAAAAAGGTTGAGATGGATTTTTGTGAGAATTGTGTGATGGGCAAACAGAAGATAGTTAGCTTTCAGTTAGGTGGATGTGAGAAGAAGCTTGCAAAGCTAGAGTTGGTACATACATATGTGTGGGGACCAGCTCAGGAATTCTCTTATGGTGGTAAAAGATACTTCGTCACATTCGTAGATGATGTTACTAGAAATGTTTGGGTTTATGCAATTCGCGAGAAATCAGAAGTATGTGAGGCATTCAGAGCTTGGAAGGTCAGGGTTGAGAATGAGACGGGTTGCAAGGTGAAAGCAATCAAGTCAGACAACGAAGGTGAGTACACAAGCAAAGAGTTTGTTAACTATCTGGCAAAGAAAGGTATCAGAAGAATCAAGATAGTTCCTAAGACTCCACAGGAGAATGGTGTAGCAGAAAGGATGAACCGCACGATACTCGAAAGGGCGAGATGCATGAGACTTCATGCGGATCTTCCGATCCATCTTTGGACTGTTACAGTTAATACAGCAGTGTACTTGATTAACCGTTGCCCATCTAGTGCCATTGATGGGGCCATTCCAGAAGAACTATGGTTAGGTAAAACTATTAATTATTCGCATTTGAAAGTTTATAGTTGTATGGCATATGCACTAATTGACAGGAAAGAAATAAAGAAGTTGGACTCTAAGTCCAGAAGGTGTGTCTTCATTGACTACGGTGGCGATGAGTATGGTTACAGGCTTTGGAATTTTGTGGATAACAAAGCTCAACGCTTGAGCTACTAAGTGTGATGAGGACATCTTTCCTGTTTAGTTTAGGATTTTTATTTCAGTACCATTTTTGTTTCTGGCAATTATAGCATATGCAATTTTTTTTTGTATTTTTTAGATTTTGAGAATATTTAGAGATTTGTATCAAGATGTATTTTGAGCCTATTTATAGGTCTTGAGATTAATGAGAAAGTATATTATTCTTGATTAAAAAAATTGTGTTGAGTTTTTGCTCTTCCTCTCTCTTTGTATGATACAAGTGAGATCCAAATTATTAGGGTTTGTGATAAATCCTAATACAATTTTAGAGTTTGTGATAAACTCTAAAATCTACCCCAAATTAGAAAAAATTCCCAACTAAAATTACCCAAACCCTAATTTCCCAAATCCCCAACACAAAACCCTAATCCCCTACTCCTACACCAGCCACCATTCACAATCCCCTTCTTCATCTTCTTCTTCCTCTACCCCAGATCCCGATCACAAGAAGAAAAAAAATCCACTCCTTCGTCTTCCCCAGTCCCCCATCCCGTTGTCGCCGCAACCCCGACGACCACCTCCCACCATCCTCCCCGCAACCTTCACCATCAAACCCTGCCCTCTCCCCGTTGCCTTCGTCCCAGACTCCTTCCGCAACCCATCGACCAAAACCCTAATCCCACAGATCACCAACAGCACCGACTGCAATCACAGGCCCTGTGCCCCCCGTTGCCCCGCCTCCTGACGACTTCGCCGCCGTCGCTCGCGCTGCCCACTGCCGTCGTCGACGTCAACCAGTGACGCCGCCGACCACCTTGTCATTGCTCTTGAAGTTGCTGTGTGCCATTGCTATATCTTGGAGTGCTGTGTTCTTAGTTGCTGTCCAACTCCGAGATCTACACTGGTTTCTTCGCACTTGGTATACTCTTTCCACTATTAAATATTTGTGTTCTACTGCCCTATTATCTATTATATTATCTGATTCGCCTGTCGTCCACAAAAATAATTGAGATTGAGTGTTCCACATGCTTGAGTATAGTACGAATCAATATTGAATCTATTACTTGCTAAGAACACTTAGGGATTTAATTATTGATTGTAGAGTTGAATTATTAATTGGGATTGTTAACGTGATTCAGTTCTTAAAAATCGATCCAACCAATTAATTGTTTAAAATTTCCAACTTTGATCCGTACCTACGTGTTGGTAAAATTAATCCATTAAGAATCTTGAAAATTTTCTATTTTAGGGTTAGTTTTACATCAAAGTGTGTTCATCTCGGTCTCAGTCCAGATCATAAAGGATATCGTTGTTTTGATCCTGTGGCGGGTCGTGTTCGTATTTCCCAACATGTCTCCTTTGTGGAAGACTCTTCTTACTACTTGACTTCTCTTGAGGATGCTAGTTTTCTCGATTCCCCTTTAGTTGGACCTATCTCCCCGGCCCTACCTTCACGTATTCCATATGATCCCACTTCTTTGGCTCATTTCTCACCTCATACTGACGTTCCACCTATTATTCCTCTTACGGAGATACCACCTGCATCCCCACAGCATCCTGCACCGTCACCACCTGCATCCCCACATCTGCATGCCCCTCTCCACCTATCTCACCCCCACACACTACCCATCCACCACTGGTTTGATAGCCTAGATGTTCTACCTCAGGCATCCCACCGGCTCGTTACACACCTGATGCCACTGGTCCCTCTGATCAGTTTGGTTTTGCCAGCCATGTCTCCTACTCACCACAGTTTCATGCATATCTCACTGCTATACACTCCACAATGAGCCCAGAATCTATCAGAAAGCTATTCAATTTTCTGGGTGGCGGGAAGCTATTGCAGAGGAGTTCGTGCTTTTGATCAGACTGGCCCTTGGGATGTTGTTCCACTGCCTATGGACGTTCAGCCTGTTAGCTGCAATGGATCTTCAAGGTCAAATATCAACCTGATGGTTCTATTGAGCGGCACAAGGCTCGTCTAGTTGCCTGAGGATTTACTCAAGAGCATGACATTGATTATGATGTGATTTTTGCCCCAGTTGCACAGATGACTACAGTTCGTACTCTCCTTGATGTTGCCTCCGTTCGTCAGTGGCCGTTATACTAGATGGATATGAAAAATGCATTTCTTCATGGCACATTATCTGAGGCTGTTTACATGCATCTTCCTTCTGGCTTTACCACTCCTCGTCATGTTTGTCGTTTCCGTCGTGCTATATATGACCTAAAACAGGCCACTCGAGTCTGGTTTGAGTATTTTTGCCGTGTCATCACCCAGGCTAGTTTCAGTCAGAGTTCACATGACCACTCTATGTTTATGCGTCATCACCGCATGGGAGAGAACTTCTACTATTGTATGTTGATGATATGATTATTATTGGGAATGACTCCACAGGTATTGCATCCACCCAACACCAGGGTTAGGATTTCGAAGGTCGAGTGGGGGTGGAGAGAACAAGCAGTGGAAGGGGGATTTCGAAGGTCGATAGGGGCTTAAGGGGATTTCGAAACCGTCTAGGGTTTCGAAGGTTGAAGGGGGAGAGAGAGAGGCAAGGCATCAGGGGAAACTCGAAGGTCGAAGGGGATTTGGATTCAGGGGTCTGGAGAGAGAGGGAGGGAGATGAGATTGAGAGAGGGAGAGAGATGACTAAACTACCCAACGCATGGTGAGATGAGCGGAAGAAATTCTAGCCATTGGATCACTCCCATTATCAAATTGCAGATCCAACGGCTATGGGAGAAGTTCGCTACTGATCAAGTGCGAACTAGTTCGCACCTGATCTGTTATATATATATATATATATATATATATATATATATATATATTAGAGATTATATTAGAGATTAGAGATTAATGATTAGAGATACCTAATCACTCTCTCTCTACAAATTGGTCCTTCGTTGCCTGCTCCCCCAAGCCCGACGCCGGCTCCCCCAATCCCCGAAGCCTACTTCCGCCCACTGTCGCCTCCGTCGCCTGCTCCCCAAGCCTCGTCACCTCCGTCGTCTGCTCCCCAAGCTCCGTCGCCTCCATCGCCTCCATCACCTGCTCCCCCAAGCCCCGTCGCCTCCGCCTCCTTTCTCTCTCTCTCTCCCAAGTCACACCGCTCTCACTCTCCGAAGCTCCGACCGCTCTCTCCCAAGTCCCGACCACAACCTCCTCTATCCTTCCCAGATTTGATTTAATCTTAATCTTCCTATATACAAATTAGATATTTGGGTTAATTCAATGAATGAAAAATTAGTTAATATGGAATCAATTAGAATTTAGTACTTAATATGGAATATGAAATGAATGAACCAGAATTCAAAAGTTAGTTTGCTGTTTTAATCATTATACATTCTAATTTGTATGCTAGTTAAGTGTTAATACTTGATAGTGAAGGTCTAGAAATATGGAATGAATGAGAAGTGTTTGGGGTGTTAATAGTTCACTGAGTTCAGTGAGATGTTAACTGTGTTCTTCTTAGTTCATTTTTTTAGTTACCGACTTACTGTTAGTTGTGCATTTTTAGTTACTGACTTACTGACTTGTCTTAGTTCATTTTCTTAGTTCATTACAATTGTTAGTTTTTAATTTTTAGTTCATTCTAATTCTTCTTTGCATTTTTAATTGTTAGTTTACTGACTTACTGACTTTGCATTTTTTTTAGTTCATTCTATTTCTTCTTAGTTAGTTCATTCTAATTGTTAGTTTTTAATTATGATTGCATTTACAATTTGCAAAATTATATGATTGCATTTAGAATTTCTAGATTACAATCATTTTTCTAGTTATTATAAATTTTTGGAATTTTGAATTTTTTAACATAATATTTATTAAATTTATTGTTTTTATATTCAACGAACCCAAAAACGTACCCGTATCCTAAATTTTTGAGAAATCACATATCCGCGTACCCGAGTCGTGTCGTACCCGTATCCCGTACCCGTGTCCGTGCTACATAGGTACAGAGCAATGACAGTTACTACTAAAGAGATTGTTCATGTTCGTGTTGGGATTCCTTCTATCCTATTTCCAAGATCACAATGATCTAATATCTAATCTAATCTCAAATAAAATAATAAGAACAGAAATCAATAAATTTTACCTTCGAGCTTTGATTTCTTGTTTCCTTTTCTCCTTCAATTCTAACTCTAGTTCTTCCTCTCATTTTCTTCTATATCCTGGTGGGAGGCACAAGAGTGTCCACAAGGTTTTGCCCTTGTTCTCATATTTATAGAGGAGATGAAAGCTTAAGGTTAGGAACTTTAGGAAATCCTAGTTGGTATAAAATTACAATACTGTCCACTATATATTTGTATTTTGCTTTCCAACTAAAATCTAAATTATTATTAGACTCTTGTCACAATATAGTTCTACAAAACACTCCTCCTTTACCGATATTCACAAACGCACCTCCATGGGTCAACTTGTAACTTAAACCTTGTTTCACATTTAACCTTTTATACAATCTGATAATAACTCTAAAATTTATAAAAAATTTGTATATAATAAAATATTTTTTCTCTAAAATAGACCCGTAGAGATTAGATTGTCCTAGTTCCTATTTTTCTTCTATTCTGATGTTAAGAAATGTTTTAATTCGAATGTATAAACTTTGAAATTCAATGAAATGAAAGTTAGTTTAATTTCTTGTTTTATACTTCGAATTTAATGGATCTTTTGCATCAGAATATGGCGAGAAGGGGAGCCAGGAATGGTGAAGGTTTGGACCTGGACCCATGGAATTTTACTGTTAGATTATAACCTTCGTTAAATGAACAAGGGAATTTCTTCTCTTTTAAAGATAGGATTCCGTATTGCAAATACATGTTCCCATATTTCTAATAAGACACATCCAATACATCGAGGTATTGGTCTAGAAGGCTTCACTTTTTGATTTATCAAAATGTGCGATATTAAAAAAAACGAGTTCACTATATGCTTAGGATTTAGTGGTCATGTTTATATTGCCTTTAACGATAACACTGTCTTGTAGTTATTTACAAGTGTAATCATTCTTTGTTCCATCATTTCGTACTAAACGAACTAGCACAACAAGTTCGAGTCGACCCTCTCACTTGTTGTGCTACAGTCTGCCAAATAGAATCCCAGTTCTATTATAGACTGTGAATATGTTCTTTGTGCATAGATTTAATTACTATGCAGCATAGACCTTGTTGATGTACAATATCAATATTTGTGAATAAACTAAAAATTGTTCTATTAATAAAATGACAAATAAATAAATTTATTTCTGTTTAATCATATAACCCTACAGTTCGTTGGCTGTTATCAGATATGAGTGTCACTCTCACAGGAGCTACTCCTCTTCATTGTGATAACCGGAGTGCGTTGCACATTGCAAGCAATCCGGTCTTTCATGAGCGAACGAAGCACATAGAGATAGATTGCCACTATGTTCGTGAGCGCTTTGAAGCAGAGATCATTTTTCTTCATTCTGTTATATATTCACAGCAGACAACAGACTTCTTCACCAAATCTCACACTGTTCAGAGATTTCGTTACTTGATGGACAAACTTACACCGTTCGACCCACCGTGAGTTTGAGAGGGGGTGTTAAATATTGTAATATATATTTAGTCCCATATCAGGTTATGTATCAGTTTAGTATTTGGTTCCCTTCTATATATAGGAGTCATTGTACTCAGTTATAATCAATCCCAATAATCCAATAATATTTTCCAATCTGTCTGTTAACCTTATCAATAGTAATCAGGACATGAGTTTCATATATAACATAAATGCAGTTCTATATCACAAAAACCATAAAAACCAACCAAGAAAGTAGAAGGAAAGGAAATAAAAAATTGTTATGAACAAGTTCTTGAAATAAAGATAGTAAGTTGGGTTTTCCTCCGTTTTACTTAGATTATTTATTTGAACAGTGTGTGTAAAACTTGCAGAGATTCAAGTGATTGTGTTAAGCACATTGTTGAAAAGTTTCACCCACAAATTTATTGTTGTGTTGGCAGCATTGTGCTACCTTATGAACTAAACACATCTAAATAATATCTTTGACCTATTCCTCATTGTCTTCCTCTGCGATATTGAATGCTATATCGAACAACAGGTTGAAAAATGTAAACACTAGACTATTCTCTTAATTAGGTGGATGGCCTTGAACTAGCTGGCTAAGGGATATACATTGGTTCCTGCTCCCATATGCATTGAACTAGCAAGTTAAGAGATACGTTGCTTCCTGCCTGTTAAATATACTCATTATATCATTGATCACCACTTCATCTTCTTCACCAAGTGAATGCTTATGCCATAGATCATAATTGAAGGAGACAATTTTACCGAACTGGGAATTGTGTTGCTTATATCTGTGCAAGAGGGAGGAGAACAATTTGCTGATACAGTTGGGGAGAGAGAGAATTGTAGTTAGAGAAATAAAGTTGATATGCAGAGTCAGGTTGTTAACTTTGAAATGAGTTAAAATACAGTTTCGTTATTAGCTGAACTATGAAGTTTTATCTCCAATGATTGCAGTGGTAATTTAACCATGACTAATTTGTGGTTTGGGATTTGAATCAATAGATATGTTTTTTCAGCTAAAGCTTGGTTATCTCCATGTTGTTTCTTCATTGTTTTTATAACTGTTTCTCTTCTCTTTGTCTCATATATATGCATCTCAAGACATTGTAATTATTGTTTTGTCTAAAATTCTTTGCATTAAATTACTCTTTTACTCTACTTTATGAACTAGTAAGTTCTATATACATTAACAATTGCTTAGAAAAACTATTTTCTTTTATATCTTCTACGCTTTAATGGTTTAGAATTCTCATTGCAGCTATCTAATCTCATGTTTTCACATGTAGCATATTCTTTGAGCACATATTATTCATTCCATTTCAAGATGGTTAACTTTGGAAAGAAACTAATGGCAGATCAAATTGAAGAATGGAAAGGGTATGCTTCCTCGAGTTTTCTACTTAAACTCTTACTATTATCTATTATCCGTTGATTTTTAGTATATTAAATAAGGATAATCCGTTTGGTTGTGATGATGACATCAGTTCGAGACGATTTGGGCGCTTCTGTCAGCGCAGACATCGTCTAGGATGGCTACTTCAGTAGCATAGTTATCCTTATTTCAGCAATTTTTATTTTTTTGTGCATTTTAGCCATATGTAGTAGTTTTGCAATTTGCACCCTTTATTTTCTGCATTAGAATATTTTAGAGATTTGTAATTTTGTTTTGAGCCTATATATAGGCTTTGAGAATAATGAGAAGGAATGCTTTGATTGATTAAAAAAAAAATTATTGTGATTGGGTTTTTTACTCTTCATTTATCTCTTTTATGTGAGACATTGAAATAAAATTTGGGTTTGTGAGAAATTCTAATTAATCAAAACCATAAACCTCCCCTTCACAGACGCCATTCACTTTCCCTCTTCTGCTTCTTCTTCTTCCTCCTTTTCCTCCCGAAGCCCCCTCACTCTCCTCCACCCAACATCTCCCGCTCTCCTCCAACGCCCTGAACCACCCCATCGCCCCTACCACGCTTGCCTTCCTCTCCGCCACACCTTGACCTCCCTCTCTTGTCTCCTTACCCCTTTCCCTTTCTCCCTGACACCCCGCGACCCCCACCCGATTCCCCTATCTCTGACCTCATTGCCTTCCTCCTTTAACCCGCCATCACATCCAATACACTTGCTGCCTTCCCCTTACTACCAGACGTCAGCCCCACTCCAAATCCACTCAAATCCGAAACCCTAATTCTCAAATCCAATTCAAATTCGAGTCCCTAATTCTCACATGAAGAAGATAATTCTTGGAGGAGTACAACGCCGTTGACGTCGACCATTAGCATACTATTCCTCTCCATCTGTGGCGGCGACGATTTCTTCGAACCCGATAATTTCTTACCCTCTCCATTATGTGTGATACCACATACCATCTCTAGAATATTATTTAAATTTATTGTCGTCCACAAATATTGAGTGTGTGCTTATACTTGCTAATTAGAGTACGGAATCATTATTGCATATCTTACATTCTAAGAATAACTAAGTATAATTGTTGATTGTTAGGCATGAATCTTTAATTGGGCTTGTTAAACTTATTTTAATTCTTGAAAATCCCTTGAAAATCCATTAAACCAATTATTAGTTTTAATTTCTAACTTAATCAACATTACTTGTTGGTAAATTTGATCTTGTGATATTCTTAAAAAATTCTCTACTTAGGGTTAAGTTTACATTATTTTGGTATCAGAGCGATGGTTTTTTAAAATCCTAATTCTTGCATCATTTAGTCATAATTTTTTGCATTCATTTAGGGTTACTTTTTTAAAAAGATTATCTCAGATTTAAAAAAAAAGGTGTATTTAGGTCACGTTTTCCAAAATCTCAGCAAGCACACGTCCCCACGGCCTTAGTTCTCCACCTTTGGTGATTGCGTCTTTGCAGCACCATCACAAATTCTAAGGAGCCTTTCTTGTCCCTCCCAAATTACCCAATGAAGAATCCTAAAAATCAGCGAGCCCCTCGAACTGAAATGGACAACACTGACATTTTCACTATCCTCACTGTTATTCAAGCAACTCTCGCTAATATCAATCAACGACTTGAGCACGTGGAATTAAATCAGAAGGTTGCCCCTGAGCTTCATGCTAATCATCAAATTCCTTAAGGAAATGATCGTGACGGTCGACGTTCAAATCGTGACCCTGGCGAACAATAAAAAAAGAACATTAAGGCTGACGTTCCCCTACTTCGAAGGCCATATGGAATCTCAAGCTTATCTTGATTGGATCCGTGCCATGGACCACTACTTCGTGTGGTTTGACATGAGTGAAGCCCTGAAGGTCAAATTTGCCACGATAAAATTGACTGGTAAAACTCAACAACATTATGAATCTTGAACATGCCCGCAGAGGCCGAGGCCTGGCACCCATAACCATTTGAGAGGTCATGAAAGAGAAGCTCTCCGAGAGTTATGTGCCTTTGTCGTTCCATACTCGATTGCTACATTCGTGAAACCAACTCTATCAAGGAAGCAAATTCACCCAAGAGTATGTGGATAAGTTTGACAAATTTCTCATTCGGTGCAATGCCTTAGGTAAAGAGAGCGAAGAACAAACTCTCTCTAGGTTCAAAGCTGGACTACGAGCCGATCTTAGGAACAAACTAATTCATAGAAATATGGACTCTTTGGCGGCAACTTATGCACTTGTCCTTGATATGGATTCCCTTAAAGCAAGTTCTTCCAACAAATCCAGTGATTCGAGAGATCATTCTTCTAGAATGACCTCCACTGATCTCTTTAGACCTGAGACCCCTCTTCTCAGTACTCCAACAAGTCTTACTCAAGTAAGGCTACTTCAAATTTCTATCCACTTAGAAATGACAATATAGGTAAGAACACTGAAAGAGACTACTCTAAGATTGATTATCTCACTAAGTGCTATAAATGCAAGGGATACCACCATATTGCTGGCAACTGTCCCAGTCCCAGTAGGATCAACATCGTAGAAGGTACTGCCGTCATTACTGATGAGCCCGACAATGAGTTTACCTATGAACGTCATGTAAGTGATGACTTCGGTGAAGAAGATGATGACCAGTCTCTTAAATGTATTCGGTCGATCCAATCACCTCCATTGAATGTACCTGTGTCTAGGACCGTAAATGGGATCGGATGGGACCAGACAACTATATGTTCAAGCTCAGACCAAAATTCTACTCAGACGGGGTTATGTCCGGCTCGGTCCAGGTCGGATAAATTTTTATAGTCCGGGCTCGGTTCGTTATAAATGCAGAAGGCTATGTTTGTTTGGACAGACCAGACTCGGTAAAGCATCGAACCTAATAATTTGTTCATGTTCGGTTCATATAACAGCTCAGACAGGTCCACGGTCGGGCTATTTCTTGAGCTGGACTCGGACGGACGACGTACCGTTCTGTTCATTTTACAATCCTACCTAAGTCACCCATTCCTTCCCAAGTCACTTGGCAGTCTATAGATTTTATCTCTGTATTAGAGTATCATAGAGTCTCAGAGTCTGCATCTACATTTGCATCCTGCATTCATGATTTGCATAGAGAAATTTCTACGAAAATGAATGAGAATAATTTTAACAAGTTAATAGTAGAAATTAGAAGAAAATTTAAAACTTTTGATGTTGGTTGATGTGGTTCGGATTCGTCCAGAACGGTTTCCAGCTGGATCCAGTAAGAAATTGAACACACGTACTGCAGGCCCATTTAAAATTTGCATAAAATCAATGATAATGCCTATATCGTTGACCTTCCTGAAGGTTTTGGCATAAGTAAGACTTTCAATAATGAGGATCTAGTACCCTATAAAAGCCCTAAATTTAACTCTAGATGTTCTCTTATAGATGATCCTACCCTGCAGCCTAATGGTGATATTCCCATATTTTCTCATTTACCTGATACTACTTACCTACCGACAGACAAATTGGATAAATTTTAGATGATCAGATAATCTTTACTAAAGATGGTAGCATTCATAGGTATTTGGTGAGATGGAAGAACAGGCCAGATTTAGAGAACACTTGGATGAACCGTGAGGAGCTCCAGCGCTTGGATCCAGATCTTTTGGAGCACTATGACAGGATCAGTGATTTTGACTCAATTGGGTCGAGCTCTTTCCCACCTGAAGAGAATGATGAGGACATCAGTTCGAGACGATTTGGGTACTTCTGTCAGTGCAGACGTCATCTAGGATGGCTACTCCAGTAGCATAATTATCTTTATTTCAGCAATTTTTATTTGTTATTGGGCATTTTAGCCATATGTAGTAGTTTTGCAATTTGTACCCTTTAGTTTATGCATTAGAATATTTTGGAGATTTGTATTGAGATTTTATTTTTAGCCTAATGTTTTGATTGATTAAAAAAATATTGTGATTGAGTTTTTGACTCTTCATTTTTCTCTTTTGTAGGAGATATTGAGATAAAATTAGGGTTTGTGAGAAATCCTAATTAATCAAAACCCTAAACCCCTCTTCACAGCCGCCATTCACTTTCTCCTACGTCTTCCTCCTTTTCCTCCCGAAACCCATACCGAAGCCCCCTCTCTCCTCCACCCGACATCTCCCGCTTTCCTCCAACGCCCCGAACCACCCAGTCGCCCCTGCCACGTCTGCCTTCCTCTCCGCCACACCTCGACCTCCCTCTCTCATCTCCCTTCCCCTTTCCCTTTCTCCCTGATGCCCCGCGACCACCACCTGATTCCCCTATCTCTGACCTCATCGCCTTCCTCCAACCAGCCATCAGATCCGACATGCTAGCAGCCTTCCCCTCACTACCCGACGCCAGCCCCACTCCAAATCTACTCAAATATGAAACCCTGATTCCCAAATCTAATTCAAATTCGAGACCCTAATTCTCACATGAAGAAGATGATTCTTGGAGTACAACACGGTTGACGTCGACGATTAGCATACTATTCCTCTCCATCTGGGGCGGCGACGATTTCTTCGAACCCGGTAATTTCTTTCCACTCTATTATTTGTGATACCACATATCATCTCTGGAATATTATTTAAATTGACTATACTGCAGTATGCCGACGACACACTATTGTTTGGGAGTGCGAAAATCGAAGAGGTAGTAGCTATTAAAGTGGTGTAGGCTTGCTTCCAAGGGTGGTAGGGATTGAAAGTAAATCTCAGGAAGAGCTGCGTGATCCCTATTAGTGAACAGTTATCTATTCCGACAGACACAATCACTGCGATCTTAGGATGCGAGAGGTCTGAATTTCCGATTATATATCTTGGGATGCCAATCAGGCCGGGTCCGTTGCTTAGAGAGGATTGGATACCACTCATCGAGAAGATTGCTAAGAAATTGGCGAGATGGGAAGGAAAATATCTGTCATTAGGAGGAAGGATTACTCTTCTCAACTCGGTTCTTAATGCAATTTCATTATATCTGATGTCGATATTTGAGTTACCGAAGTGGGTTATTTACAAGATAGATAGGTTGCGAAGACGTTTCTTATGGAAGAGTACCGAGGAAGGGAACAAAGGATTTCACCTCGTAAAGTGGGGGAGAGTATGTAAGAGATGAGAATTTGGAGGATTGGGAATTCTAAATCTGCACGACATGAACCGAGCTTTGCTAAGCAAGTGGTGGTGGAAGATCTACAACCGTAGAAGAGTATGGTGGTATTATTTTTTTGCGCTTTTTCGTAAGAGGAAAAAATACCGCTTCGGAGGACGTAGTGCCTTCGGAAGAGTGTCGTTTCTGTGGAAAGGAGTGGCCAAACAAGGAGACATCTTTCACACAAATACAAGGTGCAGGATTGGAAACTGAAAGAGTACAAGATTCTGGAGAGATAAATGGTGCGGAAACAGAGCTCTGAATTCTATTTTCCTGCAGGCCGCGGCGGTAACAATCGACACCGACGTCCTAGTTGCAGTTGTTTGGAAAAGGGGAAAATTAACATTGACGGTAAAAGATCAATTGACCCAAGATTGTATCGAACAGTTTGAAGAATTGAACAGGGTGGTACAACAGGAAGGTGGACAAATGAATAACGAGATTGATGATAGGTGGTGGAACATCGACGAGTCAAAAACCTTCTCGGTAGCTTCAATGTATAAATGGCTTAACGATGGGGGGATTAGATGCAAAGAGGAGAAAGCAATTTGGGGGGCTCAGGGGCTGCTAAAAGCTAAGGTCTTTAACTGGTTAGTGCATAACGACGCAATCCTCACAAAAGTTAAACTTAGGAAAAGAAATATGCAAATCGACGTCAGATGTGATGCTTGCTTAGATGCGGATGAGGATACCACACATTTATTTTTCACATGTGGTAGGGCGAGATTTACGTGGGAAATAGTTTGTAGGGGTTTCGGGTGTGTACAGTGTCCCAATTCTACTTCAGATGTGTGGGGTCTGTAGAGGGATAACTACATTAGGATAGAGGACAAAAGGGCCTGAAATATTTCAGTTACGGCTACCATGTGGAGTCTATGGCTAGACCGAAACGACTGCTGTTTTAGAAATATTCATTTCGGATTTTCAACTTCAATGCATAAAATTTTTCTTCTCATACATGACTGGGCAGGTTATGTTGGAGTAAGGAAGAAGCTAAAGATGAGTGAGGAGGAGTAGAGCTTCATGTGGAAGAAGACCGAGCACAAGATGCCAGACGATAGAGGAGGTTTTTGGTTTTAGATACTATCGTTGTATTTTCTGCTTTTGTATTTTGGGGGACTGTTGTTGTACCGTTCTTATTTTGCTCCGACTGGTTGGTTGTATAGCGGAGGTAGTAGCGAGGGATCGATGGGGCCCTCTTTTTGGTTGCATTATAACTCTACTTTGTTTCGTTAATTATCATTAATGAAACGATGACCGTGGTCATCTCTTATCAAAAAAAAAATATATTATTTAAATTTACTGTCGTCCACAAATATTGAGAGTGTGCTTCTACTTGCTACTTAGAGTACGAATTATTATTGCATATCTTACATGCTAAGAATGACCAAGTATAATTGTTGATTGTTAGGCGTGAATCTTTAATTGGGCTTGTTAAACTTATTTCAATTCTAGAATATCCATTAAACCAATTATTAGTTTTAATTTCTAACTTAATCAACATTACTTATTGGTAAACTTGATCTTGTGGTATTCTTGGAAAATTCTTTACTTAGGGTTAAGTTTACATCAGTTGTTAATCTAATCTTACAATTGAGAATATTTTTCTGGTAGGTTATTGTCTACGTACTTTTTACTTTCATGTAAAGTTGCTGTATCAGTTCTTAGTTTCTCTCTTGCTGTTTCCAGGTACTATATTAATTACAAATTAATGAAGAAAAAGGTCAGGCAATATGCTGAGCAAATTCAGACTGGTGGAAAGAATCGTCGCCAGGTTCTCAAAGAATTTTCAAGGATGCTAGATGAGCAGGTAGCTTTTTAAAAGTTCTTTACTACATAAAAATTAATTTACGTTAAAATATGATAGCTAAATTGTTAGAATTCTTTCTTCTATTAGAGGCCAAAAATTAAGTGATACCTCTAATGGATGTCTGCTCATGATTTAAGTTTGAGGATCTAATCATCTGTCTTTGTATTGTGTTCATACTTCCATTAGAAGGTGGAGAATTTCACACTCGTATCTTGATAATACAGAGGCAGAGTTGTAGAGTACAGGAGAGAGGAGAAACACAAACAAAGAGAATAATTTTTTTCTTTTGTTAAACTTGGAAACTTCATTAATATAGTTCCCTGTTTGCGGAGGACAAGTTTGAATTCATTTAGACTTTTAAAATAGACTAATTTTAGATGACTGTATAACTTGACTCCAACGAAGGGTCAAATCACATCTTAATAAACAGTATTTACAGGATGGTTGAATGATTATGATACATCACATTACAAATGAGTGCGGTGCATTATATTGTGCTCTAAGCAAAATCAGCAATCCAACATTTATTATCAGGCTTTACAAATATATATAAAAAAATAAGATGAATACAAACTTTGTAAATTACTCTCAAAAAATAGATGAAGTTTGCACACAACCTGACATAGGAAAACCTTAAAAATGAGAAAAGGGGGTAATATTTAGTGGTATAATAGGGGGCGTTGTACTGCTTGGTTGCCGTTTGGGGCTGAAATAGAGGAGAAACAGGTTGTAATTGGATGAAAGAGTAGGTTGAGGTATAATGGAGGTTTGATGTATGTTGACTAAAAGAGGGTAGGCTTACAAGCAAAACTAGAAGAAAAAGAAACAGGTTGAAAGATATAAGAACAACAAACAAGTAGAAAATTGGAGAATTTACACACTGAGCAAGTGGATTTCACATCTAAGATAAATCATGTGCCAAATGCCAAATTAGAGGAAGAAAATATATGGTTTTATTCTTTCATAAGAAAGTTCAATTCTGCTTGGTACAACTCTCAATCATCTCCCGCTATTTATACAATGCTACAGGGGTGAATTACAAGCCTACAATAATTGCCATTGTAACTCCTGCACTCAAAGTTGACTCTTTAACATTTCAAATATGACACTTATGCATCATTATCCCAACTTTACAAAATCCAGAGAAACATAACAATCCAAGGACAAACAATTGTAAACTATTACCTCCTCCGATGCGCAAGTTAGTATGCTCGATTTTTGACAAATACGTGTAAATCAGTGAGCATTAAGAGTGTGAGGTGAGAATGAGGAGGACAGGCAGTAGTAGTGGTGGTGCAATCTATGATCGTGAGGCAGTAGGAGCTCAAGGGGGTTGCGACGGTGTACTGTGAGAGAGGAAGCCACAGCCAAAAATGGGGGAAGAGAAAGAACCTGTTGATGGTGAAGTGGAGACTGGATAGGGGGTATGGAGGGTTAGGATTAGGTTGTCGGATCTGGTTTGTGGGCTTATTTTGGTTGGTCCATAAGAAAAATCTTGCTTATGCAACAATAGCTGTTTTTGTAGTTTTTTGTTTTCAGTTATTTTTAAGTGGAATGTACTGTTTGATAGGTTGTTCTTTCCTCCTGCAGATTGAAAAAATAGTACTCTTTCTTCTGGAACAACAAGGGCTTCTTGCAAGTAGGATTGAAAAATTGGGGGAAGTGCGTGCTATTCTTTCGGAGCAGCCTGATATATCTAAGTTGTCTGAACTTGAAGAAGCATATAGAGAACTGGGACAAGACCTTCTGAAGCTTCTTAAATTTGTTAGTTTGAATGCAACAGGCGTACGTAAGATATTGAAGAAGTTCGATAAGCGCTTTGGTTATAGATTCACTGATTATTATTTGACATCTCGGGGGAATCACCCGTATTCTCAGCTAAAGCAAGTCTTCAAGCATGTGGTAAATTAATCTAGTTTACACTTCAAATGTTACGAGCCTATGGTTATGCTTACATGGTTATCTTCTTTTTTCGTGCTTGATCTACGTATTTGGCCCTATTATTTACTTGTATCAGCTATTAGTAAAGGACTTTTTTGGTTCTCTTTCTCAATACAAGCGAAAGATGAGATAACATTCCACTGAATATACACAAAATATTTTGTACAAATATATAAAAATAACCGATGAAGGAAGGATCTAACTTTGTGTTGGATGTTGGAAATGTGTCAGCCCTAAGAATTTTCATGTTAGGGACATAACAGGGCCATACGGTAAATATTGGAGTGTCATATTGGATTATAACTTACCTCCTAAAATGCGTCTAGAAAACTGTGGAGTATAGAAGGAAATAAAAATAACCGGAGACAAAAGTATCTGACATTGTGACTGTTGTTCGGGTAAATTAGGGATCAATTTGAGCTCTAGTTCTCCTCCAAGAGAATTTCTAGTGCAAATGGTATACCAAGTTCTCCGGTCAACACTGGAACCTATCTCTGGGAAAGACTAAACTACACCTACCTTTTGTTGGAGTGAGTGTTAGAATCGTAATTCGACATGCCGGGTTGTAAATATCAGGGTGCACATTGGAAACAGCCTGCCATGTCGGGGACTTTTGTTTTTACCAAAAATGAGATAGGACTTTTAAATGGCATATCGGTAGCGGAGATATTTCAAAATGAGACATATTGGACTTGTTAGGGGACATTTAAAATCACTGGCTATAGATGGTTTTATTTCTTACAATTTATCCAATGATGCGATGATGTTGCTGATTTAAATAATTTCAGATCCTTTACTGCTTCCTCTCTAAATCTGTCTATTCAATTCAAACCATTCTTGCTTCCTAGGTATATCTGTCATACCTTTTCTGATTCTGTCATTAATTTGATCTCCCCAATTTATTTTTTTTAATTTCATGAGGTCCCCAAAAGTTAATTGCTACTAGCATCCCTAATTTGTTATTGTCATCTGAAATACGCCCGTTTCTCGATCTAATCTGCTAGTTGGAGAGTTGTTAGGAAGAAAGGGAAGAAGTATATAATGTAAAATGCATGACTTCGTTTTTGTTAACTAGAAGGACTACATTAACTAATGATGTTTTGTTAACTTGGAGGACTTATGAAAATTGAATTGTAGGACTTAATAGGTGTTCAGAAAATTTGTTGACCCATAGCAAATACACATGATTTAAGGGCCTAATATACAAATATCTAATGACTTACTAAAACTCCAAACTCACTGTTTGCATATGGTAAGTACAAGGAACACATTTGAAAGCATGCCCTTTCTTTTATATGTAGGGAATTGGAGCGGTTGTAGGAGCGTTATCACGCAACCTTGCAGATCTTCAACACCGTCAAGGAAGCTACTTATCAATTTATGATGAACCATCTGCTGCCCCTAAGGTTTATTATTTTCATTTTTGTATAATTGTACATGCAATTTTCTATAACAAGTTTCTTATCATTCTTGTATATGATATAGGATCCTATTATTGTTCGAATAAACACAGAAGTAGAGAGGCTAACAAGCTCAACAAATTTCCTTCATTTTTTGGGACAACATGCCCTTATAGCCCAAGAAGACATTTCTGAGGCTATAGAAGAGGAAGTCGACAAGAAATACCATTTTATGTCTCTTCTCTTGAACTTGGTCAATACTTTCCTCTATATGGTGAATACATACATTATCGTCCCTACCGCCGATGATTATTCATTGAGCCTTGGTGCGGCTGCAACTGTTTGTGGCGTTATAATTGGATCAATGGCAGTTGCTCAGGTGTTTTCTTCAGTTTACTTTAGTGCATGGTCGAATAAATCATACTTCCAACCTCTTATCTTCAGCAGTATCGTGCTATTCATGGGAAACGTTTTATATGCATTGGCTTATGATCTCGAATCGTTAACTGTTCTTATTATCGGCCGTCTGTTGTGTGGGTTAGTATCAGATAAAAATATATTCATACAAAGGAACATTTTTCTTTAAAATCTTTATGTTTTTTTGTTCTTTCTTTATTTATTTAATTATTTTTCTTTTGACTCAGGTTGGGATCTGCAAGGGCAGTTAATCGGCGGTATATAAGTGACTGTGTGCCACATAAAATTCGCATGCAAGCATCTGCAGGATTTGTTAGTGCAAGTGCACTTGGAATGGCTTGTGGGCCTGCCCTTGCCGGCTTGCTTCAGACTAATTTCAAGATCTATACTCTGACAATCAACCAAGACACGCTACCTGGCTGGGTCATGGCATTGGCTTGGTTTATATATTTGATATGGCTTTGGATTTCCTTTAAAGAACCAATTCGTGATATGGAAAAGACTGAAATATCACAAGACATTAATGCGGGTTGGTTAAAATTTTCTTTGTTATTTTACTCTTTACAATATTCATATAACTTGTACATGATAACATATAAAAGGGTCTGTGCATGTTTTTGCATGTGCACATACTAGTTAAATGTCTGTATTTTGTTACGGGTAACTGCTTAATTGTGGTTGCCAAATTTCTTTTCATAATTTTAATTGGAGAATTATTGACGATGCTATGCAACCAAGATAGGAAGCTGCATTAAGCGGTCTATATTGGGTCTGAGGTTCAGACAACAGGTTTGTAAAGGTCATCAAGATCTTGCTCATTATGAAAATAAAATCAAAGAAAGTTTATTCAATTTGAAAAACATGATTGATTCTCAAGCAAAATTTATCGGTGGTTATGAATTTTATCAAGAAAGACTATTAAGAACTTGTACTTGCTTGAATACGAAATAGCTAATGTATCCATACCTTTCTGAAGCTTATCTGCAATTTTCAGTTTTGGTATGGATGCATGTCTTTTTATAGACTATTGTGCTAAAGCACTTCATCAGAAAAAAATAAATTAGAAGGGAGTTTTTATGTAGTCATTTATCCATGCATATCATGTTGATGACTTTTTTATTTCATTTTTTCGTGAGGGGTTCATACAGAGAGAAAATGATCCATATTGATTTTTTTTCCCTCTCTAATCAAATGACCCATCTTAATGATTCAAATAGATGGAAAATAATGATATCCCATTCCCCCAAAATTATTAGCCAGTTCTGAAGAGATAAGTTTAGTTTGTGATTTTTCTGTTGGTTGATTTTTTTTCTTCGATAATAGTAGTGAATGACAATGAAATTTGAATTTGAACAATATTTTCTTTGTTTCCTATTATAAATAATTTAAAATTTTTCTTCTCTGTTTCTTTTCCCAATAACAGGGTTAAATAATGATAATACTCTCGCAGCTCAACTTGAAAGTGATTTGGCACAACCTCTGCTTGTAAGCACTGGAGAGACTAAAAGTGAAGAGGGCGATGATAGTGAAGAAGTTTCTGAAGATTCTCGCAGAGCTGCAAATTCAATTGGTTCAGCATATAGATTGCTGACGCCATCTGTGAAGGTTTGGTGTTTCTATATATGCATAATCTAGATAATATATATACAGCCATCACATGATCACTCTCCATATATAATCAATATGTGGAGTGGTCATATGAGAACTAGTTCTTATGATAAGCTTCGTGTGAACTCTTTACATAGCCATCACATAAATGATCTGAATTGTCCGCATTGTTTAGAATGACTAAATTAGTCTAAATATGTCAAATCAAGTCATTTGAAATTTATTTTTCCATCCATCATGTCATTATAAAATATAACGTTATTCAGCCATACTATTTGCAACACTTTAATGCATGGACAAACAAATCTCAAATGACTTGATTTTTCTTTCGTAGATTAATTTAGACGTGTAGATCAAAATAAACAGTTCTGATTTTTCAATTTATATCCCAAAAAAGTTCACACTTGGTTCTCTCTTACGCCCCGCTTTCCAAAATACGGAAATACGAGCATGTGACATGGCCCAGCGAATGATTTTAACCTCATCCATAAGCTGTACCAGTTTTAACTCAACAACATGAAAAGAAATAAACACAACCACGCAGAAAACATAACCACATAAACGAGAATAAAATTTAATAACCAAATATGGGATACAAGAACTTACCAAATAGTTCGAGAATATTCAATGCGATAACAGTTCGACAAGTTCCTTTCGGTTACCCGTCACTGTACTTGTATAACATAACTCAAAAGAAAGAGGAAGAGAATCCCGTTAAAGCAAGCTTCGGGCGATAAGTAATAGAAAGCAGTAAATTAAATAAGAAATAAAGGACTATATAACAAGAACAGAAATTGGAACGATATTGGAGCCAATAAACGATAAATGGTAACAAAATCAAAAGTTGATAATCAATAAATTCAGAAATCAGGAATCAAAGTTTAATAACTAATATTGAGTATTAATGTCAATGTTTAGTGTTCATTTATGTCTATAAGTCTATTATTCATTTTAATCCTAACTAATGCACGTACTACTGCATCCCATACTACAGGTTCCATGCATACAATCAATTTCGTTTAGACTAAGGTGGTAGATTCTATAGTTTATGTACTCGGCACGATATAACATTTCAACAATAACACTATCATGTAATGGATTCTAGAGGTGGCCCCCGTAGGTCCTAGAGGTGGCTCCCGTCAATCCTTGACGTGGCACTTAGTTACTACGTGGCACTTAGTTCCATATAACTTATAATCATGTAATGAATTCTAGAGGTGGCCTCCGTAGGTCCTAGAGGCGGCCCCCGTCAATCCTTGACGTGCCACTTAATCCCATTTAACGATAAGACATGGGAAACACGGGCCCCACACTCCCGAGTACAGTCACTATATTATCAACTACCCTAGTCAACCTTTAACCCCGGCTTGATTAACATTCTTTATTAACAATCATTTATGAACATGCATGTGATCAATGTGGATGATGGTATCAATATTCTTGCAATAGGTACAATTGATGAGACTGGTAGCACTAGTACAATTTCAAGGTGATATCAAGACTATACACTACATGAATATACGTGATACAATTCATTAAATATGGAAAACACGGTTAATATGCAAAACATGAATAAATATGGACTCAGTGTACTACAATTTCTATATGCAATGTCTTAAGTTTCTGTGTCGGGAACCGGGTCGAAACCTCAGTACAAAGTCAAGCAATGACAAGGCCGTACATGCAAAAGTTCCATAATACAATAAATTTACGGTTCAAGTTTTATTTCAATAGAAATGGCACGACAAGACAATTATGAATCAAGTTTTATTTCAATAACGGGCAGAACATCAGGTTCTGGAAAGACAAATGGTGTGGACAGACTACACTACAGAATCAATTTCCAAAGGCTGCGGAGGCATCTCTTAATTTAGACCTATCAGTGGCAGACGTGCGGAAAAGGGGGCAACTCAACTTTAGAGTGACCTAGAATATTAGTTCGGAGAGCTTGGCCCAATTCGAAGCTATGAACAGATTGATTCTTCAGGAAGAGGGTCAGGGGGATAGGTCTGAAGATGAGAGATGGTGGGACAGAGAAAACTCGAAACTGTTCTCGGTTTCATCCATGTATAAGTGGATCAACGACGGAGGTACAAGATGTTCGGTTCAAGCAGTCATATGGGGGGGCCCACGTCTCGTTCAGGGTCAAAGTCTTCTGCTGGCTGACCTATAATAACGCGATTCTATCGAAAGCTAACCTTAGAAAGAGAGGCATGCAGATTGACATCACTTGTGGGAGGTGCTCCACTGCAGATGAAGACGTCAACCATATTCTGTTTAGTTGTCCTAGAGCTAGGCTGTCTTGGGAGATTGTTAGTAGGGGTTTTGGTTGTAGTCAAACTCCTTACTCTGCCACCGAAATTTGGGGGTCATTTAGAACGGATTTCATTAAACTATAAGATAGGAGGGCTTGGGACATTGCAATTGCTGCTTTAATTTGGAATTTGTGGCTAGAAAGAAACGATTTTATTTTTCGTAATGTTTCGTACAGATTTTCGCATTCTATGCATAAAATTTTTCTTCTTATTCATGATTGGGCAGGGGCTCAGGAGGCTGCAAAGAGGTCTAGGATTGCGGAGGGAGAGTAGTTCTTTTGACGGTTGATGTAGGGGTGTCAAAAAAAATACCATATTATCGTACCATACCGTACCATACCCATTACCATACCAAAAAATACCGAAACTTGGTAATACCGTAACAAATTTTCGGTATTGTACCATACCAATTTTTTATGGTCCGGTACTGGTACAAAATGTTTATACCATTGATATACCGTACCGTACCGAATATATTTAATATACATTTAATCTAATATTTTTATTTTAAAACCCAGGCCCAGAAAAGTTTCAGGCCCAACCCAGTCTTTCTTTCATTTTTTTTCTACCCTAGTCGGCTACTCTTCTCCAAACTCTTCATTGTGAATTCAATCAGATATCAAATTAGTAATTAGTAATTACCCAATCACCGACGCACCGAATAGATCTTCCTCTTCCCCTTTTTTAGTTTTTTTTTTGCTTTGAACCTAAGGCTCACGCACGACGTCCGACGCACCGACTGATCGCTCAACTGAATGACTGATCGCTCCTCGTTCACTTTTTGGTATTGATTTTGATTCTGATCGTCCTCTTTTTTAGTTAATTTTTGTTCTAGTTTCTTATCAGTATCCATGTTTTAATTTGTAACCACATCTGTTTTGGAAAGAATTGAGGTCATAAGGTAATCTAGGAATTACAAATTATATTTCAATTTTAAAGGAACTGAGGTTACCATTCAATGAGAAGACCTGTGGGAGAGTCGAGAGACTAGTCTATTTGACCTTCAATAGAAATCAATATTTGGTAGTTAATGCAAGTCTGTTAGTAGCTATATTCATTAATGAAAGTATTCAATGACATTCTCCCAGTTCTCGGTGACAGTAAGAAGGGACCAACAACAAAACTAGATTGAACAAAGCTAGGGTTCTTAATGTCCGGTACTACCACGGTACTACCTTTACCATACCGATATTTCGGTATTACCGAACTCTGTAATACCAAAATATTGGTACGGTAATGGTAGAGAAATTTGTGTACCAAGTACTCCGGTACGGTAGACGGTAGAGTAATTTTTGTACGGTACGGTAAGGTATACCACCCCTAGGTTGATGCGCCGCCTCATGCAGTTGCTAGAGTTTCTAGAGATGCTAAGGAGGGTGCCCACAGCATCAGGAAATATGAAGGAGCTTAGCGAAAAGGAGGCACAGTGGTTTTTGGGTGGTGTTTGGGTGTTTGTCGGTTTGTACCCTTTGCATTTTCAAGGGTAGACTGTTTGTTCTAGGTGGAGCTGTAAGCTTTGTATTTCTTCTCTATTGTTTACTTTTGAACTCGAGTAGGCTCGGGTACTTATGATGTAGCGTGAGGCCTGTTGCTCACATGTTTTATTTATGTTGTACTACTTTGTTTCGTTATTGCTTATTAATGGAACGATGACGGGAGTCATCTTTTATCAAAAAAAAATTATGAATCAAATAGCATTATACAATAAAGGAACAACGGAGTTCAATTAAATGTGATATTCAAATTAATTACTATTTGCTGGATTTCAAAGATTGTTTTCTTGAACTGAAACAATGAAAATGAGTTCAAGAGACGCTTGCCTGTTATGGTGATTACGAGTGCGGCGAGAAGACAAAACGACGATGAGAGAGACGAAAACAAACAACAGTAACTGTAGCAATTGTAGCAACAACGCCAATAACAACAACTCGGCGCAACGTCGGTATGAATGGCAGTGGAGTTGAAAGGCAGCACGACAGCGAGCAGGGGCAGTAGGGTGACTGCGGCACAAGCAAGAGAGGCTGCAACAACCGCAAGGGACAGCCCACCGCAGTAACAGCAAGCAACGGCAGCATAGCGGAGAAGTCGCGTGTTGGCTGCGGGTAGGAGACAGTGGGAGGAGCTCTGGGTGATCGGGACGCGGTCGAGATGGTTCCTACGATTGTGAGTGTTGCGACTGATGGTGGAGGCTGCGGGTGGTCGTGCGAGGGTGGTCGGGTTGCTGGTGGAAGATAGCAGTGGTGTAAGGATGCAGGGAGATGGTAGCTGTCGATGGGGTTCAGGTGTGCGGGAGGAGGCAGTGGCGGTGGTTGTCGGTGATCGGGGTGCAGCTGCCGGATGCTGCTGTGGTGCTCGGAGGAGCAGCAAGGGGGCGTCGGTGATGGTTAGGTGGTGACAGAGGCAGCGCAATAAGGAGAGTTGGGCGGCAATCGGGTGGAGAGGCAGTGATTGTCGTGGATGAGTGCAGCAAAGGAGAGTACTGCCGGAGTTGGAGTTCGGTGGTCGGCAGGTGGTGCAGAAAGGGGATGATAGGAGGCTTCGGTGGTGCAGGGTGTGGGCTCAGTGGTTGGGAGTGCGGAAGAAGTAGATCGGGGTGTTGGTCAGGTTGTAATGGAGATGATGGGTTCGGATGAAGAAGGATGCAGCGGGGTTCGGTGACGGGTTCTTCTTCATTTTTTTTTGTGTGTATGAAGGTGGCGGCTGAAGGGAGAAGGAGATGGAAGGATTAGGGTTTAATAGGCAGAGAGTATTTATAGGGGTTTAGGGTATTGGGTATAACGGGTCGGATCCAATAAGAGTGGGTTTAAAGGGTATGGGTTAAATCCAAAAACAAAATGGGCTATAGGGTTTACAAAATATACATATAAATATACATTAAATCAAATAATAAAATACGAATAAATAAGTATTTTCGGCTTTACAAAAAAAATAAATAATACTAATATGATTATATAACAAAATATAAATTTATTGAAATAACTCAAATATCATTAACACATTTAAATTGAGCTCAGACACAAATAGCCGATCAATAAGAAACAGAAAATAAGATCAAAATACACCACTATTCGAAATGAATAAGATTTTCGATTAGAAAATACTTTACTTAAATCCGAAATGGATTTAGCACAAAATAACTTTATAAAAATCAAATTATAGAAAATACATATCGGGAATGGGGGTTACATTCTCACCGAAGGAGTTCTCACATGATTATAGTCCTATATATATATGGGTAAACTGCATAAATTCCCCCTGATCTATATGGTCAACGCAATAAACCTCCTTCATATTTCAGTCAACGCAATAAACCCCATGTACTAATTTTTTCAGTCAACTATTCCAAAAACCCTAATTTTTGTTGTGAAATACCCTAAATACCCTCATATAAATACACTATAATAACTCCTCTTTATGCAAATCGAAAATCCAAATCCAAATCCAGATCTCTCATACTCAACAGATCAAACCCAAACCCAAATCCAAATACAAATCCCCACTTCTAACCCGAACTCCAAACCCAACAACAAATCCTTCTTCCCCGATCGCAATCTTCTTCACCGATCTCCACTCCGAATCCCAACTCTAAAGCCAACAACAAATCCCCACTCCAGACCCGAACTCCAAACCTAACAACAAATCCCCGTCAAATCCTTTCCATCCCGTCGAATCCCATGAACAAACCCTTCTTCCCCGTCGAATACCTCCCCTCCCACCCTGTCCTGCTATCCTTTCTGCCGCCGTCCTCTCAGCCCGCCTCCCTGCGACGTCTCCATCTCTGTCGCTGTCACACCCTACTTCCCAAAGGAATACAGAATATGAGTGCGTGACAAAGCCCAGCGAATGATTTTCATCATTCATAAGCTGTAGAATCGACTCAGCATCTTAACAAGAAATATAACTAGAATATACTCAACAATGCATGCATGAATAATTTATTAATCAACAGAAAACAATTGAAACAAAACATAATTATCCCAAACAATTTTCAGGTCTGGATCAAAAGATAAAGCTTCGGGACTACAAGCCCGTTACAAGTCTCAAGTAGCAACAAAAATAAATAACTCAAATACAAAATAATTAAAGCAGTTTTTTCCCAAGCGAAGCCTAGAACGTCTGCTCACCAATTCCAGCAAGCAATTCGTCTCCAAAGTCTGTATATATATATAAAAGGAAAATAGAGAAAACAAAGCCAAACGCCCTTAGTGCAAGTTAGGGCCGCAAGTAGTACAAGCAAGGGTATGAAAATAGATGCAAGAAAATATGAAATAAGATCTGGAATCAAGAATGTATAACATGATATAATAGGGACGCAACAAGTAGTGGAGTTCTAAAGACTAGCTAGCAAGTAAGACAACGCAAGTAACAAGATTGGGTAACAAGTACAAGTAGTGGAACAAGTAACAAGTGAACATGTAGTTGTATCAAGTATCAAGTAACAAGCATCGAGTAACAAGTATCACGTAACAAGTATCAAGTAGAGTATCAAGTGTGTACAAGTGACGAGTTATTCTTAAGTCTAATGTTAAATTCTATCTAGGTAGCACTTCATGCGTCCATACTTTTACCACATGGTTGCTACTTACAAACAGTTACGTTTAAACCTAGTGGTGGATTTTATAGGGCGGTGTACTCAGACATAAAGTATCAAGTAAGCCATGTTCATAAATCGAGTAATCATATAACTAGTTCATGTGTCAAGTAATAACATGACAAGTCATGAATCAAACGATAATATACTAGTTCATGAATCAAGTAATAATAAATCCATGAATCGAATAATCATATACTAGTTCATGAATCAATAGTAACTAGTTCATGAATCGAATAATAATATAACTAGTTCATGAAGCATGTATCAAGTGGGAAACACGGGCCTCCTTCCGAGTACACTTACCTATGTTGTCCACTACCATGGTCTTTCCCTTAAACCCCGGCTTATTATTTATTATTATCATCAAACAAGCATGAAAGCATACGAAACAGGGCAAGTTAACATGATCAATAACATGGAACAAGTTTAAGATAATTAGAAAGTATATTCGATGGTCAACACAATTTAAAATTATCAAGAACTACGAGAATTCCAACTCTGGACAGCATGACATTGCTGCACCAAAACTATGATTCCCGTTGCTACAAGATAACAAATGTGGATCCGTCAGAAGGTCTAGAACTAGACTTCTGCCCGGTTCCAACGCATATAAATAAGACATAAAAGTTGTAGCATCAGGTGTCAAAACAGCAAACTACACAGGATTTGTATTCAGCCAGAATTTGTAACATTGTGTTTATACATATGAAACAGGTTTGAAACTTCATTAATTAATTCCAAGAAAATTAGGGAATGTTCTCTAGGGTGTCTAGTATCAGCATGCAAAATTTCAGGTCATTATCTTACTGGTAGCATAGTTAAATTAATTGTAAAACAAAGTGATGCAGCAGTTTTTATGAATCTGCAATTACAGATACAGCAGCAGTAAAATTGCGATAACTCACAAACCATAACTCGGAATTCAATTCCGTCAAAAAGATAGTAAACTAGACATCTGGGGCTAAGTTTCATATTCAGGACTCAAGTCCAGATTCTGATGTTATCGGGGTCGAAACAGCAAGTGAAAACAGGAATAGAAGCATATGTGAGTTTCTTTTATATAAAAGTGGCATGATGAATGAATAATATGAGTCTAAATTAGGGTGTGATCCAAATCATGATTAATAGGTATTAAATCAGCAAGCCAAATTTGGTTCTCAACTCAAAAGGAAAGTAGAATCAACACGTACATCACACAACATGCATCTACGAGTCAAATTGGTTCTTAGTTTCATGTGTTCAAGTAATTAGGAGATAAAATAGATCCAACAAATTGTGAAACGAATATACCAACGAAATATTGTGACTCTTATGATCATGGAGTTGATAAGGAGTAAAAATAAGATAATCAAACGATGAGCCAAAGGAGAGTCACATTTACGATCTACTTGCAGTATTTTCAATTAAACGCTTGTAATAGAACAATAAATTGTATAAGAAGATTCTTGCCTTGATTGGATGAGGGCGTTGATCGACGATCAAGATCGGATGGATCGGATTGGTGCGAATCTTAATGGCGATCAAGATCGATGAAGATCGACGGTTCAGAATGCTCTGATCTGATTTGATGATGGAAATCAGATCTGATCTGATGGTGATGTCACGATCTTGACGAGATCGGATGGCCCAGATTAAATCAATCAACCCTTTTCTTCCCTCCTTCTCTTCTCTGATCACAGCAGTGACAATGGCGGGACTTCGACTGGCGACACGAGCGGCGATTGTGGGTGACTACGGCGGCGACTAGTGGCAGCGTCGAGGGGAGCTCGACGCAAGAAGACGACGTCGACGATTGGGTGGTGGCGACGGAGCGGTGCTATGTTCTTGGGAGAAAACAGAGCGATGGCGGGGGGGGGCAAGCTTCGGGGATGGCAAGGCGACGAGGGGGTGAGTAGAGGTAGGGGATGACGGCGAGGATGATGGCACAGGCGGAGGTAATGGGTTTGGAGGTGACGAAGTTAATGGGTTCACGAGTGGAGAGGATGAGGAAGACGATGGGCTGCGGGATCTGCGACAGGGCGGTGAGATGGTGGCGACTTAACAAGGGGGGGGGGTCGAGGAGACGATGAGGCGGCGAGACGGAAGACGAAGGGTCGGGAGGTTGGGGGAGACGAACAGTAGGGAAATGGTTGGCGGCTACAGTAATAGGTTAGCACAGTGAATTAGGTTAGGGTTAATCTAGGGTTAGGGGTTAATTAGGTTTATATAGTAGGGTTTTGGGTTGTGGGTTATTGGTTAACGGGTTTAAGTAGGATCCAAAAGAAGATTAGGTCAAAATTCACTATAATTAGGAAAAATGAATTAGATGAGATGAAACAGTCAAATTCCCATGAAGAACAATAAATTAGGGAGGATAAGGATGATGCAAATGAATTAGATAATGGCACAAAATTGAGTCGAAACAAAATAGATGACTTTTAATAGTTAGGAACAAAAATACAGAATCTTGGATTGTTAAAAGAATACAATGAAATGAAATACAGTAGAAAAATACAAATACAAGGAACAGGGGTTACAGCCGCACCCTAACATAGACATGACACTTGATGAAATTGACACATAATTTAGGGGGGTTTATTGCATTGTTACAGTGTATTTATATGAGGGTATTTAGGGTGTTTCACAACCAAAATTAGGGTTTTTTGGAATAGCTGATGGCATATATTAGTATAGGGGGTTTATTGTGTTGACTGAAACATAAGGGGGGTTTATTGTGTTGAACGTATAGATCAAGAAGGTTTTTTGCAATTGATCATATATATAGATATATGTGTGTGTGTGTGAGGGGGGGGGGGGGGGATCTTCCATTGCAAACGCACTGTAGTGTGCAAACGCATGCAAACCATTGAAATCTTTGTTTGAAACAACGACCTAGGTTATAACGAAGCTGTCAAACAACGACTTCATATTTAATATAACCTTGGTCGTTGACAGCTTCATTATAACCTAGGCCGTTGTTTGAAACAACGGCTTCAGTGGTTTGCACGATACAGTGCGTTTGCAATAGAAGATCTCTCTCACACACACACAGGGTAAATGGAACTCAAGAATTTTTATATGTATATATATAGATTTCTATTATTGTTAAAATCAAATAGATTCTTGTTATTGTGAACTAAATAATTTAATAAGTGCATTAAATGCAATGGAACTCAAGAAGGCATGCAAAATCAGTAGTCAAATTGGGTGCTGGACAATCTTCTCCTTTCAATGGCAGTGGTTGAAATTTTTGAATCTTTTTTGTTTGACATATTTCGTAGATTGTTGCAACTGAAGATATAACAGTGAGTTTACATGGTTCTTATATTGGTTTGGTTTCACTTTGTAGGTCCAATTGTTGATATATTTCATGCTCAAATATGCTATGGAGATTTTACTTTCTGAATCAAGCGTTGTTACGACATACTACTTCAGTTGGACTACTAGTTCGGTAGCTATTTTCCTTGCTGTCTTGGGATTAACAGTTCTCCCTGTTAATGCCATTGTTGGAACCTACATAACCAACATGTTTGAGGACAGGTAACATATGATATCTTAGTATTGATCTTTTCATAGTTTTCCTTTCTTTTGTGTTTTGATTTGGTATGATTTCAATGGTTTCAAAAACTAAATGTAAAAACCAATTAACCTATGTTTCCTGTTATAACTAAATTTTAATTCAATAACCAATGACTGCAATTTTGAAACCTTAAAAATACACCTCTAGTTTCATAGTACAGTACAAAACTGTGAAAGACCCAACCGCCCTACCGATAGACCAAAACTCCGAAGTTGTGGTAAGGGTGAGGGTTTAATATTTATATTCTAACAAAAACAATTGGATTTGTTTCAAATTTTGTTTATTAAGTTACAAATTGTTGCTATTTTAGGAGATTAGGGTATTCACACAATTAATTATTTTGTAAATGGCTCACCCTTGTAGTATAGGAATAACTGGCCACTTCTGTCACCAAATAAGTTGAATCCTCAACTGGAAATGCATCATACTGAATGTCCACAAGTTTTATTTTTCTTCATGTACAACGTCAGTTTTAACACGTGTTTGGTATTTTGCAGGCAAATCCTTTTGGCATCTGAAGTTGTGGTGTTAATTGGTATTATCTTTAGCTTCCATATTACAAAATCATACACTGTGCCTCAGTACGTCTGCTCAGCACTTGTTACTTTCGTAGCTGCTGAAGTTCTTGAAGGTAATTTCTTTGTTGAAACTTGATGGCATCGCAACTAATTTACAGTTTCTTTGTACGTCATTTTTGTGTTTGGAATATACTTATAGTAGCTAATGAGTATTTAAATATTTAATTTTTTTAATATGAAAGCATGTAGTAGCTCCCCCCCCCCCCCCCCCCCCCCCCCCCCCCTCCTTCAACCTCTCATTACGTAGAAGAAACTAATTCATTTGGGCAGCTCACCGCTAAACTTAACAAATTCAGCAAATTATGATCAAAAATGAAGAAACTAATTCATTTTTTGTTGTTTTTATAAACTTAACAAATTCAGCAAATTATGATCAAAAAAAAAAACAAACAAACAAATTCAGCAAATTATATTCTTGTTGATGATAGATGGAGATTTTCATATATTAAAATTTAGTCGCTCTACTGCTACCTTTAGAAACAATCTTGTCCTAATTTTTGTTTGAGACTAGAGATATAGGAATTTTTTACCAAACTATCCCACTTTTTGTATGTATGTACCAAACTATCCCTGTTTGAAAATTTAATACCAAAAACTCTCCGTCGCTAACCGAGTTAGCGCGCCTAGTAATTTTCTTCGCGCTATCTCAGTTTGCGTGTTCTAGGGGATACAACTTTTCCCCTCAAGTAGGGGTGTGCGAAAAAACCCACCAATTATATACACGGTAACTCCGTTAGCGTACCTCTTTAAATCACTCGCGCTAACGGGGTTGGCGTGATAGGTGGACAGTAGGGGAGCCTACTCTTCAAGTAGGGGTGTAGGCAAAAACCCCCAAGTATAGGCACGCTAACCCCGTTAGCGCGCCTCTTTATACCAGGCACGCTAACCGGGTTAGCGTGTGTTGATTGAGATCGTATTAAATCTCAATCGATACACGCTAATCCGGTTAGCGTGCCTGGTATAAAGAGGCGCGCTAACGGATTTAGCGTGCCTATACTTGGGTTTTTTTGCCTACACCCCTACTTGAGGAGTAAGCTCCCCTACTGTCCCATTAACGAACACTAACTCCGTTAGCGCAAGTGGTTTAAATAGGCGCGCTAACGGATTCAGCGTGTCTATATTGGGTGGGTTTTTTTGCACACCCCCACTTGAGGGAAAAAGTTGTATCCCATGGCACACACTAACTGAGATAGCGAGAAAAAAATTACTAGGCGTGCTAACTCAGTTAGCGACAGGGAGTTTTTGGTATTAAATTTTCAAACAGGGATAGTTTGGTGCATACTTACAAAAAGTGGGTTAGTTTGGTAAAAAATTCAGAGATATAGACAGTACCCCTCTGATGGGAAATAAAGATAAAGTTTATACACCTGGCGGACGACACAATTAAGGAAGAGATATATGATTTATTGTGTGTGGGATTTGTTCCTACCTTTCTTATGGTAAAAAGCTTCATAGTTTACATACATCTTGGCATATAATGAAGTGATTCAAATCATAAGCAACTTCTTTAAAAAATTGAAAAATATTCATGAACAACTGATTCATCCTTCTCTGAATTGTCAATGGTGTAAATGAAAGCCTGCATATTTGTTTTTGGTACAATTGCATTTAGTGCTATTTGTTTTCTTGCTTTGTTTACCTCTCCATATTATTTCTTCTGACTTCTGTAGTCAGTTTCTGTTTTGGAGGACGTCTTTTTTCGTATCTTTATTTTCATGTAAACTGATGTAACTTTGAATTGGTTTCTCTTATGCTCTTTATTCGTGAACTAAAACAAACGAGTTTTTATTGTTTTCTGAGCAGGTGTCAATCTTTCTCTCCTATCTGAAGTTATGTCGTCTCGGCTTGCACGTGGGACCTACAATGGTGGGCTACTCTCAACTGAGGCTGGGACCTTGGCTAGAGTGGTGGCAGATGGTACTATTACTTTGGCTGGTTACCTGGGTCAAGACAAGCTCCTCAATGTCACCCTCATTCCTTCTCTCTTAATTTGTCTCGTCTCCATTACCTCCACTGTCCTCACATACAACTCCCTTTTCTAGATGGTTGGTTTGTATAATATTTTGGTGTCCTTTCCTGGGTGTGATCCATAAACCTTCATTTTTTCCGTTATACAGTTGCAATGTATTCAGTGATTCTATAAGGTTGTTCAAAGTTGATCAAATAAAGTTTCGTTATGTATTATTCTTTTATATCTCATTGAAATTCTCTCTTTTCCTTTGTATTGTTCTTTATATCGTGGATGTAGGATCACTTTGAGCTAATTGTGTATATGTCCATGTAGTCTTAAAATTTCTCTGTTGTTTATGTGCTTGATGACAGTAGATCTTAGTTTTTACCTATGATAATTGTCCCTCAATCCCACTGAAAGGAAAAAGGAAAGGGTACCCGCTGGTTCGTTGGGGAATCATTTGAAGAAAAAGGAGTTGGGGGTTTTAGCATCCTTAATCTCAAGTGAATCAGTCCCTGTATACAAGTGTTTGGACGCTTCACAAAATGAAGAAAGTAAGTTGGCACGGCTGGTGAGATCGGCCCATTTCAGGGACGATACGCATGCTGAGTAGAAAGATACTACTTGCGTCTCAGGGTTCTGGAGTGACCAAGGACATCTTCCCTGCTGGTGTGGCTATCTCAATTGACGAAGTATCTAGCGCCAATTGTTCAGGAGTGATGTGAAGATGAGGCTGTCTGAATTCAGATCCTCCCTAGTGGGGTCCTCTGCCCCATCAAACCGCACTCACTTTAAAATCTCCCCCCTCCCCCAACGTTTTTTTATGTTCTTGATGTGATGGCTGGATGAGGCACGGGATGTTGGATATATAGGTATATTCTCACTATATGAATAATATTATGGGTAATATTATTCTATGAGTAACACGTGTGTAACACGTACTAATTGTATGGATATCGGAACGTAGGTTGAGTGGGTTGAGAATCCAGTACCCAAACCAATATTTATCTTATAAATACTGGCTTGTGATAGTAGTCTAGGTATTCCAATCTTGATACCTAGGGTAAATATCTCAAGCACCTTAGTCTAGGATATTAACCCTAATTTCTATTGATATTATCTCTCATAATCTCTAACAATGTTGAGATACTTACAATCTAATTGAAATTAAGATAGAGATCATTGCACTGATCTCGTCGGAAGACGTCGCCATCTTCGACTGCAGCCACCGTTGCCGCCATCGTCGGTGTCGTCATGTTCTTCTTCTCCGATGCTGCTGGGAGCCGCCATCGCTGATCACAAACCCAAAGCATTTGGGTTTTGAGCTGTCGATGGGCGCAGCCTCCGCCGCGAGCGAGCCCCCCATTCTCCCCCGCCTTTTTCCTGAACACCCATTGTGGATCGCGAGCGAAACCCACCTCCGATCGCAAGTGAAACCATCTGGATCGATCAGATCTGAACGAAGATCTGGGTTTCGGGCCGTCGACGGTGCCGCCACATGCCACCGCCGCACCCACCGCAGGCCACCGACTGCCTCCTTCTTCCCCTGTCTCTTTCTTCTCCAGATCGAGCGAAATCGAAGTCGGTTGGGGAAGAGATCAGATCAAAAGATCTAATTTCTTCTATTGGTTGAATATGGTCTTTCGTGTTCAGGTCAAGAAGGGGATCCCTGTTGCTGCCATATAACTTAGATCAAATTTTTTGATTGGACGGTTTTGGTGTTTGGTGTTCGGGTGGTTGGAGCAGATCCAGATTTAGATCCAGTCCAACGGCTGCATTATTGGTTGGAGATTTGCTGTTTGGTGTTTGGACTGTTGGATCAGATCCAGATCCAGCTAAAAGGAATCAGATCTGGATCTAACCAGTGGAGACAATCCATTGGGTATTGTTTTGTATTCTGTGTTTAGGGAAACGACTGGATCTACAGCAGTGTACTTTCAATTCGGATCTAAATTAAAGATAAGTTCTTCACCAAATTTAAATTATTATTTAAATATTTGTTTGAATTTTGTTGCTAAGTGCTAAAGTTCAAAACCGTATTATGCATTGTTTAATTAAATACAAATTTGAATAACTGCTTTGGCTACGTGCTAAAGATCAAATATTTATTTTGATAAATTATAGGCTTTGACTATAAAATTGAATCTCCAATTAAATTGTTGTGAATTAGATAGTGCTAATAATTTATTTAATTGGCTAATCTTTAACAATTTGATGAATGTAGGAACTTCAAAGTTACTTACAAATTGTGTGTATTAGAGATGTTGGATTTTCATCACGGTATGATAAGTCTGCACTACGCAGACTTCTCCATCGAATTTGGAAAACACTTCTAACTTGAAGTGTCGGTATGATCTACTCTAATCTCTTAGTATTTTCATGTGATGAATGTGTTAACGTTTTGTGCGTTTGATAATATGATTGAGAGTTTTAGATCATAATTATTCTCACTTTGAAACTAGCATGTTTTAAATTGTTTAGTGTGCCTTATCATATTATGTGTATAGATTTATTGGGTGACACATCGTTTGCAGTTTGTGTGAGATTGTATGTTTGCTTCTCTAATAAAAGTTAATATATAAAGTGTATAACAAATGTCTGTAACTTAGGAGAGAACATCTTTTAGTGCATGATATGACTCCATTAGTTACATTTTGTTCTATCTCGTTCATTGTACTGTGTGTGCAAATTTGAATTATAAAATATTAGTCATCTTCTCGTTTAGCGTCTCGAAGATGATGAAGAACGAATAAAGAAAATATAGCTCAATGTGTTTGAACAAGTGAAAATTGTTAGAATCACTAGAGAAAGCAACCAATTTTGTAAAATGTGGAAGATTAATTTTGTATTAACTCTTATAATGTGCATATGTTGTCAATCACATGTATAAGTTTAACAAATGAGATAATTAATAATAATAGTTCTAATTGTGTTTAGTTCTTGAACATAACATAATTGGTTAGGATTTGAGAACTATATATTAAATTGTTTGTTCTTGTTAAAACTCATAACTCTGCTAAATGACACTCCATTAAATATGACAAATATGAAAGTTGTGCTCAGATTATGATCACTAGAAAATTATTTAGTATGGTCTCTAGGAGCACACAACTTCTTGAGTCAATATATTCTGATATTTGTGATCTTAGTAGCTTTGTGACTAGATAAGACGATGATTGGTCAGAAGTATTTAATCGCTTTTGTAGATGATTAGTATAAGTTTGTCATATATATGAAGAATGAAGCACTTGTTATTCTTAATGAATTAACACACACACACACACACACACACACATATGCTAAAAATCAAGGGTTCAGATTTGAAAGAGGTAGTGAATATGTTTCAATGATTTTAGAGAAGTTTGCATATGGCATAATCTCTACTCTACTTACAACAGTTAAACGGTATTGATAAAAGTTAGAATCAAACACTTAGTGAAATATTGAATTCTATAATATTGACCGTTGTTTGTCTTGTGTAATTATGAGTGATGTTGTATTGTTAATCATATCTCTAATGTGTTACTACACTCTAAATTGAATACACCTTTTAGATCATGGCATAAAAATACAAATAATTTTGTTAATGTGAAAAAATGTGGTGTGATACATTTGTTAGAGTACATGATCCTAGAAGGTCTAAAGTAGGATCTATAACAAATATTTGTGTGTACTTAGAAAGTGCAGAATATGGTTTTATGGACAGATTTTAGATCTATTTAATTTGTATTAGTAGAATCTAGACAAACAAAGTTCTTTGAGAATGTGTTCATCAGAGATAAGTGTGTAAAATTATCTAGTCTTACTGACATAGTCAATGATTCAATGTTGGAATCAAGAACCAGTCATACTGACACTTAAACTAGAAATGACAAATGAGCTAAGAAGAGTCTTTAGAAGACAATGAGATAATTTTGTGTCATACAATAATACTTTAATTTAGTTGATTTGCCGAAAGAGGCTAAAACTATAGTAAGTTAGTAGGGTTTTGTAGAAGAAACTTAATTTTAATTGTTCAATAGCAAATTTTAATGTATTTTAGTAGCTAACGAATTGACAAAGAAAAACATGGTAGATTTATTTGATGTCTACTCACATGTTTGTCATATTGCTACAATAAGTATTCTTCTTACCCTTACATCTATTGAAAATTTTGTTATTCATAAAGGATATTTAAACAATTCTGAACTAAAAGTTTTGTACTTGATATTTTATACTGAACAGTTTTGTACTGAAAAGTTTTGAACTAATATGTTTAGTGAATAAGATTTACAATTTAGTAAAATCGTTGCATGTTCTTAAAACATGTATATCCGACAAATAAATAATTTGACAAATTTCTTAAAGAGTCTAGTATATGAATCAAGTAATTCAGATCAGTGCCTTTAACTTTGTGGTGTGTCAAATATAGTGGTTATTATTTACTTGTTATGTTGACATGCTTGTTCTTGGAAGTGACCTTTCTATTACAAATGAAGTTAAAATTTTGCTATCCAAAGAATTCAACATGCAAAACCTAGGTATTGTGGAGACCATAGGTATAAGGGTGAGTTTTGATTGGCAAGGGATAACCCTTAGTCAAACTCATCAAATTAATAATGTATTTCAAAAGTGGGGATATAGTGATTGAAAGTGTGTTTTGAAACACCTTATGATTATAATAAAAGGTTGACACCTAATGATGGTGTAATTATGAGATAGGTAGATCATTCTAAAAGAATTGAAAGTCTCATATATACAAAGATCTGCACTAGAATAGACATAGCCTTTGAGGTAGGTATGATCTGCAGATTCACTAAATAATCCCAAACACATTTGAGTGCCCTTAAGTGGCTAATGAGATACCTGAGTGGTACTTAAGAGTTTGCTATGTGCTACTCAAAGTTTAGTGAAAATTCGGCAACTAGTGAATATGTATTCACACTAGGAGGAGCAGAAAATTATGGAGATTAAAAGGCAAACGAGCATTTCGTTCTCATCCAAGAAATCAGATTTCTATGTGTTATCCTCTGCAGGGGAAGAGGCTGAGTGGATTGAATGACTTATTTCTAATCATCCATTGAGAAGTTTAACGTAAATTCTCTAATTCTGTTATGCGACTATTAAGCTATAATGCACTGTAGCTCATAACTCACTCTATAATAGGAAGAGAAGTATATTAAGGCTGAAAGGAGCCTAGTTGAACTTTCTCATAAATAAAGTGCAATTGAAATAAAATATGGCTAATGCTCTTGCTAAGAGACTTGAAAGTGATCTAATTATCAAAACTGTGGGGGAAATGGAGTTAAAAGCTATTGAGTCAAAGCTTTAACATCCTAATTATTTTGAAATTTTAGAATCCAATTGGAGCCATAGAGAAGTTCAAACTTAAGAATCAATTTTAGGCAGTTGACATGTTTTAGATAATTTTAATGATTCCACATAAATTCCACAAATATATAATGTCATTCCAATTTTGATGATATTATATATCTGAAGAATTTACTTAGAATAATCATATTATTCCAATACGAAACAAGAAAACTTGTCGATGTGTTTCCGATGTTTAGAATGCCGTTATATCATTCCAATTTTGATGATATATCTCTTTTATGGACTCTTGTTTCATTCCAATTTTGATGATTCAGAATTAACCATAATTGATTTGACTGTTCTATCATTCCAATATGAAACATAGTATAGTTCTTGTGTAGAAACTATAATAGTTCTTGTTCTTTATTTAGTTAAAGAAACTTGATTGTGATGTTTGCATTACATTTTTGCTAAGCTAATTATAAATTGTACTAAGTTCTTTTGTGGAACTAGATACTTTGTGAAATTCGTTGGAATTCTTAGAGATGTGTCTCTTGATATTCTTGTTTTAAATAAGCTAGCAAAGTTGGAGGAGTTGAATCTGTCAACATAAATTTCAAAATAATGATTTGTTCAAATGGAGGAGTAAACATAAAGCAGTGTGCAAGGATAGAGTTTCAGTTTATTTCTTTCGAGAATAAATTAGTCACTTGCTTGGTAAAACTTCTGTTGAGATTAAGACTCTTGTGTTCATTGAGCTTAAAACTCTTATTTTGTTCTTGAAGTTTTTTTGCTTTGTTTGATTTTGAAACTATGACAGATTACTCCAGTTAGTTTAGTCGTTGTGAACTATTCTGTTGTGATATGGTTTGGGAACTATTTAATTATTTTGGTTTAGTCTTTTTGAACTATTCGGATTTATAATTGATTTAGTCCTTATGAACTGTACATTGAGTGATGCATTTCTTCTATTTAAAGACTGCTATCAACCAGTCAGCTTCATGTTGAACTGATGAGATAATCCAGTACATTTATATATTGAGAATATAGGAGGAGATTGTTGGATATATAGGTTTATTCTCACTATATGAATAATATTATGTGTAATATTATTCTATGGGTAACACGTGTGTTACACGTACTAATTGTATGGATATCGGAACGCGGGTTGAGTGGGTTGAGAACCCAGTACCCAAACCAGTATTTATCTTATAAATACTGGCTTGTGATAGAAGTCTAGGTATTCCAATCTTAATACCTAGGGTAAATATCTCAAGCACCTTAGTCTAGGATATTAACCATAATTTCTATTGATATTATCTCTCATAATCTCTAACATAGGACCCCTCCAGTGAGATGATCTGAATTCAGGCTGTCTGTTAGTGGATAGTGGCTGAATGAGGATTGGAAACCAAGGATCAAAGGGAGACTAAACAGGGGGAGTAGATTGCCAAAACAGGCTCGAATACATTACTTGCAGGATACGAAGCCGAGTAAAGAAGGTGCCACATATGATATCAAATCGAACATGGAAGCATCGGGCATTCCTAAATAATGGATGCATTAGGGATAACTGGACTATTTGGAAGATTAAGGCATCCTTGCAAATGAAGGCTCGTTTGGTTTATGGCTAGGAATGTGATTCTCATGACAGTATTTTCCTTTGAAAGTAGAATGGACTAGCGTGGTACTTGCAACGAGTCCGTAAACCACTTCTTTTAGGTTGACCATTTTCCATTCGGGACCCCCTTCCCAAGTTTGCTGGTGATCTGCAATCTACTGCCCAATGTTCCTTTATTTTTTTGCAATTTCTGCATTGACCCTTTCTTTTAACCGAATATAAAAAACATCTGGGAATTACTGGCAATAGAACTAGATGGCTTTGTGACGACGAACTTGGAAAACTTCTTATACTACGATGCTGCTTTTTTCGGTATGTGAGCAACAGATAATGAGTTCTTTGATGTCATCCCTGGGTTGGCCGAAGATAAAAGTGGGCAGAACAATGAATACTCTAGAGAAAAAGGATCTCCTTGTGCTTTAGAACACCTTTTTCATTCCCCGAGAGTTCGAGCTTATGATTCTGAACCCGGGTGTAGCGCCCCGAATTTCTAATATGATATCTTAGAAAATACGTGGCACAATCCCAACATCCACTTCAATGTAACATTAAACACAACCAACACCACTAAAATTTTCAACTTTTATTACAACAAACTTTTACATAGCACAGCAGAATTCAAAACATCTCAACTCATATTTTTTTTTTATTTGCAACACAAAACTATCTCAAATCTGCTTTTACAAATTTACACAAAACTCTTTCAAAGTAGATAATCTCAAAACTAACTCAAGCATCCAAACCTCCAACTCTAAGCAACAACCTGCAACATATGAGGTTAGAGATGATCCCTAACCCCCAAAACTAAAGGGGTCAGCCATAAATGGTGTGAGTGACATAAAAGCAAACGAACAACATAAATAAACATTAAGCAAGGATTCTTAAGCAACATGTAATAAACCAAATTACATAAAATATGAGATAGCAAGAAATACAACAACAAGTGATACTAAACCAAGTGTTGAGTGTAGAAAACCGGAAAACCACATGCATAAAACTAAGTCGAGAAAACACAAATTCTATATGTGGACTCTCTAATGCATACTTGTCGAAGTCTATGCATCCCACTCTACATAGGTTCGGTGCAAGCCCTTAACGTCTTCACTTCATAGGGTTCAATCCCCCGCTATGCAACTAATCCTATCACGATGACTACTACGAGATAAAGATAAACTGTGAGAATTAGCCCATGCCTGATAATTCCGGAGATAGATCCCACATCTCAGGTAATTTACCTGGATAATTCCGGAGATCATCCCACACCGAGACATTGACACAGCATCACATGAATACCACATGTGCGTCGCCTCGACTCCGATAATTTCGGAGATCAATCCCACACCGCAAGTAATTACCTGGATAATTCCGGAGATATATCTCACATCGCAGGTATTATACTTGGATAATTCCGGAGATAAATCCCACACCTCAAGTAAGTTACTTGGATAATTCCGGAGATTAAATCCCACATGTAAAGCCATACTGATTTGTATAACCCATGTTCCCATTCATCATATCACCACTAGTGCCTGTCCTTATTATTTTTGGGTTACTTAATTACTCAACGAATCTCCTAGAGTTGGTGTACCCTACCGGACTTAACTCAAAACTGAACAACTGAAATGCCTCAACAGGCCTCAACAAAAGAACTCAACGTTGGTATACTAGGGTCACACACATCCTCTAGAGACTCAAACTTAAATGTCTAAACCAACTTTCCACCATAACTAGCTCAACTGAATATCTTAAAATCATATGCTTAACAGAAGACAAAGTATAGACTAAAATATTTGAAGACAAATCATTCGAAAGAACATTCAAGTTTATGAAAACTCATCAGTACCAGTCAACTTATTACTGTAGTAGGTCGACTGTCCAGAGGAAAAAATGTCCATGATTTTGAGAAAATAAGTTAAGTAATATAAGTTGACTTATAAGAGTCATAAGATGACTTACCAACAATATAAGATAACTTATAAAAACATAAGTTGACTTACCAACAATATAAGATGACTTATAAAAATCATAAGTTGACTTACCAGATCATAAGTAGACTTATAAAAAACATAAGTCGACTTATAAAAACATAAGTCGACTTATAAAAACATAAGTCAACTTACCAGAGAGAAATTCCAGAAATCTTTAAGAAAATATTCTAAGTGTTATAAGTCGACTTGCAAAGTCATAAGTCGACTTAAAATACAATATAAGTCGACTTAAAGGTCATAAGTCGACTTACCAGGGAAAAATCTACGATAACTTGAAAAATAAATTCTAAGTGTACCAGTCGACTGAAAAGGGTCTAAGTCGACTCTCCAGAACGGATTTTCAAGAAAAACTAAAGATACAGCAGCTGGGTCGTACCAGTCGACTGAATAGTAGACCAGTCGACTGTCGGGCCTACAGTTTTCATAATTTAGATCTGAATACAATAATCAAAACTGAAGTTTTTCTAAAGATTCCTTGTTTATGAAAATAGTTCGTATTCAGGCAAAATGACAATTCTCAAATATTCTTCATTATGGACACATTACTCAATCATACAATATCTCAAAACTCAATTCTCATGTTTTAATTTCCTAATTCTTTCTTTAGGGTTTCTATATACTGAATTTCTTTACAACTCATAGCCAAGATCTGATTTGAAATCACAAGATCCAGATGTTCACCATCCAATCATAACCATACTCAAATCTTAACATGCTTTCTAACAATACGATTTTATAAACCAAGATCTTCTAGTCATTCATAGATTTCACATACATGATACAAACAACAACCTTGGCATCGTTCTCATGCAAAATACTCTAACTAAACAACATATCAAACAAACACCCAACAATCATTCCCATGAATCACTTCACAAACAAAGTTCATATCATTCACAAAGTCAAAACAAAACAAAACAATGTCACTCACCTTGAATTGAGAAAATCCACGAAAGCCTTCCTTTTTTTGCGAGATCCAAAACCTCCGCTTGCTCCACCAAAACAAATCACAAAATTTTGTATATTCCAGTAAATGACGGCTGGAAAAATCCTTTTAAATATCCGGGAATAGGTTTAGGGTTTTACCCAATTTGCAAAATAATCCTTTCCGAAATACAACTTCACATATATAGGTCTAGTCTTGGAAATTCAATCAAAATTCATTTAAATTAGGATTTAAAGGAAAATATAAATTCTAAATCTCAACCAATACTGTTCAAAACGTCCAGAAATTACATTTTGCACTTTAACCCCAAAAAATGTCAAATTTGCAAAAAGGTCCTTCTTTTCTCAAAATTTGCGAATAGTTCCAATTAATTTCAGAAAAATCTGGAAAAATACTAAATAAATTTCAAATATTAAATAATGATTTTTCATGAAGAAAACTTGACTTTCAAACTTCGCAAGAAAGTATTTGCACGTGTAAAAGAATAAATCTTTTAGAAAATATTAATTAAATCTCCAAAAATCAGTTTAAATTCATTTTCAAATATTTAAAATGATATTTGAAAATACGGGGTTCTACACCGGGCGTTCGTCAAACCAACAACCTCGTGCCGTGGTTCTGTATGTTCCCTCAGGATGCATTCATCCTGGGCCTCCGCCTCCCCATGCACCTGTTTGTTAAGGAGGTGTTGAACTGGGTCAGAGTGAGTCTGGTGTTGTATGGGCCCAACTCCTGGAAGCAGCTCACTAGCTTCATTATGCTGGGTACAAAGAAAGAGGTGTCATTGAAGCTCAAGTACTTCCGAATGTTCTTAGGCCTGTGCACAGCTTGGGCATACGAAGGGCGATGCTTCTTTACTCCACGTCTCGGATATCACGTAGTGCACAACCATCCGGCCTCGATCAAAGGGTAGAAGTCGAAATACTTCATTATCCAGAATCCCAAGCCTTGGGACATTCTAACCAGGTGGGCGTATGATATTCTGAAGATCAAGGCTCCGAGGTTGAAGGAGTTCACTTCGGAGGAGGTGAAGGATTTTGAGAGAATTTTTGAAGGGGGAAACGTGAATTGGGCTAGCGTGACCGAGAAGCACCAGGTGAAGTGCAGCTTGCGTTCGATCAGGCCTTGTACATTATTAGTTTCTTTTTGTAGCTAACTTTTTTGCCTCGTTCTAACATCATTCTGTTTCCTTGTACAACTATGCTCCACGAAAAGGTGATTGAAGCTCGTCAAGCTGAATTCGTAAAGAAGAAATTTGCCAAGCAGTCGAAGGGAAAGAAGAGGCCCTCAACCCATGCTTATGATAGATCATCGGAGGGGCATTCTTATAAGGCCAAGAAGTCGAGGGCCCTGACCATTACCGACCAGCCTGACTCCCTGAGGGTCCCACTGAGCGAGGCCGCGCTTAAGGTCATTAAGCTCGCTAGGTCCTCTCTTCCTCCAATCCATCCCTAGGCTAAGAGTGTCCTCAAGGAGAAGACCGAGGAAACCTTTAGGCCGGACTAGGCCATGAAGGTGGCTGACTCCATCATGGAAGGCCCAATCACCTTCAAAGTGGTCAACCATCTGGCACCTCCTCGGGATAGGAAGTCCCTCACCTACGAGACATACGACTTGAGCTACAATCAGTGGGATCAAGCCAGCATCGTGGTACGTATCCGATCCATGATGAGTTATTTCTGTACCTTTTGTCTTGAATTTTTCTAAGTGTTTTAACCTCCATTTATAGGCAACTCTTCAAAGGGCGGAGATGAAGCGGAAACACGACCATGAGCTCAAGTGTGCCAATCGAAGGGCGGCCAGGTCGAGAAGGAGTATAAGGACCTCAAACTGAGGTTTGATGAGCTCAAGAAGAGAGAGAGGGCGCTAAAGGCGGAGCTCTCATCCATGGCCTCGGATCATGAGTGGCTAGAGAAGGAGAAGGCCGGATGGGAGGCAAAGGAGAAGGAGTAAGAGAAGGATCAAGAGAAGGCCATCGATATGGTCATCGACGCTCAGAATCAGGGCTATGATCAAGCCCTGTAGCTTGTCGAGTGAAGATATCCCAAGCTCGACCCCGACGGCCTTTCCTTCTCAATAAAGGTTGGCGATGCTCCTCCAACCCCTAGGGAGATCCTCTCGGGTGGTGAGGAGGGTTCCCCTGCTCCCGCCGATGCTCCGAAGGATAGCTCTGAGGTCGCCCTTGCCGATGGCCAAGAGGTGCCTCCCTCTTCTATGCAGAAGGATATCGTATTCATTTTATTTTGTATCATTGCCAAACGTAGACTGGCCACCGCTCTTTTTATACCCCAAGTTATTTGAATTGAATGAAAATTATTGTGGGCCGAAATTCTTACTTGAACTTTTTTATTGTTGACTTGTGTGTTGCTGTCAAACTTCATAAACTTTTTGATGTCGAGCTTCATGACTTGGGCTTTTTGTAGAATTAGAATTTGTTAAGTCTCTGAGCCTCGGTATACCGTGATTTTTCTTTTTCTTACTACATTGTCAAATGTGTTAGGGCCGACCCTCGCGATGTTGAGCTTAACTATCTTAAGAATTGACTGCGGATAGTGGTGTCGAGTTTAGCTCGTCATCGAAAGGAGTTAAAGGATAGGGAGGCAGTGTTCTCGTACCATATCTAAAGGTCGCACCAAGTGAACATGGAGCTCACTCGCTTGAAAGAGGTGATGGTTGAGAGAGACTTTGACCTAGCCAACGTCTAAGTGGCTCTCTTCGATGGGACATCCGGCCTGCTTCCTTTGGAGGGTGTTCTACAGACGTCAGACTCTTTCCTTAGAGAAATGGTTGTATAAAAGGAGTTGGAAATATATCGATTGAAGGTAGAGTTCGGAGTGGCGGGATTGACGGCCACCCCGCTTCCCAGCTGTTGGACTTCCGTTTGAGGCATGGCTTTGGGAGTTCGGTTGGAGCCGACGAACCCCGGGGATGCTTAGAGGGAGGTGACTGTAGTATCCAGCATGGCTAGAACCTGAGAGAGACCAGATCGGCAAGCCGAGGTGCATACTAGACCGGTTGATCTAGATTTGGTTTGTGTGAGTCTAAGGGGTTCACTCCGGATGAGGAGGTTCCCTAGACGACTCTTGCAACTTGGTTTTTGTTATACCCCTTATACTAGTTAACTAGTAGAAAATGCTACAGTCGCAATAGAAATTTCCCTTATAGAAGAGTACAATTCCATGGTTAGTGTACATTTGTAAGGGATTTTTCTTCATTCCCTTGTAATTGTGCTGTTGCGAAATCTCTCCTGGTTAATGTACACATTCGCAACGGAATTTTAACTATCCCTTGCGAATATTAGCCACAATAGAATATCTGCAATGGAAATTGTACCTTGCTATCCCCATATATAAGAGAATATCTACAACAAATTCGTCTCTTGCAAGTGTGTTTTAAAAGGAATTTTTCCCGTTGCTGATGAACTATTACTACAGAAATCTGCAAGATACTGATTCCCTTGCAATTGCTACCTCGCGAATGCAATTGCACACATTTTTTCTTCATTACTGATTATATTTGACTGGCTTAACCAAATTTACAAATTAAAATAATGTATTTTTACAATGAAGAACATATAATTATTTCACATATTGATTCACACAATTATATAAAGAAAACACAATAATGCAAAATAAGTTTGAATATTATATAATTCAGAACCTTCTAATTACAAAATTTTTTGTTTGTTTCATAGTGCCAAAACAACAATACATTCTAGAAGAAAAGATAAGTTGTGAAACTCCAAGAAACAAAATAAAATGTTTTCAAAATAACTTTTAACCCGCTACTGCTTCCATGTATCCCCAACTTCACTTTTCACGTAAGGTCTTTTGCATGTTCCTCATTACCCACTGTCTCATAGTCATCGCCACTACATATAGACTACATGAAAAAGAAACAATACAAAATTAGAACTCGTTATTCAATATATATAGATAATAATATATTATCCAATTGAGGCAATTAAATATATGGCTACCTCTTGTTGTATTTGACTATTGGATGAGTCGACAGTAGTATTTTCCAACCTTTGTTTCAAGGCTTCCATCTTATCAGGATGCAGCTCACAAAAGAAGTCCATAAGAACTTGATTTTGTATTGCCAACTTGTCACACTTTTTGAACAAAGATTTAACAGTTGATTCTTCTTGTGAAAAGAACCAACTTGGTTGAAGTTCCTCGACTGTGCCGAATGTAACAGTATGTATTTGCACACTTGTGCCGAATGTAACAATATTTATTTGCCCACTCGGCTTTCCGAGCATATACTGGTCTGAGAAATAAAAACACCAAAGTTTTCAAGCTCATGTTTTTGTATGAATCCTATAGTGACTCGGTTTGGACGAGTCTTAAATGGACTCTTCGCGAATTCAATTGGGCAAGCTTAGGTGCTTTGTCTCTCTCCGGGGTTGGCGCATGCCGGGCCTTTAGACTTACGTCTTTTTTTGGATCTAACAAGTTGTAGGGGCGACAATGGATGGCGAGTCAGCCCCTCAAAATCACATGTTCCTAAGTGGCCTAGCTTTAGGCTGGGGGTCCAAACCTGTAACTTGTTGTATTATTGGGAGATTAACAGCTGTGCGAGCATTTTCGGATGGTGAGCCCTGTCTCAGAGCAGCTTTTATGCGAGCTGTGGAAGAAACATCGAACCATGGGTTGGACTCCAAATTTGTTTTACGAATTATCAAGTTATGAGAGCAATTCCGAATGGTGAGCCTCATTTGTGAAAGAAGTGACGGGTGCATCAAGCCATGGGTTGGAATCCAAACCAATTATCGGGTGTTTTCGATTGGTAGTGGTTCCAGTTCCTAATGGCGAGCTTCGCTCCTAACTCTTTGGTTAACGAATCACAGGGGAAGTTGTGGGTCGTGGCCTGGACGCTAGGCTAGCTGTTTGGGAGACATGTCGGGGGGGGGGGGGGGTTCACTGAGGGGCGAGTCAAATTAAGGGAAAATTGTGAGTGGTTCGGATTACCATGCCAGGGGACAAGCCAAGCAAAATTTAGAAAAATTCCTTAGTGGCTCGAATTACCATGCCGAAGGACGAGCTACGCGAATAAATTCGAATTTTGAAAAATATTGAAATCATGTTGATTTTCTCCAACTTTTATTCATAGATGATAACAAACTTAAGTGGCTGCCTTTTGGCGAGCGTTTATTACATTCACTGGCCTTCAAGGCCTTATTACAATCTTGTCAGATCTTTTGAAGTGTTAGGCATTCTTGTAAAACTTCATTAAGGGTTCTGCATTCCATGTTCTGGATATTTCCCTGCCCCCAGGTCTTCAAGTCAGTAAGGCCCGGGGTGGACTACTTTTGAGACCTTATAAGGCCATTCCCAACCCAGAGCCAACTTTTCCCTTCTACGGGGATCATAAATTTCAAGCTTCTTCAGAACCAAGTCCCCTTCATTGATATTAGAAGGCCGGTCTTCTTATTGTAGAACCTTTCCATCCTTTGCTGATAGATATTTCTCCAGAGGGGTAATATTTCTCACGCTTCCTCGACCAAGTCGAGGTTGCTTCGGAGTCCTTCGGAGTTGGTTCCTTCATCAAAGGTCATTAGTTTGGAGGAATGGAGTCCGACTTCCAATGGATTAATGGCCTCAGATCCATGTGAGATTGAATGACAATTCTCTTGTTGGTATCCGTTTGGTCGTTTTATACAACCAGAGCACGCTCTGCAGTTTCTCTACTCATAACACTTTGGGAGACTCGTTAAGTCATTTTTTGAGGCCATCAAGGATCTGGCATTTTGCATTCTCGGCCCGACCATTCAACTGAGGGTGGGAGATGGAGGAGAATCTTTGTTGAATCTCTAAGTCTACACAGAACATGTGTAATCCTTTTGATGCGGATTAAGTGCTGTTGTCAGTGACCAATATTCGTGGAATTTCAAACCTAAAAATGATGTGTTTCTAGAAGAACCACAGGAGTTTGTGTTCAGTTATAGACGCTAGCAACTCAGCTTCGACCCATTTCATGAAGTAATCTATAGACACCACTACGATATTTCTTAAACCGGTTGCTGGAGAGAATGATCTGACTAGATCCACACCCCACATCGCGAAGGGGCCCAGACTAGACATGGACTTGAGCTCCGCCTAGGGTTTGTTTTTGATTAGGGAAAACCTTTGGCGGGGTCACATCGATGGACGTGTTCCTGCACGTCATGGAGATAGATCGGCTAGTAGTATCCATGGTTGAGGATCTTTCTGGCGAGGGTTCTCGCTCTCATGTGGTAACTGCCCAGCATGGCTAGCACTCGAGAGGGATCGGCAAGCCGAGGTACATACTAGATCGGTCGGTCTGGATTTGATTCGTGTGAGTCCGAGGGGGTTCGTTCTTGATGAGGAGGTTCCCTAGATGACTCTCGCGACATGGATTTTATTATACCCCATTGTACTAGTTGAAGTTTCTCAGTTACATCGAATGTAACAATATGTATTTGCACACTTGTGCTGAATATAACAATATGTATTTTCCTAGTCACCTTTCCAAGCATGTGCTGGTTTGTGAAATAAAAACACCCAGGTTTTCAAGCTCATGTTTTTGTCTGAATCCTATAGTGACTTGGTTTGGTCAAATCTTAAAGGGACTCTTTGCGAATTCAGATTGAGCAAGCTTAGGTGCTTCATCTCTCTCCAGGGTTGGCACTTGCCGAGCCCTTAGACTTACATCTTTTTGAAGATCTAACAAGTTGCAGGGGCGGCGACAACAGACAGCGAGTCAGTCCCTTGGAATCACATGTTCCTAAGGGGTGCGACTTTAGGTCGGGGGTCCGAACCTGTAACTTGTTGTATTAATGGGGGATTAACAGCTATGGGAGCAATTTCAAATGGTGTGCCCTGTCTCGCAACCACTTTTATGCGAGTTGTGGCAGAAACGTCGAACCATGGGTTGGACTCCAAACTTGTTTTATGAAGGTAACGGGTTATAGGAGCAGTTCCGAATGGTGAGCCCCATTTGTCCTAGAAGCGACTGGTGCATCTAGCAATGGCTTGGACTCCGAACCGATTATTGAGTTTTTTGAGTGGTTGTGGGTCCGGTTCCTAACGGCGAGCTTTGCTTCTAACTCTTTGATTAATGAATTACAGGGGAAGCTGTGAGTCGTGGTTCGGATGCTTGGCCAGTCATTCGGGAGACATGCTGGGGGGCTCACCAAGGGGCGAATCAAATTAAGGAAAAATTGCGTGTGGCTCGAATTACCATGTAGGGGGACAAGCCAAGCAAAGTTTGGCAAAATTCATGAGTAGCTCGGATTACCATGCCTGGTTATGAACCAAGCAAAGTTTGAAAAAATTTGCGAATGGCTCAGATTACCATGCCGGAGGACGAGCTACGCGAATAAATTCAAATTTTGAAAAAAATTGAAAATATGTTGATTTTCTGCAAATTTTATTCATAGATGATAATAAACTTAAGTGGCTACCTCTTGGCGAGCGTTTATTACATTCACTGGCCTTCAAGGCCATATTACAATCTTGCCGAAACTTCTAGAGTGTTAGGCACTCTCGTAAAACTTCATCAAGTATTCTGCGTTCCATGTTCTAGATAATTCCCTGCCTCCCAGGTCTTCCAGTCGGTAAGTCCTGGGGTGGAATACTTTGGAGACCTTATAAGGCCCTTCCTAATCTGGAGCTAACTTCCCCCTTCTACGGGGGTCATAAATTTCAAGCTTCTAAAGAACCAAGTCCCATTCATTGATATTAGCAGGTCGGTCTTCTTATTGTAGAACCTCTCCACCCCCTGCTGATAGATATTCCTCCAGAGGCTGGATTTTTGTCACACTTCCTCGACCAAGTTGAGGTGCCCCGGAGTCCTTTGGAGATGGTTCTTTCATCAAAGGTCATTAGTCAGGAGAAAGGGATTCCGATTTCCAGCGGAATTATGGCATCGGAGTCATATGTGAGATTGAACGACAATTCTCATGTCGGTACCTGTTTGGTTGTTCTATATGACCAGAGCAAGCTTGGCAGTTCCTTTACCCATAACCCTTTAGGAGATTTGTCAAGCCATTTTTTTAGGCCATCAAGGATCTGGCAGTTCGTATTCTCGCCCTGACCATTCGACTGAGGGTGGAAGATGGAGAAGAATCTCTGCTAAATCCCTAAGTCTATACTGAACATGCGGAAGACCAATATTTGTGGAATTCCGTAACTACAAATGATGTGTTTCCATAAGAATTGCTAGACTTTGTTTTCGGTTATGGATGCTAGCGGCTCAGCTTCGACCCATTTTGTGAAGTAATCTATAGCCACCACTAGGAAGTTTCTTTGACCGGTTGCTGGAGGGAATGGTCCGACTAAATCCCATACCTCTCATTGGGAAGGGTCCCAGACTGGACATGGACTTGAGCTCTGCTTAGGGGTTGTGCTTGATTGAGGAAAACCTTTGGCAGGGGGGCACAACTATGGATGTGTTCCTGCGGATCATGGAGCAAAATTGGCAAGTAGTATCCATGGTTAAGGATCTTTCTGGCGAGGGTTCTCTCTCACATGTGGTTGCCGCCTAGCATTGATAGCACCTGAGAAGTACCAGATCGGCATGCCAGGGTACATACTAGATCGGTCGGCATGGATTTGGTTCGTGTGAGTCCAAGGGGGTTTTCTCTTGATCTGGAGGTTCCCTATATGACTCTCACGACTTGGAATTTGTCATACCTATTTGTACTAGTTGAAGTTCCCCGACTGTGCCTAATGTAAGAGTATGTATTTGCCCACTCGGCTTTCTGAGCAGGTACTGATTTGAGAAAAACAAAACACCAAAGTTTTCTTGCTCATGTTTTTGTCTGAATCCTATAGAGACTCGGTTTGGCCGAGTCTTAAACAGACTCTTCTTGAATTCAGATTGAGCGAGCTTAGGTGCTTTGTCTCTCTTGGGGGTTGGCGCATGTCGAGCCCTTAGGCTTATGTCTTTTCGAGGATCTAACAAGTTGTAGGGTTGATAACGGACGGCGAGTCAGTCTCTCAAAATCACATGTTCTTAAGGGGCGCGACTTTAGGCCTGGGGTCCGAACCTGTAACTTGCATTAATGGGGGATTAACATGTAACAGCCGCAAAATATTTTTCTAAAAATATTTTTTCCACATGTGCTCTACGCGTGTTTTTCATTTATGCACGTGTTAATTATAAAATCTTTTAGAGCTATGTAAGTATTTTTGTTCTATTTACCATATATAAATGAATAGTCTAGTTTTAATAAAACTAGCTACATTTAAATTCACATTAGATTGGATAATGTATGAATTATATTAAATGAATTTATCAAGTTTTAGTGTGTATTTTATGTAGTTTTTAAACCCATTTGAAAACCCGTGCCATACCCACTTAAATGGTCGGCCAAAATTGATGGGAGGGAAAGAGAGAACATTTCAATGAGTTTAAGGGGTTTGTGGGTAGTTATTGGGAGTTATGGGTGGTTTTAGAAACTCCCCATCATCTCTCCTCCTTTTAATAGCCCCCACCGGCCAAGCATTGAGAAGCTCTCATTTTCCACTTTAAAAAATCATACACTCTTGGTGTGGAGTTCTAGTCTTGGAGGAGGAGGCTTGGAGATTTCTAGGAGTTCCTAGTGCAAGTTGCATCAAGATGTGGGTGTTTCTACTATTTTCTAATGCCTCGTAGATTATGCATGCTTAGATGAAAATATATAGATGATGATTAAATTCATATGTGAAATATATATGTATAGGGGTGTTCTCAAGATTTTGTCTAAATTAATATAGGAGAAATTTCATTTTGAATAACATGTACCATGGTAATTAGATTACATGCATGTGAAATGTTATAGGTGAATGTCTCTCTAATGTTGTTGTATGAATATTACTCTTGTGAATTCAATTTTGCTATGAATTTAACTCTCGAATGCGACGAATTTTATACATGCAAATTGTGAGTTAAATCTTCATATTAAATCTAAGTAGATTGGGAAAATTCAAATCCATGTTGAAATATGCTAGATTAAGTAAGTTCCTTTCTGGAAATTTGTCAGAAAATTGTAATACAATGTACAAAATTGTGAGAAAGGTTGTGGGATTTAATTATGGCCAAATTTTCATCTTAGTTGTGAAACATAGAGTGGCCTATTCTGAAATCATGCCATTAGGTCTGCCTTCTTTTCTTGATCCCGTGCAGTCGCACGGGCTAACTACTACTAAAGAATTTGTGTGTATCCACCTGTTCACATTCAACATTAATTGTATCACAGTCGTAGACAGATTGTGAGGCTTGAGAGCCTAGCTAGTGCGTGTGGTTCTAGGTCACTGTGTATAGTACCCAAGGTCTCGGGTTCGATTCTACCTGGGCACCAAATTTTAATTTTATTTCATCCTACACCTATTCAGAGTGGTAACTGTTCAATATAATTAACTGAAAGTTTTTTGACAGAGTCATAGGCTTGGAACTTTGGTTAATGAGTTCCTGATTTGGGGGCTCTGTACAGTCTCCCCGGTCGCAGGTTCAAGTCCTTGTGGCTCTATTTTCTTCTATAATTTTATTGAGTGTGAACAATAGTAGATGAAACATACAGGATTTCTTTTGTATAATTCTACACCAACAAAGAATTGGACTTGTGGTTGCTGGGTGTGAGTTAGAGCGGGGGCGCTCGCTCATGTTCGAAATTGGATGGGGTTATGTTGTTTGTTATTATTTTTTTGAAGCCATTTGCATGTACTTTAGTTTGAAGAAAAGTCTAAATTAATATAGAGTATTAATGGAATATTTTGATAAGATTATATATATTAATTCAAGAATTATTTTGTGGATAAATTGCATTATAAATTAAATTACTTTAAAAAGTAATTTTTGGAGATATTTCGTTTTTAAATTAGATGTGATTAAAAGATTGGAATATGATGATTTTAATCTAGATTTATTTTAGGATTTTTATATTGTATGAAAAACGAGTTTAATTTAGAGCTTATGAAAATTTGTTTAGATGACGGATTAAGAGATAATCAATGGAGGAATTTAGAAATTAGATGTATGACAATTGACAGTGTTTTATCAAATTGAAGTGTTATTGAAAATTTTATTATAAAGGATAAGAAATTATCTCTTTGTGTTGAGATTGATAAATTTAAAGAGAATGAATAAAAGAATCAAATGAATTGTTATAAATGAGAAATTTTGAAAGATGTAAGAATAACCTGGAAGATATCTGAATGTGAGATCTATGGATTCTAGAGGCTGAGCGAGACACAGGGTGCCGAAAAATTGTAATAAATGTGAGAAGTAGATAGTATGGGCTAACATTCTTAGTTATTCGATTTAATTTCAATAAGAGGGTAAGATAGCTCTAAGAGATATTAATTATAACTGGACTAAGGACAGACACTAGATGGGAGATGTGATGAAGTAAGGACAAACATGAGCATGAGGGCCTCAGCTGGTCTGCGGTGTGAGATGGCCCCGGAATTATCGAGATGTGTGGAAGTGTCTCCAACTCATATGCGGTGTGGGATTGATCTCCGTAATTATCGGGATCGAGGCGACGCTCATGGAATGTTTTGTGTGTGTTTAGGCGCCATGGTTTGCGTTGTGAGATTGAATCCCTTGAATTATCGGGATGTGAATGATCATCTGCAATGTGAGATCAATCTCTAGAATTATCAAGGTGTGGGGTAGATACTCACAGAATGTCCAAATCTTATATTAGTCATGGATGTAAGTTTTGCATAACGGGGGATTGAACCCCATAATGAGGTGTCACGCCCCGCTTCCCAAAACTACGGAATGCAAGCATGTGACATGGCCCAGCGAATGACTTGCGTCATCCATGAGCTGTTATCGATTTAACTCAATAATATAAATAGGAAGTAATACCACCCGCATGCATTAAAAGAGTAATCACATGAATAACAATACTCGGAATTTAAGCATAAAATAACCAACACAATATAAATCCAACATCTGGAATCAACAACAATAATATTTGGGCCAAAAGCCCACAAATACAACAATGTTCTATTATTAAAGTTCAGAAAAAAAAGGAAACAATAATTATTTAAACGGCGCAGCAACACAAGTCTTTCACCATTGTTGTTCTCCTAGTCCATCAGGAAAATCTCCCTGAATACTTGTAAGTTGCTTATCAAAAAGAGAGGAAAATATGTCCTTAGAGCCAGTCGTGGACAGCAAGTAGAGAAATAGAGAACAATGACAATAACGGTATAACGATGAATACAATGGACGATGAAATCAATAGTATTGAACAGTGACAAGGCGATAATAGTACAATGTGCAATAACGATAACAATAAACAATAACAATAATGGTAAACAATAATGATAACACTATTCAATGAAGATGACAATATGTAATGAGAATGCGATGAAAATCTTAAGTCTATTATTCATTTTTAATCCTAACTAATGCACATACTACTGCATCCCATACTACAGGTTCCATGCATACAATCGATTTCGTTTAGACTAAGGTGGTAGATTCTATAGGTCATGTACTCGGCACAATATAATATTTCAATAATAATCACTGGCTATTGAGCAATTTCTTGCACAATAACGATAACGCTGGCCATATGCAATTTCTTGCATAATAATGATAACACTGGCTATTTGCAATTTCTTGCAAGATGATGATAACACTGGTCATTTGCAATTTCTTTCAAGATGACGATAACGATAATTTGGGACGAAGCCCACATTTCCGAGTACAGTCACTATATTATCAATTACCCTAGTCAACCCTTAACCCCAGCTTGATTAGCATTTTTTATTCAATTAACATACCATAATGCGGTTAAATAGGGACACTATAAAGATGACAACACAACCCTAAGATCATGCAATGTACTCTATACAATTAAATACACCAAATTCATCATTATAGATTCAATTATATATTATTAAACATGGAAACCCAATTCTGGACAGCAGTAGGTTGTTGTACCAAAATCAGAATTCCCGTTGTTACAGGATAGAAAATTTGGATCCGTCAGAAGGTCTAGAAACTAGACTCCTTCCTAGTTCTGACGCATATAAATAAGATACATAAAAATTGTGGCATCAGGTGTCAAAATAGCAAACTACACAGGATTTGTGTTCAGCCAGAACTTGTAAAATTGTGTTTATACATATGAAACATGTCTGAAACTTCGTTAATTAATTCCATGAAAATTAGGGAATGTTCTCTAGTATGTCTAGTATCAGCATGCAAAATTTCAAGTCATTATCTTACAGGTAGCATGGTTAAATTAATTATAAATCAGAGTATTGTAGCAGTTTTTATAATCTGGAATTCTACGACACAGCAGCAATAAAACTGTGATATCTCACAAACCATAACTCGGAATTCAATTCTGTCAAAAGGGTAGTAAACTAGACATCTGGGGCTACATTTCATATTCAAGAAGTTATTTATTTTGGTGACATTATCTAGGTCGAAACAGCATGGTAATGTTCAGGTTGACAGTAAATTTCAGGGTCTCAATATATTTTTCATGCATAAAATTGATTAGAATATTATGAGCGATGGGTTAAGGGTAGACAACATAAATCACAGCAAGTTACATCTATGTGAACATGGTATTAAGATGTAAAATGTCCATAATCTTACTAATCACAAACAACTAACACACAAACATCAATCATATAAGCCATCCACTAGTATGCAATCTACAATTGTTGTAAGATGACATGACATGAAATACAATAATAATCCCTATTCCTATATTCAATAATTAACTACATGAATGCATGTAAGATCTCTATATATTGGAGACAAAAGATAGCATGAAGTCAAGACTACTACTTGGATTCGCTCGTGTAAATCCGTAGTATCCCAACTATAGATAGCAATAAGCAATATACGATAATAAATATGGATCTACTTGCGGGATTCAATAAATAATCTCGAATACGATACAATACAATTCGAGAGTGAGATGACTTGCCTTTAGAACGACGTTAGATCAATTCGAATATGCGAAGAATAACGGGATCAGAATCCCGGCGGCACGGCAATGAGCAAACGATCACGATGATCACGACCCGGCACGAAACTTGATGAGGATCAAGATCGGATGATCGAACGGTTGAGATTGAAGATCAAGGTCAAGGTCAAGATGATGATCACGATTGCAATGATCAAAAGAGATCCGACGGTCGAGATCAACATCTTAATGATGATGATGATGATCAATGCAAATCCAACGACCAAGATCAACAGGTCAAGAAGTGATCAAGCGGACGGCTCAGATCTGATCAGATGAGGTCGAAGATGATGATCGCAATCATGATGATCAAGATGAGATCAACGATGCACATCCAAAGTGATCAAAACCCAACAGCAACCATAACAGCTGCACTGGCTTGGCTCCGAGATGGGGTTAGGGGGCGCAGTCGATGACAGGGCGGCGATGCGAGGGCTGGCTGACGGCAGGACGGCTATCGAGGTGAGGTCGCGAGCGAAGACATCGCAGGGTAGCTGTGCTGCTGGCTGACATCAGGACTAGGCATTGGCTACTGTCTACAATGCGGCAGAGTAGGGGCACAGGGTTGCGGTGCTGTGTCGCTGGGTTGCTGCTGTCGAGGTGCGGCGGAGGCAGGGGTCGCGATTGACTTTGCTGTGGGGCTGTCGATGCTGCCACTGTGTCGGTGAGGGAGAGGGAGAAGGAGGGGAGCACAACGGGGAAGAGGACCAGGGGGGAGGCACGGGGATGAGGAGGATCGGGAGTTGGGTCAGGAAGGAGATGAGAGGTTGGGGACGATAGTAGCTAGGGTTAAGAATAGGAACAGGCTCCTATATATATATAGGGGTATAGATTAGGGTTTTAGGTGGGTTTCAGGTGTGGGTAATAGGGTAACGGGTTTGATAGGGTTTGGGTAATGGGTAGAAGATTATAAAGATCCAATAGGGTTAAACATGGTATACTAATGGGTTTAGGGTTTATATTAAAAGATCCAATAAAATAATTAAGTAATAAAATAGTAGATTATTAAACACTCAACATAATAACGTAAAATAAAATAGAGTGGCTTACAAAATAATGGCTATTCAAAATTTAATAATAATGCCAATAACAATAACAATAATAAGATTTGTATTACAATATAAAAATCATAGAAAAATAGTTACAATAAAATTATTGATCGAAAATAGATTTTAATAGAATATTCAAGAATACATTTTAACAAAAGGAACTTGAAAGCGGAAAACTAATTTATAAAAATTTGAAATACCGAAAATACATAGAAAATATGTATTTACGAAAAACAAGGGTTACATGAGGACTATGTTAAGGGCTTACTCTCGGACCTATGTAGTATGAGATGCATAGACTGCGAACAAGTGTGCATTAGTGTGCATCGTAAGTATGATTGTCTGCATTAGTTTTAAGTTCATGACATACACCGACATAATTAGGATAGTCACTTTCATGTATGCATTCAAGTTTTTGGTTGCTAAAATTGTGGAATCGTTGTATTATAGCATTGCGTCAGTTGTATGCAACTGACGTGCCCGCAGTTTTCAAGTTGCAGGACTCAGATTAGCGAGCAACGTGGAGATGATTTTGATGTTGATGGATGTTGCAATATTGAAGATATTATATGTTATAAATTGTATTTCTTTCATGTAAACTTCTGCTATGTATTGTAATTAATAACATTGTAATGAAAAAGTTTTAAATTCGTTGAATTTTTGTACGAAGTTGAAGTAAAGATCATGTTTGTGCTACGAATTACCTATGTTTGGAATTCGGGGCGTTACATAACAGTTGTTGGAGCAATTTCAAATGGTGAGCCCGGTCTCATAGCCGCTTTTATGCAAGTTGTGGCAGAAATGTCAAATCATGGGTTGGACTCCGAACTTGTTTATGAAGGTAACGGCTTGTGGGAGCAGCTCCGAATGGTGAGCCCCATTTGTGCAAGAAGCGACTTGTGCATCAAGCCATGGCTTGGACTCCGAGCTGATTATTGAGTGTTTTCGACTATTTGTGGGTCCGGTTCCTAGCGGTGAGCTTTGCTCCTAACTCTATGATTAACGAATCGCAGGGGAAGCTGTGAGCCATGGTTCGGACGCTAGTCCAGTCGTTCGGGAGGCATACTGAGGGGTTCGCTGAGGGGAGAGTCAAATTAAGGGAAATCACGCGTGGCTCGAATTACCATGCCGAGGGACAAGCCAAGCGAAGTTTGGAAAAATTCATGAGTGACTCGGATTACCATGCCGGGTGATGAACCAAGCAAAGTTTGAGCAAATTCGTGAGTGGCTGGGATTACCATGCAACAGGACGAGCTACGCGAATAAATTTGAATTTTGAAAAAATTGAAAACATGTTGATTTTCTGTAAATTTTATTCATAGATGATAATAAATTTAATTGGCTACCGCTTGGCGAGCATTTATTACATTCACTGGCCTTCAAGGCCTTATTACAATCTTGTCGAAGCTTCTGGAGTGTTAGGCACTCTCGTAAAATTTCATTAGGTGTTTTGCATTCCATGTTCTGGATATTTTCCTGCCCCCCAGGTCTTCAAGTCGATAAGTCCCGGGGTGGACTATTTTGGAGACCTTATAAGGCCCATTCCCAATCTGGAGCTAACTTCCCCCCTTCAAAGGGGGTCATAAATTTCAAGCTTCCTCAGAACCAAGTCCCCTTCATTGATATCAGCAGGCCGGTCTTCTTATTGTAGAACCTCTCCACCCTCTGCTGTAAGATATTCCTCCGGAGGGTTGATTTTTCTCACACTTCCTCGACCAAGTAGAGGTTGCCCCGAAGTCCTTCGGAGTTTTCTCCTTCATCAAAGGTCATTAGTCGGGAGGAAGGGAGTCCGACTTCCAGAGTCGTATGTGAGATTGAACGACAATTCTTGTAGCGCACCGAGTTCCCAATACTTGGAACTTGAGACACAAGCCAGAATCTTTCCTTCTAATGAGTCCAAACACAGTAAAAACACAGGAAATTAAATGCATTATATTGCCACCAAAGTTATTACAAGTACAAAATTTTCATTAGAGAATTACATCATAAATTCACATAAATTACATCAAATAAATTTATTGTACAAAATTTATAATCTCCACTTGGACGCTCCACGCAGCTCGAGTCTCCTGCTTTCACGGTCTAGTAGGCAGTGGTCCTGCACCTAAACTGACTGTGGGCACGTCAGTTGAATGCAACTGACGCAATGCTGATAAAACCAGCGACTCTCCAAACTCAACAATCAATATTTGATGTAATAGTCAAATCACAAGTGTCAGTGTATGTCGTGCACAAGAGTCTAATGCACAATTCCAAATACACGCAATGCACTTACTATAATGCAATTCATTTGGAAACATATGCGTCCCATACTACATACTTTCCCAAATGCAACTTCAATGGAAACGTATACATCCCAGACTACATACTTCCCAAAGAGTTCTCTTTCTCCTGATTGTTGGGTTTGATCTCTCACGATGCATCCTACTCTTGTACTCTTTCCTATTCCTGACATTTATCTAGTGACAGGTAGAATCTGCAATTAGTGCGGTCTATCCCTGCTCCTGCAATCGGATCGTGGTCATTCTCCCCTCTGAATGGCAGTGATCACTCTATTCTTTCAGATCATGGTCCTTCTCCACTCCGAAAGGATAATGGTCCTCCTCCATTCCCAGGTCAGGCCGGTGATCATTCGGCTTTCATCGCAACTCTGTCAGCATCATGGTCCTTCTCCATTCCTGCCTCTACCGAAAGTTATTATGAAGATAAGGCGAATCGTAGGGCCACCCCTACTCTGCCAAGGGCCATATAGTTAAACTCTTGCCCCCCATTCGTGCTGATAGCTCAGAACATAGACGGAAGTTTAAGGTTCCATCCCTTAAGTTCCGATAGGACTTGCAATTTATGTCTGCGTGCCGTTCCCATCACTAAACTCGAAGGATATACAGTCGAGACTACGCCGCTCGTACCCCTTACCAGGCGAGACGGCGCTACACGTGTCCCTTTGACAAACGAGTACAACCATCCGACTAGTGCCTATCCTATCAATCATTGACATGCTCTGGTCTTAGGATACTACCACTAGTCCTGGTTAAGCAACTACTGATCTTATTTGTGTAGAGATTATTGAATATCAGTCGATTACTTGCTAATAAAAAATCCTAGTTCCTTATACAATTCCACAAGCCCTAGGGGAAACCAACACGGCCCCCAGACCAGGCTCAAGAGTTGTCCCAACTTGGCCTAAACATGACCCAACCACATTGGCAATTTGACTTCTATCGAATGTCAAACACCCTTTTCTTGGATCTCGACCCCATCTCTGGTCCGCAATCAATGCCTCCTTGGTTAGCGATCCACCGGTACCCGGAGACTGTCTTCATCCATAGCATCTTGAGGTAACAAGGACACTAATAATCAAGGGTCAAAAGGATTGATATTCCTAAGGTGATAAACATTATCCTAGGCAATCAACAAGCTAATGTACAGCCAATCACACTTCAGTTTAATAGATACTAACAAGTAAAACTTAAAACATAATCAAACGTGATTCAAAAGATTAGAAAAACATCATTCTAAGTCCATTCTAAAGCCCTAGTATGATGAAAACATACATTTAACCGAAACAGTGAGCTTAGCTATACAACATGCAACTGAAAAAGCTTGGGAAAATCATCATTAATCACATACACAATGAAATTTCAAGTTCTTGGATTCTTTAGAAAGACCATTAATTCTACTTTAACTTCTCAGTTGGAAATTTCCTCAAAATAGTTCATTTAGATGAAAAAGGTGCCAAAACTGAGGAGAATGCAAAACTTTCAGAACTGATAGAAGTATCAACCAGTCGTGCAATAAAACTCATTAAAAATAACAAATGATCTCAAAAGTCTATAAAATTTGGTAGGAATGTCTTAGACACATAAAACCACCATATATCCAAAATTTAGCCAAGAATCCCAAATATACAAGAAGATATTATATTTTGAATTGGATGTAAAATTTCAGATAGAAGCATCATTGTTTCTCAATACCAACAACAATTTGTATTTTGTAAAAATATCAAATGAAACTTAAAAATCATGAAACTTGGTGGAGAGATTATATACTGACCTCCGAAACCACTGTAAAAGTTCCCACCCTGAATTTCTTTTCACCACAGAGTTATGAATTCCAGAACTCAGGCATGTGTATCAAGACAGGAAAATAGATGGGCTCCATTTCAGTAATGAACATGATTTTATTAAAAATATCTATACTTTTAAAAAAATAATGAAAAATGGTGGAGTTGTTATAGACACATAGAAGAACCCCACATATAAATTTCAGCTCAAGAATCCAAGTATTCAAGAAGTTATGAATTATCAAACTAGACAAAAATACCAAGAAGGACCTGAAAGCCCTTCTTCAACTAGTGTTGGTTTCGCATTTTATAAAAATATCAAACATCCTTCAAAAATGATGAAAAATTGGGAATTTGGTGAAGACATGTAAGAGCACCTTCAGTAAAAGTTTCTACTTTAGATTCATAGTAATCATGGAGTCATGATTTTTTTTCATGTCGGTATATTAAAATTCAATCAGAGCAAAACTTTATTTTACACTAGCCACATGTCAGAATTTATTAAAATATAAAATCACATTCAAAATCTATGAAATTTTGTGGAGTGATTATATATATGCATGTGAACCTACAGTAAAAAATTCTACTCTAAATTCATAGTAGTCATGGATTTATGAATTTTGTAAGTCAAACATGTTAATTCTTTCCAAAACACCAAGATAATTTCAACATCAGAAAAAAGATGGGTTTATTAAAAATATCAACCCTTACCTAAAACTTACGAAATTTGGTGGAGTTATTCTAGACATGATCAAAAAGCTACTGTAAAAATTTCAAGTCTAATTTCTAGCACAATACCAAGATACAATTTATCTAATTCATCGTACAAAAGGAAAAATTCTAACATGCATAGAGTTTAGATATGTCACCCACAATGTAGTTGTTGATTCATCTTGTGTGGCTCCCTTCCTAGCTCCTCTTATGTCCTCCTCCTCCACTCTCCTTCTAGATTAGAAGAAGGAATTTGAAGTTTGAAGAAGTGGCCTGCAAGGGGAGGGGATGAGTTGTGGTAGGGGGTGACTACACCCCCAAACAAATCCATGAGCCAAGCCCTTGGTTTAGCCCATGGTTTGAGTTAATTAGGACTAGTGTTAATTAGGGTTTTGTTGTAGGGTTTAATCATGAAAGAAGTTTACAAATCTGTGTGTGTTTGTACACACACAGATTTGTAAACTTCTTTCATGATTAAACCCTACAACAAAACCCTAATTAATTATATGACAAAAGTGAACCTCATATACACACACGTGTATTCATACATCCAAAACAATACACGTGTGTGTGTGTGTGTGTGTGTGTGTGTGTGTGTGTGTGTGCATTCATATAATGAATTTGAGAAAAATATTTGTATATAAATTAAAAGGAAATATTTTCTTATTTCAAAATAATTATTAGTATTTATATATTTTATCTCAAATTTCAATCAAGATAAGTATTCGATTAGGTTAAGAAAACACCATAACTCCGCTTCATAAATGTACCATTGTCGGGTTTAAAACATATTAAATAATATGTCTCAATATTTACTCAATTAAAATTATTACGTGCAACTATGAATTGTGCACGGACTAATGTAAAAAATAGTTATATACTATTTTGCAGGATCTTACATTACTCCCTCCTTAGAATAGTTCCGTCCACATAACTACACTAGTGTAAAGGAAAACAATACACAATTTATTAATTATTCAGGAAGTGCATTCCTCAACAGTCTTTAGATTCCTAAATGATTCCCTCGGTGAGCTGGTCCCTCCGAGATACTCGTGGCCCGTATGCCTCCTAGCATTCAGTGTGACTCCTTCTGTCGCCACCTCCATCTCTGCGTGGAAAGCTGTGCTGAAGTTGGCTCCATTCTCAAAGTTTCTTGTTGAATCCTGCGACATCAAGAAGTAATCTTGTAATCCTGCATAAGGTTCTTAATACGGGTACTCCTGAAGCCTCAGAACCTTTGAAGTATATTTGGGCCATCTTCATAATGAATTATGTGCTGACATCCTCCTACTCCCGCTTTGGCAGCATTAGTCATCAAGCTTCTAGTTTTATTCTTCTGGTGCCTGTAATATTAGTATTTAGCCATAAGGTCAGTAATGTTCTGCTTGTTTCTGAGTGTCAGCAATGCTTCCCCACACCTCGGTACTTCTTCTTTGGGGTTGGTGGATAATCCCTCCTTAGAAAAAGGGGTGAAGGTAATAAATGCAGCTCCAGTCTTCTTGCAACTTCTTCGATGCTCCTGCTAATTGCTTGGCATGATCCTCCTTCGTCTTTGGCACTTCTTCCTCGTCTTTTGTGTTGTGTGATCACCTCCATCGACGTATGGCTGCAGGCTTGCCTCCAGGACGTCGGGGTGCACCAAAAATTATCAAAAAATATCATAACACCAATTTCAAAAACATAACATTATAGTTAATTAAACATCCAGGTACATAAGAAGATTACATCTTTCCTAGACTTCCCTTATCTTCTCTAAATCCCTGAACCCAAAATACTAATATAAAGTGCCTATACTAGAGATGTCTTCTCCAATTAGTGCAAGGCACGATCGTGGCAAAAAAGCTTCTTTCCTTAATTGTTGTTCTTCTGCAACAGTGGGCCTTTTGGCTTGACGTGCCCAATCTTTCCACAATTGAAACAGGTACTCTGACCATCCTGAATCTTACCCCTTGTGCATTGAGACTTTAACGTCCCCGCTCTCCACCAAGAAAACATTTCACTCTCATGCTGGCTCCTATACTGGCATTAGGCTTCTGGAACTTCTGGTCCATGCCTTGTTTCCTAAAGCTTGTGGCTGGAGCAATTCGTTTCTCCTTGTTCCCTTCCCCGGTCTTTCCTTGTGGCTGCTAGTTCTGGTTCATGTCCATCTCCATAACAGTTGCCCGACGAAATAATTTGTCAAATCTTCGAATACATAGTGACACCATTCTCGACCTCAATGCCAGTCTCAGTCCTTGCTCAATCCTTTTTGCTTCTTCACTTCGTCATGCACCATCTCTGGAGCATAGTGAGATAACTGTGTAAATTTCGTCTCGTACTCCCGAACTGACATACCTTATTGCCTCAATTTGAGGAATTCTATAGCCTTCTCTTCCTGAACATCGAGAGGGAAATAGTGCTGCCTAAACTCCTCGAGAAAGTCCACCCATGCTATAGGCCCATCTCCCATCCTGCATTTGATGGATTGCCACCAAACATCTGCATCCTTATCCAAAAGGATGGTTGCTTGTTTGACCTTGCTTTCATCGGGAGTCTGCAATACTTCGAAGACAATCTCTACTTGTTGTATCTAGTCGGCAGCGAAAGTGGGATCTGCATGACCTTCAAATGCTGGGGGTTTCATCCTCTTAAAAGTTTCCAGCAACTTAACTAGGTCAGTCTTTGCATTCCCCAGGTTCTGTCCATACGCAACCTGCTACGGCATGAAGTTTCTACTCGCCTCTGCAAATGCTCCCATCATTTGATAAATGCGAGCAAATTCTGTATCGACATTGAGGCCAGTACCATTGGCCCTGCTATCCTCGCCTTCAGTCATTCCATTGCGGTCGCTTCTGGTTCTCCCCGACATCCTTCAAAAGAAAGAAAACATACATAGGGTTAGTTCTGGATGTAGGAAAATCATAAACATAAGTCAAAAAGTGCAACAATATGATTTATGATCGTCCCACTATCCAGACTAAACCTAACTCTAACTGGGCATCCAAGTCTAATTTCCTAATGTGTTAGACTGCTATTTGAAGTCGGCTCTGATACCACTTTGAAGTGCCCTGAGTTCCCAATACGTGGAACTCGAGACACAAGCTAGAATCTTTCCTTCAAAATGAGTCCAAACACAGTAAAAACACAAGAAATTAAAAACTTTATATTGACACCAAAGATATTACAAGTAAAAAAAAATTCATCGGGTACAGTATGAATTCACATAAATTACATCAAATAAATTTACTGTACAAAATTTATAATCTCCACTTGAACGCTCCATGCAGCTCGAGTCTCCTGCTTCCACGATCCAGTGGTCTTGCACCTAAACAGACCGTGGCCACGTCAGTTGAATGCAACTGACGCAATGCTAATAAAACCAGCGACTCTCCAAACTCAACAATCAATATTTGATGCAAAGGAAAAAGTGTAGTCAAATCACAAGTGTCAGTATATGTCATGCCCTAGAGTCTAATGCACAATTCCAAATACAGTCAATGCACTAACTCTGATTCATTTTATTTGGAAACGTATGCATCACATACTACATACTTTCCCAAATGCAACTTCAATGGAAACATATGCATCCCATACTACATACTTCCAAAGAGTTCGCTTTCTCCTGATTGTTGAGTTCGATCCCTCGCGATGCATCATACTCTTGTATTCTTTCATGTTCCTGACATTTATGTAGAGACTGGTAGAGTTTGCAATTAGTGTGGTCTATCCCTGCTCGGATCGTGGTCATTCTCCACTTTGAACGGTAGTGATCATTCTATTCGTTCAGATCTTGGTCCTTCTCCACTCCTACAGGATAATGGTCCTCCTCCATTCCCGGTCAGGCTAGTGATCATTCAGATTCCACCGTAGCTCTGCCAGAATCATTGTCCTTTTTCCATTCCTGCCTCTACCCAAAGTTATCGTGAAGATAATGCGAACCGTACGACCACCCCTACTTCGCCAAGGGACACAAAGTTAAACTCTTGCTCCCCATTTTTGCTGATAGCTCAGAACATAGACGGAAGCTTAAAGGTCCATCCCTTAAGTTCCGACAGAACTTGCGACTTATGTCTGCGTGCTGTTCCCATCACTAAACTCCAGACATATACAATCGAGACTACGTCGCTCGTCCCCCTTACCAGGTGAGATGGTGCGCATGTGTCCCCTGGACAAGCGAGTACAACCACCTAACTAGTGCCTATCCTATCAATTATTGACATGCTCTGGTCTTAGAATACTACCACTAGTCCTAGTTAAGCAGCTACTGATCTTATTTGTGCAGAGATTATTGAATACCAGTCGATTACTTTCTAGTACAAAAAACCTAGTTCCTTATCCAAATCCACAATCCCTAAAGGAAACCAATACGACCCCCAGACCAGACTCAAGAGTTTGTCCAACTTGGCCCAAACTTGACCTAGTGACATTGGCGATTTGACTTCCGTCAATACCAAACACCCTCTTGCTTGGATCTCGACCCTTGTCTCCGGTCCGCGATCAATGCCTCCTTAGTTAGTGACCCGCTGACGCCCAAATACTGTCTTCATCAATAGAATCTCGAGGTAACAAGGGCACCAATTATCAAGGATCAAAAGGATTGATAGTCCTAGGGAGATAACCATTACCCTAGGCAATCAACAAGCTAATGTATAGCCAATCACATTTCAATTTAATAGATACTAACAAGTCCAACTTAAAGCATGATCAAACATGATTCGAAAGTTTAGATAAATATCATTCTAAATCCATTCTAAAGCCCTAGTATGATGAAAACATACATTCAACCGAAACACTGAGCTTAGCTATACAACCTACAACTGGTGCAACTTGGGAAAATAATCATACATCACATACACATTGAAATTTCAAGTTCTTGGATTCTTTAAAAAGACCATTATATCTACTTTAATTTCCCAGTTGGAAATTTCCTCAAAATAGATCATTTAGATGAAAAAAAATAGCCAAGATTGAGAAGCATGCAAAACTTTCAGAACTGATAGAAGTTTTAACCAGTTGTGTAATAAAACTCATTAAAAAATGATCTCAAAAGTCTATAAAATTTGGTAGGAATGTCATAGACACATAAAATCACCATATATCCAAAATTTAGCCAAGAATCCCAATTATACAAGAATATATGATATTTTGAATTGGATGTAAAATTTCAGACAGCTACAGCAATGTTTCTCAACAACCACAGCAAGTTGTATTTTGTAAAGATATCAAATGATACTTAAAATCATAAAACTTGGTGGAGAGGTTATATACTGACCTCAGGCACTACTGTATAAATTCCAATTCTAAATTCCTTTTCACCACAAAGTTATGAATTCTACAACCCTGGCATGTGTATCAAGACAGGAAAATAGAAGGGCTCCGTTCCAGTAATAAATATGATTTTATTAAAAATAACAATCTTTGTTAAAAAAGTTATGAAAAATGGTAGAGTTGTTATAGACACATAGAAGAACCCCAAATAAAAATTTCAGCTCAAGAATCCAAATATTCAGTAAGTTATGAACTATCAAACTAGACAAAAATACTAAGACAGAACCCCAAACAGTTCAGCCCTTTTTCTTTCACCAGTATTGATTTCGCATTTTATAAAAAATATCAAAAATCCTTCGAAAATTATGAAAAAATGGGGATTTGATAAAGACATGTAAGAGAACCTTCGGTAAATATCTCAACTCTAGATTCATAGTAATCATGGAGTTATGATTTTTTTTGCAAGCCGACATATAAAAATTTAATCTGAGCAGAACTTTATTTCACACCAGCCACATGTTTGAATTTATTAAAATATCTAATCACATTCAAAATCTATAAAATTTGGTGGAGTGATTATCGATATGCATTGAAACCTACATAAAAAAATTTAACTCTATTGATAGTAGTCATGGAGTTATGAATTTTGTAAGTCAAACATATTAATTCTACCGAAAACAGCAAGATAATTTCAACATCAGCAACAAGATAGATTTATTAAAAATGTCAACCCTTATCCAAAACTTATGAAATTTGGTGGAGTTATTCAAGACATGATCAAAATTATATTGTAAAAATTTCAAGTCTAATTTCTATCATAATACCAAGATACAATTTTTCTAATCCATCAAACAAAAGGAAAAATACTAACATGCATAGAGTTTAGATATGTCACCCACAATGTAGTTGTTGATTCATCTTGTGTGGCTCCCCTCCTAGCTCCCTTAGTTCCTCCTCCTCCACTCTCCTTCTAGACTGGAAGAAGGAATTTGAAGTTTGAGGAAAATCTTAGGAATAAAAAGAGGGATTTGAAGTTGTAGGAGGAATTAGGGATAGAAGAAAAAATGGGGAAAATGACTTTATATGAATTTATTTGCATTTGTAATTGAGAGGAGGGGGGGAGGGGGGGGGGGGAGGGGGGGGGAGTGGTGGTGGGGGGTGACCACACTCCCAAAAAAATCAATGAGCCAAGCCCATGGTTTGAGATAATTAGGATTAGTGTTAATTAGGATTTTGTTTTAGGGTTTAATCATGAAAGAGGTTTACACACACACATGTATTCGTACATCCAAAAGACAAATGCATTCATATAATCAATTTGAGAAAAGTACTTGTATATAAATAAAAAGGAAATATTTTCTTATTTCAAAATAATTATTAGTATTTATATATTTCATCTCAAATTTTAATCGAGATAAGTATTCGATTAGGTTAAGAAAATAACCCAACTCTGGTTCACAAATGTACCATTATCGGGTTCAAAATATATTAAATAATATGTCTCAGTATTTACTTAATTAAAATTGAGAAAATTCTATTAATACGTGCGACTCTGAATTGTGCACAGGCTAATGTACAAAATAGTTATACACTATTTTGCGGGATCTTACTATTCTCTTATCAGAATGCGTTTGGTCATTCTATACGACCAGAGCACACTCGACAATTCCTCTACTCATAACCCTTTGGAGACTCGTGAAGCCATTTTTGAGGCCATCAAGGATATGGCAATTTGCATTCTTGGCCTAACCATTCTACTTAGGATGGGACATGGAGGAGAATCTCTGTTGAGTCCCTAAGTGTACGCAGAACATGCTGAATCCTCTTGCTGCAAATTGCGTGCTGTTTTTAGTGACCAATATTCATAGAATTCTGAACCTGAAATGATGTGTTTCCATAAGAACTGCTAGACTTTATGTTCGAATGGACGCTAGTGGCTCAACTTCGACTCACTTCATGAAGTAATCTATAGCCACCACTAGGAAGTTTCTTAGACCGATTACTGGAGGGAACGAACCAACTAGATCCATACCCCACATCGCCAAGGGGCCCAGACTGGACATGGACTTGAGCTTGACCTAGGGGTTGTGCTTTGAGGAAAACCTTTGGCAGAGGGCACATTGATGGACGTGTTCCTGCGCGTCATGGAGCAAGATCAGCCAGTAGTATCCATGTAACATCCTAGAAATTGATATATGTTTTTGGAATTAATAAATAATTTGTGATGATTTTTTGTGATTTATTAAGCATTTTTCTAAAATTTATCTTTTTACATGTGCAAATTTTTTTCTTGGGAAATAAAAAGTCAAGAAATTTATTGAAAAATCTAATATTTATTAGTGAATAATAATTCTAAATTTTCTGAATTTTTATGAATAATTTATGACATGTTTGCAAATATTTCAAAGTGAAGGACTTTTGTGTAAAATTGCCACTTGGAGACAAATTTTTAAAAATCCATTTTCTGGGTTGCATTTGGAGACCGGCCAGATCAAGGGGGTTAGGGGATTAGATTTTTACTCTAATTCATTTGATTTTCTTTAACTAATTGATTTGGAAAGATCCATATATGTAAAGATTTATTTTATTAAGGGATGTTTTTTGTAAAATCTTCATAAAACCCTAGAAACAAATGAAGCTGGCCTATATTAACAAAAGCAGCCATCTCTTTTCTTTTCTTCAATAAATACTATTTTCTTTATCATTCTTGGAGTTTTGGAGGCTTAGATCTTTGGATTTTCGCAAGGAGGATGAGAAGTTTTCTTTCTATTATCATTAGTCTTCGTTTGACCTTCTTTGAGGTAGGTGGTACTTCTCATCTCTTGATTTTTTATATGCTTGTAGAATATGATGATGATTGATCAAATATGATATATATTAAGATCTTGCATGATTATAAAACTTGATGTAGATGTATTAGAGGATAAATCTCAATGAATAGTAGTCAAATAACTTTCTCCATGAATTAAAAACCCTAATTAGTGAATGATTCTTTGACTCTTTTGATATGTTTTATATCATGGTTGAGTAGATGTCATGCTAAATTTTTTTATGTGGATCTTTGATTGTTTTAAAACATGTATTAATGATTCTACCATGAGTTGATTGTTGTGATGAAGGTTAAATAGAGTTAATTGATTCCATGAGATAAAAACCAAAATTTTAATATGTGATGATCATGTTTAGTTTATTCTTGAGGATGAATTTGATTGATGAACTGAGGTAGATTGGACAAGATGCACATGCTAGATTTCATCATGTATATACATATATCAGTATGAGAGGATTTCGATTTAGTTGATCTGTTTATCGCAGACTGCATGTCAGTCGACTGCATTCGGTCCACCGCAGTTTCTTGTGTTGCTGCAGTCGGTCGACTGCCGAGATTAGATTTGCCACTCTCTATTTTATTGCATTCTCTTTCTTTGAATGAATGTTTCTCCGAATTTGCAAACCATGGTTCTCAGTTTTTCAAAGTAATTAGGTTTCAGTATTAATAAGTATATACCCTTTCTTTGTATGTGTAAGAATCATAACTGTGTTGTAACACCTCTTTGTTTTTAATAACTTCACAATAGTTATTGTATTTCTTTTATTACTATTATATTTTACTGTTATTATTATCATTATGTATAAATATACAATTTTATCTTATATTATATTTCTTAATTTAATTATTCATTAGGTGGAGCAGATTTTATTGAAATTTATTGCAAAAATTGAACTAAGGGGACTTTATATGTTTTTAATAACTTCACAATAGTTATTGTATTTCTTTTATTACTATTATATTTTACTGTTATTATTATTATTATGTATAAATATACAATTTTATCTTATATTATATTTCTTAATTTAATTATTTATTAGGTGGAGCAGATTTTTTTGAAATTTATTGCAAAAAATGAACTAAGGAGACTTTATAATAACTATGTCTCCTTATAATAACTATTGGGTGAGGGAAGGGTTATAAATAATTTTCCCATTTCTTTTTCTTCTTCCTCCCTTCTCCCTTCATTTCGTCCAGAGCGTTACCCTGTCCCAACTGAAACCCATTTTCAACCTTCACTATATGTCCCCAAATTCCATCCAATTTCCATCGATTTCCAAAATATTTTGAGGGGTTTTGATTAATTAAATGGTGCTCGTCAACATGTCGTTGTTGGTTTTTGGAATCATCAACTGTACGGTGAGTTGGATTTTATTTAAAATTTATGTGTTTGTATGATTTGAGAATTTTTAGCTGTGAAATGGTGTAGTAAGGTGAGTAGACAATTTTCTTTATATTAGAAGTGATAGATTTGGCATTTAAGAGATAAAAACTAAATTGAAAAATAGTTAGTGTGTTGTCTTTAGAATTAATGGATAATAAATAGAAAAATTAATAATTATGAGTAATAGAAAGCGTTGTAAATTAAGGGGAACACTTTAGAATGAATTTTAATGCAATTTTATGGAGTTAGAAACCCGTCGGAAACTCAAAAATACGTGTATAACATGTATGCATGCCAGGTATTCGACGAAATGTCTGAATGAAATATAAGTGATAATTTGATGGAATTTGAGACATATTGTACCCTTAGTAATATTGTTTATTCTTAAATTAAGAAATTAGGGTGATTGGATCAAAGAAAATAGAAAATCGGTGGCTTTTCTATTAAAATACCCCTGATTGATAAGTGCAATTTTGAATTGGGATCCGAATTTGAGATTTGATAATTTGGCTTGCGTACACGCATTATTTATAACATGTGGGAGAAGACGGATTCGAATTTGGAAGTAGATAGCTTGCGTTTTGAGTGTTTGGCTAAAAAGTTCTATAATTTTTCGAATAGGTATTATAAAGTGAGGTTTGATTAGTGACAGGGCGAGTGAGGAGTGTCATCTGGTCGGTTCATCACATGAGTATGATTATACTAGGTTTATATTTTTATGCAGTTTCGAAATGATTTTTGTGAATTTTAGCTAAATGAAGATTTAACCAAAAATACGAAATTTTATATGCTAAAATTGTGTTATATGATGAATTTGTGTGATTTTGAATATTTAGTGTTATGGGTGATATATTGGGTATATGTATGATAGTATGAAATAATTGGGGTTGATATACGTATTATATACGGTAGATAAACAAAAATGACATATATTTGGTGTGATGATGTATTGATCCATTTGGTGTATGTTTGTGATATATATGGGCGATAATGAGCTATGATAGCATAATAGATGAAAATTAATGAGTGAGTATATGTATAATATAGTGATGTTTAAAGTAAAACTTATGGGCGGTAATATGATATAATCATCTATTTAATTTAGCATGTTCATAAGATATTATAATGTGATTAAATAAATACTTTGGTGTGTTTATGATACGGAACAATATGAAGTAATAGTCTTATAAATTAAATAACCAAGTGTATGTGAATATGTGATATAAATGAGATAATTTAATATTGCAGTGCTGCACAATCTCCCAGGGGTTTGGGCTAGACCCCACAGGCCCGGGATGTACCCAGGAACAGGAGTTATTGATACCCCAGGATAGACCTGGGAGTGTAGATACTTCAGGATAGACCTGAGATGGAAGTTGATACCCCAAGATAGACCTGGGAGTGCAGATACCTCAGGATAGACCTGAGATGAGAGTTGATACCCTAGGATAGACCTGGGAGTGCAGATATCTCATGATAGACCTGAGATGAGAGTAGATACCCCAGGATGGACCTGGAAGGGGTATCCTTCGCTGGTATAGCCAGGAGGAAGATGTAGCTTCGGGGGTGTCAAACTCTGGGTGAGCAGCTTCTCGCGTGTATACTGTGTTATTGGCATCAGTTTGATGGGTTTTGTGGGCACTGAGAAAGAAAACAATTCATATAACAAATGGTGTAAGTGTTGAGTATGTAAATGAATAAGGAATAAAATTCGTTGTTGAATGAGAATGAAGAGAGAAGAAATTGTGTTATGTGATTATATATATAAAATAAAGAAATGGTGCTATGAAAATATCAATGGAAAGAGAAGAAAGTATGTTAAGTGATTAAATATGATTAGTGAAGATGTGGGGTTATATAAATGCGTATGAAAAGTGAAGGAATTATGTATGTGAAGTAATATGAATAAATTGAAGAAATTGCGATATGGAAATAAATATGAGTGTGAAACATGAAGTAAAATATATTATGTGAAGAATAATAAAAGTAAGTGGTATTATGTGATGAGAATGGTTATTAATGTAAAACATGATATGATATGAGTTTGATGCCTCTTAGAATTGTGTCGAGGAACGAGTCACCCGCTATTTCCATAGAAATGGTGGGAACTACCTGCCTTGACACAACTCCCGGGGTGAATTAGTGGGTTGTTGATATGATGATTAGATTGCGAGAGGGAAAATAAAGTAAAGTAAATTGCAAGATGAAAATGAAAATAAAGTAAAGTAATATTCCAAGTTATCGGCTTGAGATGTGATGTTATATTACCCAAGTTCTACTTGGGGTGCAGTGATTATTACCCAGGCTATCAGCCTTGGGGTGCGGTGATTATTACCCAAATTATGTTTGGGTGCGAAGGATTATTTGATAAGAATGAAAGTTGAAGTAAATTATAATATGAGAATGAGAAAGGAAATGAACATGAATGAAGATGAGTATGAAAGAATATGAGCCATCAGTTTGTAAATGAAAATAAATGGTAAATGAAGTATGTGGTTAACTAAGTATGAAAAACGAGGTAATTGCATTATATAATTATAAATGAAAATATCGAAATGGTGATGTGAAGATATTCATGAAAAGAGGAACATGGTGTATATGATTAAATATTTTTTTTTTAGGGGAAAAGGTAGGGTAAGTCCCTACCTCACTGAAGATTTATAGTATGTGATTAAATATGAAAAGTAAAAGAATTATATATGTGAATTAATATAGTGTTATATCTTTGAATATAAAGTGAAGGAATTATCTATATGAATTAATATGATGTGGTGTATATGAGATTGATTATGAAGGATTTATGTATGAAAAATTAATGTGAATAACTCAAACAAATTATGGTATGGAAAAGAGTACGAGAAGTAACGAAAGTGTGTATGTATGATATAATATTATATAAATGAAAAATAAAGTTATATGTGATATTAGTGTGATGCATATAGTGATGTGTGTTAAGTGATGGATATGGGAATGATTTCAAATCTAAAATAAATTGTGAAATGAGTTGATATAAGTTGATATGCCATAGAATTGTGCCGAGGAACTACCCGCCCGCCATTTCCATGGAAATGGTGGGAACTACCTGCCGAGGAACAACTCCAAGGTAGTGAGAGTGGCTATGAGTATGTAGATGGGTGCAGATTTAGAAGAGTACTTTGATATATAGTCGCTTTTATGATGTTTTTATATTCAGATTTCTGGTTAAATTTTATTATCATGATATTCGTAACTTCATTCTATTTTCTTTATATAGTTTAATTTATTCGCTAAACTAGTAAATTATACTCACACCAGACATGGCTAACCCCTGTTATTTTCTGGGGGTTAGGGGAGTCCCTTCCTGAGGGTGGACGACCCTAACTCTCCTGCAGGTTTTATAGCAGCGAGGTGAGGTAGTGATATGGTTTGGTTGTTATACTTTTGTTTGTAGTTGATGAATTATATATATCTATATAATAAAACACAAAGAAAGCTATCAAGTGGCTCACATTCAATCTCCCCCAAAATTAAAGGCCCAGATCCAACCTCACAAAACATATTTTCCCTCCCAAAATATCAAACCCCAAAATCAAATTTTTCCCCCCAAAACTAAAACTCATTACTTTATTACAATCTCTCTCTTCTCTCTTCACTTTTTCATATTTCTCTCTTTCTCTCTCTCTCTCTCCAATTTTTTTTTTATTTACTTAGAAATTTAGATTTTAAGATTTTAGGTTTGTAAAATTTTTAGAATTTTTATGCTTTTTTTATTACACATGTTATACTGAACATAGCAAATATCTCTTCAACAGTTAAATTTCATCATTTTCCACCATTAAAGTTCTAAGAAGTTAAAATTATTTTTCAACATATACTAATAGAAACATGGATGTTTATTTACAACTAATTATTGTCATTCTATTCAAACTTGAACTACATAATTATTGTTTTACTGTTTACAGGGCTTTTCGTGTGTTGTATCGTTCCAAAGACGTGCCGTAGTCACGTGCCCATGGGCAAATCTAGTATGTATATATGATATGTAGTAATAGGGATAGATGATGTATTATTTGATATTATGGGAGATTATGTGTATAACTGCAAGGTGTAAGGATATATATATATTGATGTGATGAATGATGAAAGCCTGTACCCACCTCATTGTGGAGTATTGGGTTCTATGGTTGATTTTTAAAAGTTTTTCTAACGCTTTTCTAAAAACCATATATGTTTTTAAAAGAATTTTTGGTTTTTAATTTGTAGCTTGCATGTTATGAAGTATTATACCCCCAGAGCCGTGTATATTATTGCCTGTGTGATGTTGAATGATTTGGCCTGGGGAGGATTAAAAAATATTACAAGTACATTATTTTGTGTGATTGTTTGCAGATTTCCTTAAGGAAACTCTGTAAAAGGGCTAATATTTTAGGGGAAACTCTGCCAAAATTTTATTTGAAATATAACTATCTTAGTGTATGTTTAAAGTGACATAGAAATCGAAAGAATTGAATTTGGATATTTAAGTTGAAGATCATTGGAATAAGTAATAGTTAAAAATTTAAAAAAAATTATTTTTTGGGGTGTTACATGAGTATTAATATTTACAGTGTTCATGTGAAGAGTTTCTTTATAATCTCATTATTTGACATTATGATTTTGGGTTTCATTCTATATGTACATGCATAGATTTCCCAGTGTTTTGTTAAAGAAATACAGTGCACATTTATATATCTACATTCTTGCTGGAAGTGGTATCATTATTTGCAGTCGTGCACTAGTTGATTGATGGCCGTAGACTGCATGCTAGTCGATCCCGCGGTCGACTGTAGCCGGTCGACCGCAGTATTACACTAGTGATCTGTCGGTCGACTGCAACGACTAGCTGTATGCCACTCGACTGCAGTCGTTCGACCGCCACCTTTTGTACTACTGCAGTCGGTCAACTGTCAGGGATGAATTGTTGTTTTACTGCATTTCTTTTCTTGGAATGAATGTTTCTTCGAATCACAAACGATGATTTTCAGTTTTCCAAAGTAATTGGTTTTGGACGCTACTACTTTCAGAGTGTGTACTTTCTATTTTTAATAGAATTTAACTGAGATTTTCGTGGTTTTAGAAAGTAAATATTCTCGAATTCCAAGAGTATTACATTTCGGATTTTTCTACTATTTCGAAGATGTAAAATCCCTATTTAATTGATGAATGGTTTCAGTTTCTTAAGTAGTTTTGTGGATATGGTTTGTTCAGGGATGTATTTTGACTGACTATTGGTTTGAGGAAAATCCTCATTGTGAGTTAGTCAATTTTGAATTTATATGATTAAAAGAAATAGTTGAATGTTTTTTTGAGTTGTGAGACTTTAGAGGTTGGGTGGGACCTTAGCATGCCGGCAGATGAGATTTTGTTGGAAAATTGGGCCAGTAGAACCTTTATGAAGTTAAGTCCGGTAGGGTACACCAACTCTAGGGCAACAGTGATTCTAATTGAACATAATAAACATAAGGACAGGCAGAGTTGGAGTTGTGATGAAATAAGAGCAAACATGAGTAGGGGGGCCTCATATGATTCGCAGTGGGAGATGGTCTCAAGAATGATCGCGGTGTAATCACTTGCGGTGTGGGTTTCAATTTCCAGAATGATCGGGGTGTGAGGAAGTGTACCCAAAATCACTTGCAGGTAGGAAGTTGATTCTCAAGAATGATCAGGGTGTGATCACTTGTGATGTGGGATGCGTCTTCAGAATTATCGGGATCGATGCGACGCTCATGAGATGTTCGTGTGATGAGGTACCATTTGGCTTGCGGTGTTGGTTTCAATTTCCAGATTGATCGGGGTGTGAGGGAGTGTACTCAAAATCACTTGCGGCGGGAAGTTGATTCTCAAGAATGATTGGGGCATGGCACTAGATAGTCACAGAATAATCAAAATCTTAAAATAATTACCGTATTAGATTAGTTGCATAACGGTGGACTGAACCCTATAAAGTAGAGAACGATTAGGGCTTGCAGCAGGACCTATGTAGTATGGGATGCATAGAATCCAACAAGTGTGCATTAGAAATCATCATATGCGTTTGTGTTTCTTGACTTGTTTTATGCATGCTTGTTTTCTATTTCATCTCATACACTTGACACTTAGCCTAACTTCACTTGTTGTTGTTCCATGTTCTATTCATTATTGTTTATGCCTCATTTATTATTGTTATATTAATATGTATCAAGTTTGTGATTGTGAGATTTAGAAGTATCACTATTACTATAGTTGACATCAGTTGCATTTAATTGATGTGCCCACTTTCAATAGAATTTTGCAGGTTTTTCAATCATGGATAACACTGATACAAATAAAGCTTTGAGTATAAATGAAAGTTGAAATTCACTGTGGTGTAATAGAATTGTAATTAATGTATTAATTTCCGCTATGTTTTGTAAAAAGAGATGATGTAATAAAAAATTTTAATTTTCCCTATATTTGATACTGTATTTATGATTACATTGAAGTTGATTCTGAAAATTGTGCCACTTATTTCTAATTTTATTTATTGAAAATTTGGGGCGCTACAGAGTTGCTATCAGAGCATGCTTCAATTAGTAATGATTAAACACTAGTGTTACCCTGTGCAAATTGCACAGACTAAAATAATTTTAATGAACTCATAAAATTATATGGAACTTTAAAAAACTTTGCGAGAATTAAGAGAAATTAATTCTTCAAGTGTATAGTTTAGTGAAATTTATCCTAAAAATATGCTTATAGTCCGGCCTTTGTATACATCATGATCGGCAATAGTCAGGCCTTGGCCCGTCTCATCTCAACCATCCCCTCCCTCCTCCCCCCTCCCCAAAATACACCCTATCAGATGCTTTATCTCTCATCTCCCGTGTCTCCATTGTCTTCGACCGCAGCGACATCCCCTTCTCCAATATCCTCCTCCACCTCTCCGTTCGCCTCACCCTACTCTCCACCATCTACCTCCATACCAAATCTCATTCTTGGATTCGATACTACAGTCATCCCAATCTTCAACCTCTTCCCCAAATTTAAATTTCAGGATTTCAAAAACACAAATTAAAAATTGAAAAGAAAATCAGGTAGTAAATTAGAGTTTAAAAAATTAGTACATACACTATATATAAATACAACTGATTTAGTTGAGCAAAATTTTTCAAAACCATTTTTTCACAAACACATTGTGTGCTACATAGACATTTCATCGAACACTTAATGAGTAAAACATAGTTCTAGTAATTAAGTTCCATATTTATAGGTTTGGGGCGTTTATATTTTTTTGAATGAAAATGTGCGTACTGCACGTGTTAATAAATGTGAACCTCATTTCTCTCTCCTTTCTTTATTTTAAAATAGAGAGAGGAGAGAGGTTAATACTCTCTCTCCTATTAGTATAATGTGATGCGCACGTGTTTAGGAAGTGCGAATCCCTACTTTTGCTCTCCTTTCTCTATTTCAAAATGGAGAAAGGAAAGAGGGGTAGGCCAATTAGCTTAAGATATAGTATAATGGTATAGGGAATGAACATAGGTGGACACTAGAGTGTGAGTACCTAGCTAGACATTAGAGCGTGAGTATTAAACATGAAACTAAACTAAATGAAATGGTTTGAGTATGAACATATTTTTGCAGTAGGTAGTTGGTGTGAATATGATTTATGTTGTGGTGCTCTAACAGCTTTGCGTGTTTTGCATTTGCTTGCCCATTTTCCTCTTGGGGGATCCGAATGATCGAGGCTTCTTGAAAAGCAGAAAGGAGTTCTTTGACATAGGCCAGATACTTGACCATCCGAGAGTCTCGAGCATCATACTGCCCAGATAATTCGTTCACGACTAAATGAGAGTCGTTGAACGCCTTCACCTGCCAAGCATATTGGGTCCCCGAGCGGGGGGAGGAACTGCTTTGTCCTTCATATTGAATTTGGACAGATAGCCTCAGCGGATCAAGGCTTCAGTCTCATCTTTCAGGACCCGGCAATCGTCTGTTTCGTGCCTGTGATCCTGGTGGAAGAGACACCGAAATCTCTTTTCCATATTCTTCTGTGGGCTATTCATCCGAGTCAAGGGACGGAGGAGTCCCTTTTCCTCCACTTCCATAAGCACTACCGAGATACTAGCTGTGAGTGGGGTGAATTTTTCTATCCAAGGCACGAGAGGAGGGCGCCTCTGACCGAATGTGTATTTTTGTGACTTTTTAGGAGCCTCGATACTGTCAAACATCTTCCCTCTAGGTGAGGACTCTTTGCCCCCCGGATGGACGCCTCCTCGGCACAAATACAATTTTAGCTTCGGAGGAGGAGGTCGAGGAAATCTGGGGGCGGCTTCTTGTAGAGGGTGGTTTTGAGGAGGTCGTGTCGGACATTGCGCCTGAAGATGGCCTTTGCGGCCCCAGAATCAAGAGAGGGATGGATTGGGCTTCTGCCAAACTTGTGGACAAAGTCTCTGAGTGTTTCTTCATCCTTCTTCTTTAAATCTAGCAAGGAGGCACTCATCCTCTCCTCCTTACGACTGGTTATAAAGTGCTTGAGGAAGCTCTCCTTGAGTTGGTCGAAGGAGTGGATGGAGGTAGGGGCAAGCAGGGAGTACCATTCTCTTGCGGAGCCTCGGAGTGTAGCAAGGAATGCCTTGCTGAGGAGTGCATCGAAGGCATTATGGGTCATCATTAGAGTTTTAAAACTCTCGACGTGATCCATCGGGTCTGATTCGCCGTTGTTAAGTCTCAAAGGCTGGACGCTAGAAGTCTCTCAGGACTGGGGCTTTATGAATGAAGGAGGCAAAAGGAGGCCGAACAGGGCGGTACCCGTATTTTATTGCATCTCTTCTTGCCTTATCTGGGCGACGCGATCCTCCATCTCCGGAAAGCACTTCAAGACTTCATCATCACATCCCTCGGATCTGGTAGACCCGTAGGATTCCTCATTGTGAACTGGGCCAGTGCTAGGGCTGCTCGAATGGTGGCCCCTCCTTGGTCCCCCACGAAGTGCATGAAGGATCTCATTCCTAAAGTCTTGGAACTTGGCTCTGGTGACGAAACCTTCCTCTTCCCGATTTCCCTTCGGGGCTTGACGATTTACGAGAGAGAAACCCCGCTAGTTCTTTTTTCCGTGGGGGGAGTAGCTCCTACGGCTCGCCTAGTTATTTGAATGGGGACACCTAGTTATTTGAATGGGGACCTCTTTACGGGAGCGGTTATAATCGATGTGGTGACAAAACTCTTCCTCTTGATGTCGATTATTAAGGATGTGTCAGAGGTCCTGATCCGCGGAGGGTTCTACACTCCGTTTGGCTGTATGAGCGGTAGTGTTGACATGACCACACCCTTATGAGGAGGGAGAACAGATCAGTGCTCTGAACATCATCACTGGGACCCTTGAGTTACGAACCTACTGAGGGAAGGGCACGACGGTGGCAGAGGGGGCAGATTTACTTGGCGACTCGGGGCTGTCTCCTTCTTGGCTTTGGGGGCCATGGCTTTCGGCCCTGGGGTCTGACTTGAGGGCTATGTCTATGCCTTTCCACAGACGCCTATCTGTTAGTGCTTTTTTATGAGTGGGAACAACATATAATTAGTTCTTTGATGAGTTGGGAAAACATAGATCTCACAGGTCGATCAGATCTGATGTGAGGCTAATATTCATGGATGGATTTGGAATGGATGGCTGAGATATAATCGAAAACCTGCAAAAAAGGTTGAAACATTAGGAGTTTTGGTGACAGGCCATTCGACGATCAAGTCAGTCACTCAGTAGTATAAAATTGGGTTTTTATGGACAAAATGTTGATTACCTGGTAATGGTGAAGGTATGGCTGTACTTATATGCCTGAGCGGGAGCAGTTAATGGAAAGATTTCCTAACTGATTTGGAAGATCCCCCCAATCAAGGGGTCGAATCAGTTATTATCTTCCTATTTTAGGAGGATTTGATTGCCAATCATGATTGACTGATCAGTCTCCCACAATTGGGCTACAAATCAGGCCCCTTTTGTGGGTTGGCTGAGATTGTGGGCCTACGGGCCGCCTCGTACCGATCGTGAGCCTGTAGCTGCTGTAAAATTACTATTTTGCCCTTAGGACCTTGAGATTCGTGCCAGAATTGTACGGTCCCAATTGGCCGTAATTTCTACCCATATCATACTGTTTTATGTAATTTGCCCTCAACCTTCTGTTTACCAATAAACTCTAGCTTGTTTCTGTTTCAAATCTGATTTTTAATTAATATAAAGTGTCACATCAGCTAACCGAGTTTGGATTTTCTTATGATAAATATCAGTCTCAAAATATTGTCAATCATTAGACAATTTATAAAGAGTAATGCTTCATCCACTACCAATTTCACTACCATTCTCTTCATTACCTTAGGTGGCACATTCCTATCGGAGAGTTCTCTCACCTACTCTCTCTTCCCCACCTATTGGAGTGTGCCACCTAAAGTAGTGAAGAAAAATATAGTAAAATTGGTAGTGGATGTAGCATTACTCATTTATAAATAATCATACCAGCAGAAAAGTGTCACAAATAGAAAATTTTCTAATTATTTAGTTTATTGACAAATCTTTATCTTCCTCAAATATAAACCCCGTAAGATTATCAAACTCAGAAGATCCTTTCAGTTTGACTAGTATTTTTCACGTGCGATGCACATTTTAGCACGTGCAATTTACGTGTAAAAATAGTTTTGGTGTTGGACATGCGTTGCATGTAATTGGTAAAAATATTTTGAAAAAAAAACTGTAATTTTTACACGTGTTTATAAGTAGAATTTGAGTTGTATGTGCAACATATGTGTATGTTCAGTGTTAAAAAATATTTTAAATTTGTTTTGAAGTGCATTGCACGTTTTAATTAGATGGTTTTTTTTTTTAATTTGTTTGTTTTTGGTGTAATTAATGGGAGAGTTGGCGTTAAACTTACAACACACGGATTTGTATATTAACAACATTGTAACTCCAACTCTCTCATTATAATATTAGAGATTAGAGATAGGCAGAAACCCACTCAATGTAGTATCTTGTGATAAATTGTTCATCCTGAACTATCATGATAAACGAGGACACAAAAAATAACATATAAAATTAAATCTTCACAAACTTGACGATGTTAGCGAACAGGTCGATGATATCAGCATAAAAGAAAATGGCTTGGATAATGTAAGTAAGAGAGGGTGTTGACTTTAGCAGTCAATGGATCGGCTTTGACTTTAGGCAGGTTGGATCCGAGGATAAAGCGGGTTGGGTCTGGCTGCAGTGGAGCGGATCTTCAGATCACGTCGGGTTAGGCTGCTTCAGATTGGGTAGATGGCGGAACGGGTCAGATCTGCTTCAGGTCGAAGCGAGTTGGGTTGGATCTGGATCTCGGTTTGGAACCCGAGATCAGGAAGAAGCATCCGCGAACAGTAGTAATGGTGGTGGTGGTCAGTGTTGGTGGAGGTACGAGCGACCGGCGCTAGGGCGAAAGTGGACATGACCGCCGATGACAAGGACGATAGGGACATTGGTCGAGGCTTTCAGCAACTATCAGAGAAGGAGGTCAAGAAGAAGATGAGGATGATGACGTCAACATACCTTCTCTCTCTTTCTGATCGATTCGTATTCTTCAATAATATAGATATTAATTTATATTATGCTTAAGATTGTTAGATTGTTAGATCTAGAATACGAAATTAGGTTTTGCTCACGAACAAAAAGAAGACACTATAATTTTGTTTTAAGCATATTACTCTAGATATATGAGTTACCTAGCATACTATTTCCAGGCAGCATACATATCCACTACCGACTTATTGGCAAGAGACCTCTAATGGTTAAAGGCCTAACTACCTATTTATTGATACCCATGATAGTAGACACGCATACATCCTATGTCCCCATATAACATAAATAATACTTTTATATCGGAATGCATAGATTGATGCGTATAACATCAATAGTTTGTAGGGATATTTAATTCTCTTTGCAATGTTCTCCTGGATTAGTATTGTATTGTTAAGAATCAGCCAAATGAAAACACGAACATTGAATGGAGTTTTGACCTTCCAGATCACCGTAGAGCAGGGTGATGTACAACATACAGAATGGATTTTATAGTAAAGCGACTGCACTGAAAAGGAGCCAGTTCCTTCCGGTCCTCACGCTATACTGCACCGACCTATTCCACATCTCACCCTTGATTGTGAGATGGATTGTAGCAAATCTTCTAACCTTGTTTGCAGCAAGTTATTTTTTCTAACTTGAAAAGGAGGATTCCAATGCCTAGTTTTCTAGTCTTCTGCAACGTATATATTTGGTTGGGTGGTCTCGTCATAAAGGTTGGAAAACTCTTTCTTGAATGGGTGTTTATGCACCACCTATCCATCAGAATCTAATTGCAGCTCCATTTTCTATGAAAGAATATGAACAGTCACTAACATGGTAGGATGTAGCATTGGTATAAATACCCGCAACCCGGATCCGACCTGGGCCCGGCATTGGACCGAAATCGACCCGACCTATCTGGGTCTGAGTCCGAGTCCTAAAATGAGACACATTGTACTTTCGGGTCCGGGTCCGGGTCCGAGTCCGCTCAAAAGAGACCCGACCCGGACCCGGACCCGGACCCGAACCCAGACCCGCTAAAAAAAACCCAAAAAATCAACATAAAAATAAATATTCTATCCTCATCCCTACCCTCCTTTCTCCTCAATTCTAAATCTTCCTCTTCCAAACTCAAAACTCATGCCTTATTCTTCTCTCCCCTATTCTAAATCCTCCACTCTCTGCCTCCGCTCGCCGCCCACACTCCTGCTCCTACCCGAACGAGTAGGAATATTTTAATAGGATCCGGACCCGAAATCGGATCCGGTCAGCACGGGTTCGGGTCGGGTCCAATTTTTGGACCCGTAGGAGACCGGGTCCGGGTCCGGGTAGTGAAGGACCCGACCCGACCCAATACCAATGCTAGTAGGATGCCTTAAAGACATCTCTCCCAAACCAATATGTTTTGGGGCCAACCTTGAAATGCCATCATTATAATGCATTAAGCTCCTAAATTTGAGGCCTTTTGGGAATAAATTCATTAAAGAAAGTCCATAATCTGCACGTGTTACATACTAATAATCTTTAATATAATAATAATAATAATAATAATAATAATAATAATAATAATAATCTCTAATATTTTAATGGGAGAATGTGTCACTAAACAAACCCCATTTGCAACAAAATAAACCCGTGCATCGCAATTGCAACTCCAACTTTTCCATTATATTCTTTATTTACTTATTTGTGCGTCGCACGTGCAACTCCAACAATATATATATATATATATATATATATATCCATTATATTCTTTATTTACTTATTTGTGCGTCGCACGTGCAACTCCAACAATATATATATATAGCCGTGTGCACTCGTCGTAGGCCGTCCGATTTGAGTTCTTCATCATGATCGCCATCCAATGGTGCACTGGTGCTCCTGCTCATCTGACTAAGTTGGGGGGGGGGGGGGGGGGGGGGGGGGGGGGTAAATGCGTCATTTCATACCCCCCCTCATCCCCAAATCCCCATCTCCTCTCCTCTCACGCCTTCTTCGACCTGAGCTATCTCCTCTCCTTTCACGCCTACTTCGACCTCAGCTCTGAAAAAAACCCTAGCTTCCAAAAAATCTCGAACCCACAACGCATCTCAAAATCTACCCCCTTCATCCCCAAATCTCCATCTCCTCTCCTCTCACGCTCGATTCCCTCACGCCTTCTTCGACCTGAGCTCTGAAAACCCTAGCTCTAAATAGTCATCCCCAAATCTCCTTTCCTCTCACGCTCGATTCCCTCACGCCCAAAAAAACCCTCTTCTTCGATGCCATCTGAAAACCCTAGCTTCCAATACTTAACCCGAACAAAGCTCATCCCCAAATTTGCATGAGAGCTCTCATTCGAATCCATTGAACTCAAGGACAGAGATCTCAGGTATAAAAAAAATTTCCTTTATTTCAGTTCAAGCCAGAACCCTAATTTATATGAAGATCAGTCGAATTTTTTTTATTGATTTAATCTCTAATCCGTTGAAATTAGGTTAAATTAGGTTAAATTTTTTAGGGTACTTAATTGCTAATTTTCTCAATTGTAATTAGTTAGTTCATTGCTAATTTCATAGCACAAGTGGAAAATTTTAATGACTGTTTCTAAGTTGAAATATACATAGGATCTCACATTTCACGTTTGAAATGATTCTCTTGTGCATAAATGAATTAAATGCCATAATAAGAAATTGAATTAAACTATTGTAGCATATTAGCACCAATTTCTCCAAATTTTTGCCTAATTCTTAGTTGTTGATGCATCATGCTCCATATTAGATATGTTGATGCATCAAGCTCCATAGTATTTAGTTTATGGTAAAAAAATTTCTTCTTAGATTAATTTGAAAAATCGAAATCCCCAAGCATAAGTAGGAGGTACTAATTTGTAGGCTTTTTATAGAAATTGAAGAGCTCCATGAAATTGAATTATCGGATCTCATGTTTGTATCTTAAAACATTACAAGTAATAAGTTTTTGAACGAATTTTTCCCTAATTGTTAGTATCCCTAAACTCAGAATTTTAAAACTTTGCCTCATAACAAGCTTTTATTATGTTTGGTTAAGTGTAATCGTAACATATGTTATCTTGAAATTTTTATTCAAAATGCATTGTTCGTATGAGGAAAAAATTGGAATAGTAAAGTCTATCTTGTTGTTTCTGTTGAATCCTGTAGGTAAGGCAAGAAACACTAGAGGGAGGGTGAATAGTGTTTTATAAAAAATCATTGTAGAATTGAACTTTTATTCTGACCAGTCAACTTGAAAAGAGAAACCAGTCGACTGGAGCGACAGTTAAGAAGAGTATTTTAAGACGAGTCTGATCAGTCGACTTATAGAAGAACCAGTCGACTTACCAGACAAGTTTTCAGAGAGTATGTAGTACAAGTCTGACCAGTCGACTTAAAAGGAGATGCAGTCGACTGTCTAGACAAGTTTCACAGAGAACTTAAAAAGCAAGTAAATGAAATGCAAGTTCAAAGAGATACAACCACAGAGTACACACGATATATCCTGGTTCGGTCCTCCCGACCTACATCCAGTCCCCAAGTAACCCACTTAAGATTTTCTACTATTCTTGAAAAAATACAAGAATACCCTACGACGTTAGACAACAACCTTGTCCAACCCGTAGTCCTCTCTCACCACTAGAGAGAGCAACCCACTCTTCCACCAAGAATGAAAAACTGACTCTACACCCTAGAGTCCTACTCTCTAACCGAGAGGAAAAGAAAACAATAAAATTGTTTACAATCAACCTATAGCCTTGTTGTGATTGTGATTTTGTACGTGGCTATTTGGTCGACTTCTGAATTCAGTCCAAAACGAAATCGATGTTATGCTGGACTGAAAACAGAGAACTAAGACATAGTGAATTTGAAAACTTTTGAACTCTTGTTCTCTTTTTGAAATTAAGGACTTGAAAACTTATCAAAAAGAGAGTGCTGTGTTGTAACATTTTCCAAGTGATTTCTATATTCTATTTATAGAGTTAGAATCACTGGATGTTGAGAAACAGTTGTACCAACTGTCAACCAACGAAAATAAATCTTTTGAATTCAAAAAATCAAGTTTTGAAATTAGTAAACTGTCAAAAACGACTTGAACAGACAACTGGGTTGTCGTTATGAGTCGACTGGTCAGAGTTTGAAGAAGCTCAGATAGTTTTGTACAAATACAGTCAACTGGTCCTTAATGGCAGTCGACTGGTACTCAATAGCTGACTGAGTTCAAATTGTTTTGACCTTTATTTTTGAAAACCACACAGTTTATAAAATTGTATGTGATTGTATGTGTGTGACAAGGCTTTTACATCAATCTAAGACTAAACAAAAGAAGACTATATTTGTTTTTACAAGACAACATATAAGACATTGAAGCTTTGGTCTTGACTTGAGTCTTTAGTCTTGAGAGAAGCTTTAGCCATTGTCCTTGTATGAAACTTTGCTTGATCATTTTTCAGCTTTAGAACCACTTGCTTGATCAATTTATTTTGAGGCCTTTGTGTATCATACATGATAAACTTTGATACAACCTGGAATATATGAGAGGTAGCATAACAAATTTGCATTGTGTTGTAATCATCAAAATCAAGAATTAACATTCTCCCCCTTTTTGATGATGACAACACAATAGCTTACAATGATAGTTTATAATGATGGAAATAAATATTACAAATGCTCACATGCTCCTCCTATCAAATGTACAACATGCATAGGTGTGAAAACATGCACAAAAATATACAAAAAGATATGCATCACAACACAAAGGGTATTTGGTAACACAAAAATATACAAAAAGATATGCATCACAACACAAAGGGTATTCTCCCCCTTTGTCATCAACAAAAAAAGGGAGGAAAACATTATATAGCAAAATGACAAACAAACAGAAATTTATATACATAGAAAAGGAATAGTCTTAGTTCAAATGGTTACATAACAAAATATAAAATGCAATAATAAGTAGGAAATAAAAAAATATAAAAACAGTAGCTCATCATTCTTCATCATCTTCATCTTGGCCACCATGAGAGGAGGAGGAAACTGAGTGGTGAATAGGTAGGTAAGATGAGAAATACTTGTTTCGGGCATCTTGACGATCCATGAGAGCATCTTGACGATCCATAAGATAATTAACAGAAGTATAAAGACTTCTTGGATCATCAAAATCAGTACGAGGACAAGAGGAACTAGAAGTAGAAGATTTACGAGCTGAAGTGGCTAAGGGGATAGGAGGTACATTCCTAGAAGGAGACCTAGGTGGAGAATTTAGCAACTTCATACGTGCTAAACTAGCACGATCAAATGAATCAAAGTGCTTTACAACATCCGTCTCAGATTCGAGATCAACATCATGAGCATAGAAGACGTGAGTGAGTAAAGTACCAAAGGGAAGAAATGAAGTATGAGCCTTAGCAAGATGTTTAAAGATGACTAGACCCCAATTTATTTTAATATTGCCGAATATTGCATAAACAACTTGTTGCAACTCAAATGAATACTGATCATAACTCCCAGTTTTGGGAATAATGTTATATGACAGTATGCGTGCAACTAGCTTAGCAATAGGAGTGATAGATTCATTGGTCATAGGAGGACCATGATTGGGCAAATAAATTTTAGAAAAAATGGAGTCATCATTCATATCAACATCTCCTAAATCACACCCTTCATCAGACAGACTCATAATAAGACTTAGTCTTGCAGGAGAGATTCTCATACATTTATCTTTGACAGACAATAAAATAAAAATCTCATTGCCATCCTCCAAAGTAGTAATCTTCGTATTTGTATAGAACAAATATATTAGGTGAGGATAATAAGAGGGTTGATTGACAAGAGACAATAGATCAAATAACCCACATTGCTCAAACAATGGGGCTAGAGGGAACCTATCTAAGTCCGGAAAATTCCCAAATCTACCCGGAAAAATGATAATTGAACAAATAATGTACCATTTATTAATTAGATCCGGTTTTCTCAAATATTGAAGGTAGTTTCTAGATCCTTGTCCTTCTTCTACATTAGATGAACGAGATCTTCTGGGGGCCATAACAAAAAATAGATCCTAAAAAATGAAGAGAGGGAAAGAGTTCTAAGCAGATATACCGACAAGGAGGTAGCAAAGAGAAGTAAAGAACTTCAAGAGATCTTCTGAGAATCAATGAAAAGCTTCAATCTGGGGTTTCAAATTCCTTGAAATTGCCAAGCAGCAGCCGACTTGAGAGCTCGGTAAAGAGAGAGAGTTAGGGTAAAAGTGAAAAAATGAGAGTAAAGAGTTAGGGTTTTACATTGAATGGACGACTGAGATGAAGGTTAGGGAGTTTCAAAGGCTCAGATAAGTCAAAGGGTAGCAGTAAAGTGAAAGGAATCGCCTCAAAAGATGTGCCAAAATTCGAATTTGAAGAAAACTGATTCGCGACAGTCGACTGGTATTAAGGGGAAGTCGACTTAGTCGAGAATCAAAATAGAAAATCGAACATAGCATTAATACAACTGGTCAGTCGACTGGGTACTGTGCACAGTCGACTGTCCAGAGCATAAAATTCAGACAAAAACATAGACAAAATAAAGATACTTGGTAGTCGACTGAACAATACTTGTAAGTCGACTTACCAAAAAAAAATTCAAGAAACATCATAAAAACTAAAAATCCCTAGTTCTCTCCTTAAGGTGATAAATGTGTCTTCCTTAAGAGGTTTGGTAAAGATGTCAGCTACCTGTTAATTAGTAGGAATAAAGTCTAAAGAAATATCTCCCTTTAAAACATGATCACGTAAAAAATAATATCGAATATCAATATGTTTCGTACGTGAGTGTTGAACCGGATTTTTAGATAAGTTAATGGCACTGGTATTATCACACATTATTGAAGGTTTTTCAAATGAAATACCATAGTCTAATAAGGTTTGTTTCATCCATAAAATTTGGGCACAAGCCAAACTTACAGCGATATATCCAGCTTCTGTAGTAGATAGGGATACCGAATTTTGCTTTTTACTGTACCAAGAGACTAGTGAGTGTCCCAAATAGTGACATGTCCCACTAGTGCTCTTGCGGTCAGTTTTACTATCGGCAAAATCCGCAACACTATATGACAAAAGTTGAAAGTTATCAGGTGCGTGGATAAAATATACCATATTCAGTCGTGCCTTTAAGGTATCTTAAAATACGTTTCACAACTTTTAAGTGAGACTCTTTAGGGCTTGATTGATATCTAGCACACAAACATACACTAAACATAATGTCCGATCTACTAGCAGTTATATATAAGAGTGAGCCAATCATACCTCGATAGAGTTTCTGATCGACACTCTTACCTAATTCATCTTTGCCAAGAGTAGTGGTAGTAGCCATAGGTGTGGTCTTACTACTCGTGCTATCCATGTTAAACCATTTGAGTAATTCTTTAGCATATTTTTCTTGATTAATAAATATGCCATTATGTGACTGCTTAATTTGTAGTCCAAGGAAATAATTGAGTTCACCCATGTGACTCATCTCAAACTCGTTTTTCATGGTATTAGCAAACTCTTGACATAGATTACTATTAGTAAAATTGAAAATTATGTCATCAACATATATTTGTATGATTAAAATATCATTCTTAATTCTTCTAATAAACAAAGTAGTGTCTACTTTACCTATTTCAAAATCTGTTTTAAAAGAAAAGTCTTCAATCGATCATATCAAGCACGAGGTGCTTGTTTAAGACCATATAAAGCCTTTTTCAATTTAAAAACGTGGTTTGGGAATTGTTCATGTTCGAAACCTGGTGGTTGTTTAACATAAACATCCTCTTTTATAAAACCATTTAGGAACACACTTTTAACATCCATTTAAAAGAGTGTAAAATTCATAAGACAAGCAAAAGATAATAAGATACAAATTGATTCTAATATGGCAACAGGAGCATATGTTTCATCAAAATTTATGCCTTCTTCTTGATTATACCCTTGAGCAACTAGTCTAGCTTTGTTCCTAACTACATGTCCTGATTCATCTAACTTATTCTTGAATACCCATTTGGTACCAATTATAGTATGATCAGGAGGTCGTGGAACTAAATCTCATACATCATTCCTTATGAATTGGTTTAACTCATCTTGCATGGCATTCATCCAAAATTCATTCTCACATGCTTCCTGTATATTCTTCGGTTCAAAATCCGACAAGAAGGCTGTGTGAGATATCATGTTAACATGTGATCTCGTCTGAATACCATGTGAAATGTCACCAATTATTAAGTCATGAGGATGATCTCTAACTTCAACAAAAGACTTTGGTAAAGTTGGATACATTACAATAGGATCAGTCGACTTAACCAGTCCATCAGTCGCCTGATTTACAGCAGTCAACTTAACTTCCTTATCGGTCGACTTATCCGCAAGACTAGTTTGCTCTAAAGATGTAATTACTTTATTTAAAGGTGATGAATTAGTTTCATCGTCTTCAATTAAAGTTGATGAAGACAAAGATTCATCAAATGCAACATACATGGATTCTTCAATAGTTATTGTTGACTTGTTGAAGATTCTATATGCCTTACTTCTATTTGAGTATACTACAAAGATACCCTCATTAGATCTAGGATCAAACTTATCTAAATTATCCTTAGTATTCAGAATAAAACACTTACATCCAAATATTTTAAAGTAAGAGACCTTAGGAATTCTATCAAAAAATAGCTCATAACATGTTTTCTTTAGCTTAAGCCTATCAAAATTCTATTTAAAACATAACAAGCTGTAGCAACGGCTTCAGCCCAAAAATACTTAGGTAAATTGTTTTCAACAAGCATGATACGTGCACATTCTTGCAAAGTCCTATTCTTCCTTTCAACCACTTCATTTTGTGGTGAAGCTCTTGGAAATGCAAATGAATGAGTTATACCATTCTTGTTGCAATATTCTGCAAATGTTTCATTTTTAAATTCTCTACCATGATCACTTCTAATATTGACTATGGTTAGAGACTTTTGATTTTGAATTCATTTACAAAAATTAGCAAATTCTCCGAAAGCATCATTCTTATGTTTTAAAAAGAAAGTCCAAGTGAATCGTAAAAAATCATCTACTAAAACAAATACATACCTACTTTATTTAAAGAAGCAACTCTAGTAGGGCCAAATAAATCCATGTGAATTAATTCGAGCAGCCTACTAGTAGAAATTACTTCTTTTGTTTTAAAAGTAGATTTAATTTGTTTACCTAGTTGACGTGCTTCACATAACTTATCCTTTTTAAAGGATAGTCTTGGCAGCCTTTTAATTAGGTTGTTCTTAGACAACTTAGAGAGATTTTTCATATTCACATGGCCAAAACGTCTATGCCAAGCCAATAATCATTATTAGAAGCTACTAAGCAAAAATTATTCGAGAACTCATATGTTTTTAAACACAATTCATAAATGTTATTTTTCCTAAAACTTTGAAAAATTATATTTTGCATAATAGAATCATAAATTAAATATGTATCTTTTTCAAACATGATTTTATAACCCTTATCACATAGTTGGCTAATACTTAATAGGTTATGCTTAAGTCCCCTAACTAATAAGACATCTTCTATAGAGGGGTTAGTGTGCTTACCGACCATACCAATTCCTAAGACATTTTCTTTATTGTTGTCACCAAATGTGACTGTTCCTCCATCAATGTCTTGTATGGAAGATAGGAGGTTGGCATGACCAGTCATGTGCTTCGAGCATTCGCTGTCAAGTATCCAACGATTTCTCTTAGGTACCTATAAAATATTCAATGTAAATATGGTACCCTTTTCATTGGGTCCAAAATAGATTAGTTTGTGGAAAACCAAACCCATGATGAGTTTGATTTTCCACCATAAGCAAAAATATAATTAGCAGAATTACATACAGTAAGCATATATGAATTAATATAAGCAATTCTATCTTTCGAACTCAGGTTGACTGGAACCCATACATATTTGCTCTGTCCAGTCGACTTTACAGCACCTTTCAGTTGACTTTTACTATTATTCAGTCGACTGAGAGGTAGTATAGGTCAACTTATCTGAGGTATTTGTCTCATTGAATGAGACTCAGTACCTCTGGACAGGCGACTGATATGTGGATTTAGTCGACTGGTTTGAACTGTAGATTTGCCTTTTTCATGACAAGTTACAGTTTTAGGTTTTTAAAAAAACTCATAAAGCTTATTTTTAACACTAGAAATAGATACAGATTTGTTTACACTAGTGTTCTTAGAAGAATGAGATTTTTCAAGGGACTTTTTAAAACCAAGTCCAAACTTTTGATTAGATTGCACTTGATTTTGAAGAACATCATTTAAATTTTCTTTTTCTTTATTAAATTTAGATACGTTCTTGGATATCTCTTCATAATTTTTCTTTAAAGATTCAAGATCCATATCTAAACTAGAAAGACGAGAATTTAAGGATTTTACTTCTTTATCAAGGTTAAGATTCTCTTAAGAAAGTATTTGATTACCTTTCTCTAAGTTCTTAACTCTAATCTTTTCTTTTTTAAGTTCTTGAAAAATTTTGTTGAAAGCATCAAGTAAATCATTAGAATCATAGTCATTACTTACTTGATTTTGAGACGCCATAAAACACACATTTGCAACCTCATTTGTCTCATCAATTTCTTCTTCCGACGAAGAATTGTTGTCATCCCAAGTTGCTTGGTATGCCTTTTTATTCTTCACGAACTTGTTCTTTGTGTATTTGTCCTTTTTGAAGTTGGACGCCTTTTCCTTAGATTTTGTGTTCTCTAGTGGGCAATCCTTCTTCATATGGCCTGTCTTGTTACACCTGAAACGAGTTAGAGGTTCATTAGATTCCTTAGATTTTGAATTAAACTTACCTTTTCTTAGGAACTTTTTGAACTTTCTCGTGAACATGGCAATCTCTTTCTCATCTTCTTCTTCATCCTCGGAGTCTGACATGGCTTGAATGCTAATGTCTTCTTCTTTGATTGTTGTGGTTCGACATCCTTCTTGCGCTCTTCAAGTTGTACCTCATAAGCCATAAGATTTCTCACAAGATTCTGAAGAGAAAGTTGTGTTAAATCATTGGCTTATTCTATGGCGGTGGTCTTCTTCTCCCATTCGAGGGTTAGTACACGAAGTACCTTCCTCACCATCTCCGCTTGAGTATACATCTTTCCAAGTGCCACAAATGAATTGGTAATGTCCGTGAACCTTGTAATCATCTCAGACACATTCTCATTCTCCTTCATGCGGAACATTTAAAACCCGTGAACAAGAACAGATATTTTAGATTCTTTTACTTTATTTGTTCCTTCATAAGTTACCTAAAGCGTGTGCCAAATTCGATGTGCGGTTGTTGCATTGGACACACAGTTGAACTTCTCCTTTGTAAGGGCACAAAACAGCGCATTCATTGCCTTTGCATTGTTCATTGTTTGGTTCTTCATTTCATTGTTCCATTGTGCATATGGAATGGTAGGAGCGGTGTACTCAGTCTCCGTCATGTTCCATATCTCATAATTGATTGACTGAAGGTAGATCTTCATTCTACACTTCCAATAGTTGTAATTTGTTCCATCGAAGATGGGTGGCCTTTGTGTAGATTGGCCTTAATGGTATTGATTCGCATTAGAAGTAGTTGCCATTGCACTCAACCAGGCTCTGATACCAAGTGTTGGATCCTGTAGGAAAGGACAAGAAACACTAGAGGGGGGTGAATAGTGTTTTATAAAAAATAATTACGGAATTGAACTTTTCTTTTGACTAGTCGACTTGAAAAGAGAAACCAGTCGACTGGGGCGACAGTTAAGAAGAGTATTTTAAGACGAGTCTGATCAGTCGACTTATAGAAGAACCAGTCGACTTACCAAACAAGTTTTCAGAGAGTATGTAGTACAAGTCTGACCAGTAGACTTAAAAGGAGACGCAGTAGACTGCCCGACAAGTTTCATAGAAAACTTAAAAAGAAAGTAAATGAAATGCAAATTCAAAGAGATACAACCACATAGTACACATGATATATCCTGTTTCGGTCCTCCCGACCTACATCCAGTCCCTAAGCAACACACTTGAGATTTTTCACTATTCTTGAAAAAAATACAAAAATACCCTACGGCGTTAGACAACCTTGTCCAACCCATAGTCCTCTCTCACCAATAGAGAAAGCAACCCACTCTTCCACCAAGAGTGAAAAACTGACTCTACACCCTAGAGTCCTACTCTCCAACCTTTCCAAGTGATTTCTACATTCTATTTATAGAGTTACAATCACTAGACGTTGAGAAACAGTTGTACCAACTGTCAACTAACGGAAATAAATCTTTTGAATTCAAAAAACCAAGTTTTGAAATTAGTAAAATGTCAAAAACAAATTGAATAGTCGACTGGGTTGCCATAATGAGTCGACTGGTCAGAGTTTGAAGAAGCTCAGACAGTTTTGTACAAATATAGTCGACTGGTCCTTAATGGCAGTCGACTGGTACTCAGCAGCTGACCGAGTTCAAATTGTTTTGACCTTTATTTTTGAAAACCACATAGTTTATAAAATTGTATGTGATTGTGTGTGTGTGATAAGGCTTTTACATCAATCTAAGACTCAACAAAATAAGATTATATTTGTTTTTACAAGACACAACATATAAGACATTGAAGCTTTGGTCTTGACTTGAGTCTTTGGTTTGAGAGAAGCTTTAGCCATTGTCCTTGTATGAAACTTTGCTTGATCATTCTTCAGCTTTAGAACCACTTGCTTGATCAATTTGTTTTGAGGCCTTTGTGTATCATATATGATAAACTTTGATACAACCTGCAACATATGAGAGGTAGCATAACAACTTTGCATTGTGTTATAATCATCAAAATCAAGAATTAACAGTTTCTTGCGTTCTTCAAGTAGTAGTGCATCGGTTGTGGTGGTGTCTCTTGTAATATGAAGTTTATCTTTGGTATTTTGTAGTGGTGGTGTATTTGGATGGTTGTTTATATTTTGGTAATTTGGATGTATTTTGGAGGATATATGTGTTTGCTATGTTGTATTTTATCATGTTGTACGATCTACTATGTAATGGACCATCTTAGCCTCTTTTTTTTTGCTATGGAAAGGTACCGATATGTACAATTTGATTATGATCTAAAATGTTGCTTATTAGGTTTATTAATTTTTTAAATATTACAATTTGATTATTATTATTATATTCTTATAGATATGGCAATATATTCATGGTTGTGTATCAATCCATAATGACCAGAAAAAAAAAAGTAAACAGATATGGCAATGTATTCATGGTTGTTACAGATATGGAGATGCTTTGAGATATGGCAATCTTGCTCAAGTTCTTTGATTTCTGAATTTACATAAATATACACTCTAAATTAGGTGTTGATCTTTCCAACATTTGCTTACAGTATCTTTGGTTATGTTGTAGATAAAAATTTCTGTTTTCTTAAATTTCAATATCCCTATGCTAATTGAATATGGAACTGAAAACTTTCAGGTGGGGCAACACTTATATTTGAAATTTGATATTGAACTTGTTGCTGTAAATGGAAAGACATCTTCTCAAGACAAATCCACAGAAGAAAGCGAAGAGCTGTAGTTGATGTTTTTGGGTGCTGAAGCATTAACTTGTTGCTTATTAGACTACTCAGAATACAGGATGTAGCAACCGGTTGTGTCTTTTTCGTACTAGAATTATAAAGAATACTGGTTATTGTGCAGGACCTTCTGTTTAAGAAACAAGCCAAGGCAATTCTGCTGCTCATAACTGTGATTCATGCTTGAATGCCATTATCTTAAATTCTTTTTATTTCTTATGGGATTGTATCTATGAAACCTATACTAAGAACACAGAGTGTTACAGCAAAAAAATTGATACCTAGCTAGTAAATTATATGTACTTTGGCTGCAAGAACATCCTCCATATTCATGAAACCTATATTTCAAAACTGAGCTTTATATATCATGATAGATTGATATATAAAGTATGCTCAGAAATCACATGTGAATATACAAAGCATATATATCAGCCAAAATCATCAACTACAGTATATATATCAGAAATCACATGTGAATATACAAAGCATATATATAAAGTATACAAAACCGCGCTTTATATATCAGCCAAAATCAAATACAAGCCATGATCAAGTCAATTGAAGTGAATATACAAAGCATACAAAGTATCTTGCACTCCCCAAAAAAATTGCTATCAGCCAAAATCAAATACAAGCCATGATCAAGTCAATTGAAGTGAATATACAAAGCATACAAAGTCTCTTGCACTCCCAAAAAAAATTTGCTATCAGCCAAAATCAAATACATGCCATGATCAAGTCAATTGAAGTGAATATACAATGCATACAAAGTATCTGGCACTCCAAAGAAAAAATCAACTATGAGCCAAAATCAAGTATATGCCATTATTAGGTGCCATCTGCATCTGCTGCATCTCTGCATCTAATAAGAGGTTCTCACACTTTCATGTAACGAACTGCTACTGTTGCATCTCTTCATATGAGTTTGTAAAGAGCTGACTGGAAAAAAATACATAAAGTTAGATAAATTTACATCAGATTTATTAGATAACATGAAGCAAAGGTAACAGAGAGGATGATTATGTTCATGACATGAACTTAAGTAGGCTCAGAAATCACTTGAATTCACAAGAAAAGGTTCTGAAATGATCTTTAAAACAATTTTGACTGGGGGAGCATAAATGTATCAAGCATACGTGTATTGGTCTAGCACTATGGCTGCAGTAGATTACCACGCCCAAATAGCTGCAACCATCACAAACCCCCACCTCTTCCAAAATCAAATATATGCATTCCCACATAAATCACCAATACAGTATAATCGTAGCTCACATATTTTTTCCAAAGTTCACAATTTTAACAGAGCTCTGAAATAATAACACAGCTCAATTGTAAACACTGCCCAATTGTAATCCTCAAAAAACCAACAGAGCTCTCTATAAAACAGGTCTGAAGGGTAAATACAGCTACATAGTTGTGTGCATCAGCTCAAAGAAGGGTAATTGTATCAGAAACAATCACTTAATTGTATCAGAAAAAATCAAGTATCAGCCAAAATCAAGCATATGCAATGATCAAGTCAATAGAAGTGAATATACAAAGCATACAAAGTATCTGGCACTTCAAAAAAAAGTCAAGTATCAGCCAAAATCAAGTATATGCCATGATCAAATCAAGTGTGTGCATCAGCCTAGTAACTACCTAAAAACAGAGAAGGAAAGAAATATATTTGACTTGGTAGGTGGGGAAAACAATAAATTAAACCTGATGTTCCATGCACTCACCATTGCCTATCAATTCATCCCCAAAATAAAATACAGTACGACATCATATTTACCAAATTGTTTGCGAATCAAATACTTCCCTCAGTTCATATAATCGTTACCGTACTCGGTACTATCTTCAGTAGAGGAATTCACCTCCTCTTCATTGAATGCACTCCTCCATTGAAAAGATGAAGCAAAATTAAGTCATTATGCAGTACTCCTAAAAAATAATAATCAAGTGTAGCCTTAATTAAGATTTTTCTTCACTGTTGTATTCCTCCTTGATCGATTTCATCAAAATTAAGATTTTTCTTCATCAAAATTAAGTCATTATGCAGTACTCCCAAATCTACCTAATTGCATGAAACAAATGCAACTTACCATAATTTGTTTCCAACAAGATTAACCCAAGATGCAACTAGGGTTTTGATTTAAATCGATTCAACTAAAAATTATATACTTGGGGTTCCCAAAATTTTATAAAAAAAAAAGATTTTTTTTCAACAAGTTTAACTAAAGGAAATTTTTTTTTATACCTGAGATCTCTTTCCTTGAGTTCAATGGATTCAGATGAGAGCACGAGCAGATTTGGGGATGAAGATGATTAGAGCGTCACTCAGATGAGAGCTCTCACGCAGATTTGGGGATGAGCTTTGTTCGGGTTAAGTATTAGAAGCTAGGGTTTTTTTGGGCATGAGGGAATCGAGCGAGAGAGGAGAGGAGATTTGGGGATGAGGATGATTAGAGCTAGGGTTTTCAGAGCTCAGGTTGAAGAAGGCGTGAGGGAATCGAGCGTGAGAGGAGAGGAGATGGAGATTTGGGAATGAGGGGGCAGATTTTGGGATGCGCTGTGGGTTCGAGATTTTTTGGGAGCTAGGGTTTTTTTCAGAGCTGAGGTCGAAGTAGGCGTGAGAGGAGAGGAGATAGCACAGGTCGAAGAAGGCATGAGAGGAGAGGAGATGGGGATTTGGGGATGGGGGGGTATGAAATGATCGAGTGAGAACTCTTTTGGGGAGAACCACGTGAGAACTTTTGTTTGGGGCATTAGTTGAAAGATCTGAACCGTTCATTTTGATCTACATGACTCAATTAGTCCATGGATGAGAAATCAAGTCATTTGAGAATCGTTTGCCCATGCATTGAAGTGTTGCAAATTGTGTGGCTGAAAAATTGTTATTTTTTATAGTGACATGATGCATGGACAAATGAATACTAAATGACTTGATTTTATATTTCTAGACTAAATTAGTTATGTTAAACAATTTGAATGGTTCGGATTATCCATAGGATGGATAGGCGTGGAGTTCTCACGAAGCTTATCGTGAGAACGGTTCTCACCGGATCGCTACCATATATATATATATATATATATATATATATATATATATATATATATATAGGGTAAAAGGGATATGAGCAACTTGCTCATTTAGTAAATGAGCAATTGATTATGTGGCATGCATGTGATACATTAGACAACTAACCCTTTTAAGAATTTTCCAATCACTTGCATGCCACATCATCAATTACTTATTTACTAAATGAGCAAGTTGCTCATACCCCTTTTCCCCATATATATATATATATATATATATATATATATATATATATATATATATATATATATATATATATATATTAACACGTGCATCGCATGGACAACTCCAACTTACGGTATCACATGTACAACTCCAACTCTTTATTAAAACGTGTATCGCACGGACAATTCCTATTTATGTGTATCGTATGTGCAACTCCAACTCTCCCATTATATATAGAAATAGATATACTTTAAATCTATATAATAAAACACAAAGAAAGCTATCAAGTGGCTCTCCTTCAATCCCCCCAAAATCAAAGGCCCATATCTAACCTCACAAAACATATTTTCCCCTGAAAAGTTTTCCTCCAAAACTCGAATTCAAATCCCCCCCCCAAGACAACTCATTTATTTATTTAGTTATTTCTCTCTCTCTCTCTCTCTCTCTCTCTCTCTCTCTCTCTCTCTCTCTCTCTCTATATATATATATATATATATATATATATATATATATATATATATATATATAAACATGAACTTTTATACCCCAATTTATAATTATTTTTCACCATATACTAATGGAAACATGGACTTTTATTTACAACTAATTATTGTCATACTATTCAAACTTCATCTACATAATTGTTGATTTACTGTTTACAAGATTTTTCATATGCTGTATCGTTCTGAAGACGTGCCGTAGGCACGTGGCCACGGGCAAATCTAGTATATATATATTTATTAAATATATAACTATTATAATTAAAGAGTTGGATTTGTTGTTCGAGGTCAAACTAATATAAAATTGTATGGCTAAATATCGTTTGTTTTTATAGTGACTTGATGGATGGGCTAATGAATTCCAAAATGACTTGATTTTACATATTTAGACTAATTTAGACGTGTAGATCAATGTGAACGGTTCGGATCATCCATGTGCACTCCGTGTAAGAAGTTCACACGGAGCGCACACGGAGGGACCCTTTGTGTGTGTGTGTGTGTGTGTGTGTGTGTGTGTGTGTGTGTAAGCAACACTCAGTTGAAAAAGGGTCTATTTGCACAGACCCGTTGCAAACTGGCTTGTTGGCCATTGGATCGTTTCGATCAAGATCCAACGACCATGATCGATCCCGCCCATCATCCTCCCTATCTCAATTAAGTGAGGAGAGTTATTTTGGGTATTTCAACCCAAATAACTATTCAACTTAGCCGCTCTCTCGCACTCTCACACTCTCGAACTACTGAAGTCGTATTTTTGGGGGCCAAATTGTAACCGGCCTAAGTACTTCGAAAATCTATTTCAACCTTGGCAGTTGCTTTACACAACGGCCTATGTATAACCTAGGTCGTTGTGTGGAATAGTGGCTTAGGTTTTACAAGGTTTTTAAAAAACTTGTACAAATTTTGCTCTCCTCCTACATTCTATCTCTCACTCTCACTCCACTCTCTTTCTCGCTCATTCCCGAACCCAAAGTCAAAACCCTAGCTCCTCCTTCACTTAATCAACCCATCATCCTTCACTTCACTCTCTCACTCACTCACTCACTGTCTCTTTTCAAACTGTCTCTTTCTTCCGAAGAATCTCCCAAACCCAAAAACCCAAACCCAAACCCTAACCCTAACGAAATCTCCCAAACCCTACTCCTCCTCCTCCATCTACAGCAGCGCCGCAACCTCCTTTCTCTCCTTCCCTAAAATCCATATTATGCAAGGTATTCACTGTATTCTAGCTTCGTAGATGTAACTATATTGATTAAATTAATTTTGTAATTTTTGAGTCTATAATTTTTGTGTGATGCGTAGTTAGTTGTTGATAAGTATTGTATATAGTTTTTCGATAACTGTAGATGGCAGAATTATAGAAGTAGTTGTTTTTTCCAAATTATAGTTGTAGTTGTAGATTTTATTATTCGTTATTCGTAAAAGTGCAAAAACAAGATACAAAAATTCCAAAATTTTACAAGTAGGTCGGACTCACCACGTATAAGCCAATGCAACTTGTATAAGTGAGTTCAATTCACGGTTTTGAAGATATTGTCATGTATCACTATGTTTGCTTTTTATTTGAAATAAAGTGATATATAGCCGTATCTCGCAAACCTTGAGTCCAAACTCACTTCAGAAGTTGTGTTGGCTTGTGTGTGTTGAGTCCGACCTACTCACAAAGTTTGGAAATTTTTGGATCATGTTTGTGTGGTTTTTCCACGTATCTTGTTTCATATCTAAATTATATGCAAATAGTGTGATTCGGTCTATATGATTAGTGTATTGATAATTATTGTATTATTCTTTATGTTAGATATGGACAGTGATGAAGAAAATTCTGTTGTCGGCGATAATTTTCTATGTGCACAAGATAGTGGTGAATGCATGTCGCGTGTTGAAGAGCACCTCAAACCAAATATAGGTATGATCGAGTCAAGAACTTTTATTCGTCATACGCAAAATATGAGGGTTTCACAATGCGTAAGGATGGGATTGAACCAAAGTCGTGGATAAGTCTTATTTGTGTAATAAAGAAGAGACTTCACCAAGTCAACCTAGTGGTAGACGGGGAACTACTTCTAAAATGGGTTGCAAAGCTTTCATTTGTGTAAAACTGAACAAAGAAAGTAATATATAGGTGTTGTATTCATTTTATGAACCACACAATCACGAATTTACTTCACCCGGTAGAAGACATCTTTTGCCCTGAAACCATTAGGATCAGCTTACCTAGCTAGTATCCTTACGTACAAACAAATGCTCTTCTTCGAAATTGCTAGTGGTGGTCACGATAAAATAGGATTCACTGAAAAAAATGCTAGAAATCTACTTAGAGACTCGCACGAAGTGATTGAAGGACACGACGGGAACTTACTCATTGATTTTTTCGAATCGAAAAAATAGATGGATCCTTTATTTTTTGTGATTTCCAAGTAGATCCCGAAGGCTGGTTGTCTCATTGTATTTGGGTGGATGATACTTCTAGGATGAATTATGAAGAATTTGGGGATGCACATTGCTTTGATGCCACATACAATATGCACCGATATAGAATATTATTTGTTCCATTTATTGAAATGAATCATCAGTAGCAATCAACGTTCTTAGGAGGTGGGTTCATTCTAAATGAGAAGGCCTCTTCGTTTGTGTGGTTATTTGAAAAGTGGTTAGGGGTAATGAATCGTGCTCCATCCGTCATCGTGACAGACCAGGATCATGGGATCGTCGCCACAGTGAAGAAAGTTTTTCCCGAAACTTGACATCGGTATTGTATTTGGCACATATTAGATAAGTTACCGCAGGAGGTGCGTATGTCGAATGGTGTCGATAAATTTAGGGATGATTTGAAGACTGCCATCTATAATTTCGAATATGTATATGATTTCGAAGAGAATTGAAAATTAGTGCTTTTGCAATACGGCGTTGAGAATAACAAATGATTGAATGATCTATTTAAAATTCATGACAAATGGGCACCCATCTATGCAAGAGATTCACTTTGGCCCGGCATGTTAAGTAGCCAACGGGTTGAGTCTATGCATTCTTCTTTGAAGCATTATACAGAAAAGAAGTACTTATTACATGAATTTTTCATCATCTTCGATCGATTTTTAGCAAGTCAAATACACGATGAACTTAAAGAAAATCATTGTAACCATGAGAAGAAACCAAAATTGAAGACCCAATGGGCTTTGGAAGAATATATGGCGCGAATGTACACATTGAAGATTTTCTACAAATTCCATGATGAAGTTACAAAAAGCTTATTATATAATGTGACTTTCATTCTCAATCTTGACACACCAGATAGTTCAACCTTCCATGTGATTATTTATGGAGAATCAGAACCGGGGAGGTTGATTCAATTATGCAAACTTCATCAAATGACTACTTGTGGTTGTCTCTTGTTCGAGTTCGTAGGCATTCCTTGCAAACATATTTTGGTCGTTCTTCAGTTCAGCCATCACACTTCTCTACCGGATAAATATATTAAAAGAAGATGGAACCGAGATGTGATAAGAAGAAACTATACATCTGTTCCACACGAAGGCACTGGCTCGAATTTTGCTTCTCTCTATTGTGAATTAAGCCATCACTCAAAATAGATAGTCGATCTTGGTTGTTCCTCCGATGAAAGTTACAAGTACATGCTCGATCATATGCTCAAGGGAATTAATGGCATTTCCCGTTAACAACTCGGATTTAGTTGACGTCCCGAAGGTAGTGCACAACCCCATGCTAGTGGACAACATGCTGAAGGGAGTGGACATGCACGTGGAACAAACGTGGATATGCCTCATGTACGCGTGAGGGACCCACGATAGTGCATTACAAAGGGAATGTCTCGGGGGAAGAGATTGAAGCGGATAAGAGAGTAATTTCACCGAAAAACTAAACGGTGCAGAACATGTGACATTCACACAATCAGACATGATTCAAGAAATTGTCCAAACTGAGTTGAGGGATAATATATTTCTTTCTTTAGGTAACATATATAAAAAATCTCAAACTTGCTTTTTTATTTTGAAGTTGATAAATAAAATGTTGACTAACTCAAACTTGTCATTTATTTTACGGTGATCGCTATCCACTTATAAATTGATATATATACATAGACATATTCAACTACCTATATGTTCCGCTCAACTGTCCAGAATAGAATACGAAAGTGATTAATTCTAACTCCCACAAAGTGAAAATAAGTACATTGAACATGTAAAAAATGCGGTGAATTATATATTCACCGTCTACATAATCTATATCTTTCTCAACCTTGTAAAAAATATGTGAATGTTAAAATCAATAAAAAAATTACGCGGTAAAAAATGAATAAAAATTTATTAAAAAAACTATTTTTGACCCTAGGCCGTTGTTGCACACAACGGACTAGCCTATAATTAAAAAAGAGGGGGGGGGGGGGGTTCATACCCCTTTTAAGTCAGAGAGCAAGGCAACTTACTCAAAATTTTGATATAAACAGAAGTCGTTTGAAACAACGACCTAATGAGAATAGGTCATTATTTTAACAACGACTTCAGTTGTAGCAAACAGCACAGAGCAACTTTTTTTAGGTGAACTTTAGTTAAAACTAATGCCGTTGTTTCGAACAACGGCTTTAGTTTAAAAACTTTTTTTGACAATTTTCTTTGAAACTAATTTTCTATTTTTTTAATGTTTTAAATGGGGATTTTTAAACATTGACCTCTACATTGATTTTTGTGTTACTACGTAATGTGAATGGTTAGGGGTAGTGTTATGGTTAGGGTTTAACGGTAATGTATATATGACTAATATGGTAGGGACTATTTTTTCTTTCTCCTTAAAAAAAGGGAGAAACAAAGAGCTGATTTTAAAGGAAAACACACTGGTTCATTGCACGTACGAAGCAACTAAGGGGAGTATTAAATTTAGGGTTGGAGGCTAGGGTTATGTGTAGGGTTAGGCTCAGTGATTGAAAATCAAGTCATAGATTGGAGGGTTGGAAGGTTAGGGTTAGGGTTAGGGGTAAGGTTGGAGGGTTAAGGTTAGGGTCCAAGCAGATAGTGATTTTCTTATATTTTCAGTAATTTTAAATGTTCATTCACTCTTACTCTACTTTTTTGTAGCTTTAGAATACCCAGAAAATGGAAATGAAAAAGATTGGCAATGTTGAAAATACCCAGAAAATGGAAAACAATGTTGAAAAGGCCCAGAAAATGGAAAATAATGTTGAAAATGGTTAATAAATGAGAACATATTTAAATGTAATTTTGAAAGTAAATGAAAAAGATTGGCAATGTAGTTGTAATTGGTTAAACGGTTGGAACCACTTCGAATGATTGGGGTGAAGTGAACAAGCAAGTTATCCTCATTTGTACATGGAAATCCCACATACTTGTAAGTATTCTACAAGTTCAATTTTATAAGTTTAATTGAGATTTGTGTATACTTGAAATTACGGATTAATTTTAGTTTATATTTATTTAAAAATCATTCAACTCTTTTAGAAAATTTTTCCTTACACTTTACATGATCTCAATAGATGTGTTCATCCCCTTCATTAGAGATGTCATCACATTTTCAAAATTTAAAAAAATATTAAAAATTATGGTTCACTTTACCTACACTATAGTACCGAAAAAACCCCTACACTATAATACCCCAAAAAAAATCAAAAAAAGTTTACCAAAAAGAGGGGGTTCATACCCCCTCCAAGTCAGAAAGTAATTCTCTTTTTTCAAATTTATGGTTAACTAAGTGAAAATACGATAATTTAATGAAATAACCTTAGCTGGTGTCTCAATCAACGATCTTATATAACTTTGGCCGTTGTTTCAGACTGACTTTGGGTTAGTTAATTTTTTGAGAGTATGGCTAGGTTAAAACACCTTTTCGTTAACTTGTCTCTGTAGTAGGTAAAAGCACATTTTGGGTTATCTTTGTAGTTGTGTCTACCGGCCCAATACACTCCTAATGGTGCTAACATCTCAACGTTCGGTGCAACGGTAACCTAAGCCTCTGTTGGTCTCATAATACGAGGATGCCCCAAGTGGAGACGTTCCCACGACTAAATCTATAACAAGATCATCGGCTCGGTAATCTCAACTCCATCTAATGCAATGAACACAAGGTTTTGTACAGAGTAGCTAATGTGCTACTTCCCAACTATAATGGTCGGCTAAGCTTAGGTCGGCGAGCAACTGTAGATACATAACTGGGACGGTATCTTCGGTGGAGTTTGATAAGAGAACACCTTCAATCATAGTTAGAATGTGTGCCCTAGTGTAGCACTGCACCTCATAGTCGCTTGATTTTTCCGTTAATGTATTTTCAAAATGATTCTTCAACCATGAGAGCCGGATTCATTGTCCGTCAAAAATTTCTTTATCATCCTTATCCTCATCTTCTAATTCTGCATCGAGGAGATCATTAACTAACTCTAATTTTTTTAAAATTTATATTTCCGGTCACGCCCATCCCATCTATTAGTAGACCGAAAATCATGGCGATATCTTGCAATGTCACGGTCATCTCTCCCACTGGTAGATGGAAGATGTGTGTCTCCGGCCTTTACCGGTCGACGAGGGTTGCAAGTAGTGCTCGATTTCACCTTACCCATCAAACTAAATCTGTAGAAACCAGCTTCGACTAGGTTCTCGTGGGTACATGGGTGCATTGACAATGTTTGGTGCGTATGAAAATTACACCTCATCGTCGTCCCTAACCACACTTGTTCAGAACTGTGGCGGTCTTGCAAGGTGAGTAGAGTAGATTCTAAAGGTCCTGGTGTAACACTCTGAATTCCATTTACATGTAATTCGTAGTGCAACAGGATCTTTTACTTCAATTCGTACAATTTTACAGGGAAATTAAAACTTTTCTTTTATTAACCAACAATGTTTATTACAAAGTTACACAGCGGAATAAAATACAACAAGAAATACAACTCGAATATCAGCAGCTTAAATATAATCTTTATCATTAATCATCTTTAAGTCCTTGCCAATCCAATCAAGCCCTGCACTGAAAATCTGTAGGCACTTCAGTTGCTTACAACCGACGCAATGTTATAAACAATGATCCTCTCTATACTGTATTATAACGAAATCTCTTACTTTAACAATCACAAACTTGAATGCATATAAAAGTGTAAAGAGTGACTATCCTAAACATGTCAGTGTATGATATGACTTAATGCCTAATGCAGATGTTATACTACAATGACACTAATGCATACTTGTTCTGTATCTATGCACTCCATCCTATATAGGTCCGAGGCCAAGCACCTGCTACTCCACATTATAGGGTTAGATCCCTCGCCAAGCATCCTACTACTATGACTACTACAAGATGCAGACACTTTGCAAGTATTGGCTCTCGCCCTTAGAATACTGGAGACCAATCCCACTCTGTGGATCATTCTGTGGTCCTTACGCCCATCGTCCTGGAATATTGGGGATCGTCTCACTCCGCAGGTCATCCTGGAGCCCTCATTGCACAAGTATCCCATAAGCGTCGCTCTCGTCCCGGAATAGTGGAGATCATTCCCGCTCGGTGATCATTCTATGGCACTTACGTCCATCGTCCCGGAATACTGGGTACTGTCTCTCTCCAAGGATCATTCTGGAGTTCATAACTCATGTTTGCTCTAGTTTCATCATGTTACCAATTAGTTCATGTCCTTAAGTTTAAAACATGAATAAATAATACTGCTAGAGCTAGCTTACCCCATTACCAGACTTACACAAAAATACCGAGAGCGATAGCCCATACTGACTCTTTCTCAAAATTAATAATCATTTCCATTACTTTTGCCAGGTACCTGGGTCTCACTAAACCTCTAGAACCAACATCTTTTCCTATTCAACAACTTGGGATACTCATACCCTTATAATTCATATTCTCAATTTCATGTATTCATATTTTATTCAGATTCATTCATTCATTCTTATTAATTTATCAATAAGTACAATCTCAAATTATTCATTTTCAAAATACACTTTTCATATTCTTCAAAACCTTATCAATACAAGTTAATTAAGATTAAAAGATAATCACTTAAAGGTTCATCATTGAAAATTCATCTTTAATCATATAAATATATTTCTCTTGAGTCTGCATTTCATCTAAGCATGAATATGATCTTTATTTTCCCAAAAACATAACTTAAAACAGTGAGATTCTCAATCACTTTATCTACGTATCATTTGTAAAACAGTAAATTCAAAGTCAGGTCACTGCATTTCATGCTATTTGTAAAAATCATAGAAAATTATATACTTCACGGAACTTTGAGTTCTTTATATGAAAATAAAAGTATAGAAGTCTACTACAATTTCTTAGTTATAAGTTTTCTCAAAATACTGTATCTATAACCCTGAATTCTTCAAATTATACAGTAGGATCAAAATATTGAAATACTGCCATTGTACAGTCTTGTAAAATTCATATAAAATTCAATTCTTTGTGAAATTTTGATTTCTTAGACTTTTTAGAAAGGTTAACGAGTCTACTACAATTTCTTAGTTCTGACTTTTCTCATTATTTCATTTACAATGCTGAATTGATCAAAAACCAAAATGTGTACAGTTTTCCAACAACCAGTCAACTACTAACCAGTTCTGAGTTTAGATTTTATTAAAATAGTAAACGACCTCCAAATCATAAGAAATTTTAAAGGGATGTTCCTGACAAATACAAGATGTTCCCAAAAAAGTTTTAGTTCTAGATTCCAACTACTTTATTAAATATGATTTTCTGAAATGCAAAATAAAACACAAAATTGTAACTTTCATTGCATGATTTAGCAACTTTGTATACAAATTCATATCCAATTCATTCAATATAATCATAATATATTACCATGCACCCAAACAACATCATTTCAACTTATCTAACAAGATAATCTCTCAATTAGCATGCATTTCCATTCTAAATATCATCATCACAAATTAATCACTACTCATATGTATAATCAATTTTATATAACAAATTTCGTACACATTCATGATACTATATTTTAGAAAGTTCAAGAAGTCACCCACCTTATTTGAAGAAAGAAAAATAGAAGAACTCCTTGGATGTTACTCCTAGCTCCAACAAGATGCTAGCCTTCTCCTCCTAGCAAAGACAAGCCTTCCCTTTCTCTTTGCCAAAGACCAAAAATATTCTAACTCTCTTTCTTTTCTTTCTTTCTTTTCTCTTCTTTTCTTTTGATTGTAGTGTGCATTGCTTATAAAATAGGAGGGGCTATTTATAGGATCAAATGGGTGAATGAAGAGACACAAATTACCCAAAATTAAATACCCATTAACAAAATTAATCACCCACTCACCATTACTACACAAACTCCCACATCTTCTCATTCTTTCATGAATTGGCCAACCCTGGGATTTCCCACATGTGCACACTTCTCATTCATTTTTTTATAGTCCAATGTATATATTTGTTACATGACAAGTGTATATGTTTAAAAAGTGTACATTTAAAATGTAGAATAAAATTATGGGCTTTTTCTTTTAAATAAATTTTTTAATGAAAAATTTTCTAATGAGTTTTAAGATGGACTTTAGGCCCCTGAGTTTTTAATTAGAAAATAAATAATACAATTTGTGACAAATAAAATGAGAATAAAAATATGCTTGTCATCTTAGAAATATAAGTAAAAATGCACATAAAATTTTACGTGCGATGCACGTGCTAAATATTAAAAATTAATTTTAGAGAACGAAAAGGACTCAAAATACAAAACATGTATATTTAATACTGTTACAAATATTTCACATAACGGAAAATATACATAATCGACACGTGTATTGAAAACACGTGCAAAGTACGTAAAAACACAGGGATTAAAATAAATTTTGGAGTTGGCTAAAGATAGGATTGAAATGAGTTTTGAGAAAACGGAAAACATATAAATAATCAGAATATGGCATTTATATAAAAATACGTTACGAATATTACTCATAACGGTACAAAATACACGTGAGTAACATGCGAGGGCAAAATTATCATTACTCAATTTTGTAGGGTGTTACACTCCCCCCCCCCCAAAAAAAAAACAGTTCTTTCCGCAGAAGTTACTTGGGTGAAAGTTGTATTTTGTACACATCAAGGACAAATATCATTATTGTATATAGAAAATTGCAAATATTAAGAAAATAAATGAAGCATAAAAATATGTATTGTGGAAAAACAATGTAAACTTATATAGAAATAAAACTATGAGTGTCAAAAATTTATAAGAGGAACAAGAAAACAAGAAAAATAGCATAAGAAAATGAATGTGACCATAGAAGATAGGATAGATTGAGAGAAATATTCATACAAAATAATATTAGGTAAAGTATTAGATGAAAAGAAAAAATAAATTAAGTCATTAATTGTGAAATAGTTTGAAAAAAAAAAGTAATTGGAAAGAATAAAAAGAAACATAGTCAATAGATACTTTAATAAATTATTAATAGGCTTAGTAATCAAAATTTATCAAAGTAGTAAGCGGTAGAATCGCAAATTGAATTAGTACTGTATATTATGAGATAAAGATTGAACTCGAAATTCAAGAGAAAAAGTTTGAAAAAATGTATGAGCATGAAATTTAGTTAAGAGTATAAAATAATTTTTAAAGTAAATACAATAATTATATATACGATTTAAAGGTAAACAAAAGTGGGGGTTATTAAAGTAGAAAAAGTTCATTTTTGTTGTGGGTTCGCCTCGTTGGTGTCCAGCTGCAGGCTTGTCAAGTTGCAGAATTGCTTATACGATATATGATTGCAGTTTGCCTTCTGGACATTCGGTTGCAGACTTTGCCTTCCCGACATCCATTTGTAGTTTGCCTTCATTGATGTCTAGTTGCACGTTTACCCTCTCGACATCATGTTGCACCAAAATGGGAGATGAGAAGATGTAATCTTCCATATGTACTTGGATATTGGTGTTTAATAAAGTATGAAAATAGAAGTTATGTTTTTTAAATTGGTGATATGAAAATAGAAGTAAAAGTTAAGATAGTAAGAGTAGAAAATTACAATAAAATATTCAAATAAAAGGATAGATTTTAAATATCGAATATAAGCTATATGAAAAGAATAGTAGGAAGAGGATTTATAATGTGTAAAAATATGTCATATCTAAAATATTACAATCTTAAAATAATAGAAAAATATAGTATCGTGAAATCAAAATATTTGTAAAGTGAATGTAAACATACAAAAATCAAAATTCAAAATCTAATTGAAATAATAACAAAGGAAAATGATAATCTTAAAATAATTAAATAAGTAATAATTCAAAATTTAATAGAATACGCAAAAATAATAGCAAAAATGTAAAAGCGCATAAAAGAAACATCAGAAAGAAAAACGAGTAAGTCAAACTTAAAAGATTAAGATTAAGGGTTGTAATTGAAATAATAAATATAAAAGTGAATTAATAGTATACGAAAATATTTATTTGAAAAACAGTAAATGTTAAAGATGAAAAAGCTTTACGAGGAAAATCAACGATTTTTTTGTTTTGTTTTTGTTTTTTAGAAAAGAGTTAGTCTACGTGCAAGGTATCATGAGTGTAGATTCAAACCCACCACGCTTCCATTGTGCTACTCTGATACCAAGGGAAAACAAGCTCGCAAACTGTTGCCGCTAAATTTGGTGTGGGGGCACACAGATAGAACTTGTGGATTCTTGGGGAAACTGAATAGAAAAACCTGTGTACCTGTCCCGTCGGGCCTCGATCGTCGTTCCCACCGTGCACCTGCAAAAAGTGCGAGACACCGGGGTTGTTCCCGGCGACGCACCCTCCGACGCTCAAGTCAGTAATCTGGCAGACTATGAAAGAGCGCAAAAACTGGTGAAAGATTGATTACCTCTTAATGGAGATGGGCGGGGGGTATTTATAGGCGCCTTAGGGAACGGATTAGGAATGTAATCATTGTGATCTGATATGGAATATTCTTCCTGTGAACAGATTAGGAACGTAATCTGATAAGGTATATTCCCTGTAATCAGATAAAGAATTTAATCCCAAATCCCGGTGAAAGGATAGGCACGAATCAGGACCGTTGATTAATATGAATCAGGAACCCTAATTCTATCCCTTCTGAGTTGGGTTTGCTGCGGGTTGAAACCCGTACCCGATTAAGGTGGATCCGTTCGCGGGTAAGTGGATTTTCGGGGAAGACAACCAGTACCCGCTTCAGACCCGTCAGAAGGTGAAATTACCGCTCTACCCCTGTGCCTCAAGATTCGTGATCCATCTGGACAGTTCCGATTTAACCCCATTTTTAGCCATATCACGAGCCCCCCACTCCTAAAGACTGAGTTCGATCAGCCTTTGAGGAGTAGTTTAACTGTTTTAATGGCTAGCGGAGCTGTATCGGAGTCCAAATGGAGGGTTTCGAATCTTGAAGGGGGTAATAATGTGTTTTTGAAGTTGCAATCTGTTTTTAAGCATCTCTGAGTGTCCAACGGTCTTTATCTACTTTTTCGGATTATTTATTTAATTTTGCGATGTGTTAACCAGTCGTCCGGGGGCCCTCACGATACATTCTAGGCAATAATTGTTTGTTCAGGGGTTCGAAAATATTACCCCGAATTTATAATTATTTTCTAGATTTTCCTGTGAATTTTCCCGAATTTTTGGTGATTTTTTCGCAATTTTTAAATAAATAAAACGATTAAAATAAATTAAAACTGATTTTAAATACCCATTTATGATGTGGCGTCATCAGAGCCCTTGATCAGAGCGCAGCGTGATTTTCGGAGAGATCGAGTGGTCCCTGTTCTTCGGCTCGCTTTTTCGCCGTATGTGAGGTTCGGTACCCCGGCACTCCGGCTCGGCGTCTCGGCACCTCGGTTCGGATGGCTCGGTGCTTCGGCTCGGCGGTTCCGAAGTACGTGGCATCGTCTGAGCCGTCTATCTCAGCGCGGATCCCCGTAAAGCGCTATCTTGTCGTTTAGTGGACGTGGCCAAATCTGGACCGTCCATCATGACGAGCGCGCTTTTTGGCAAGATCCAACTGCTGATAGGGGTCGGAGCGATTTTTTGCCATATACGAGGGTCGGTACCCCGGTACCCCGGCTCGGAGGGTCGGTGCTTCGGTTCGCTGGGTCGGCTTTTCGACTCGTTGGGTCGGTGCTTCGGCTCGTTGGGTCGGTGCTTCGGCTCGACGGTTCCGAGGTACGTGGCATCATCTGAGCCGTCCATCTCAGCGTGGATCCCCAAAAAACGTTATCTTGTCGTTTAGTGGACGTGGCCAAATCTGGACCGTCCATCATGACGAGCGCGCTTTTTGGCAAGATCCAACGGCTGATATGCCTCGGAGCGATTTTTTGCCATATACGAGGGTCGGTACCCCGGTACCCCGGCTCGGAGGGTCGGTGCTTCGGTTCGCTGGGTCGGCATTTCGACTCGTTGGGTCGGTGCTTCGGCTCGTTGGGTCGGTGCTTCGGCTCGACGGTTCCGAGGTACGTGGCATCATCTGAGCCGTCCATCTCAGTGTGGATCCCCAAAAAACGTTATCTTGTCGTTTAGTGGACGTGGCCAAATCTGGACCGTGCATCATGACGAGCGCGCTTTTTGGCAAGATCCAACGGCTGATATGCCTCGGAGCGATTTTTTGCCATATACGAGGGTCGGTACCCCGGCTCGGCGCATCGGGGCTGATTGGCCGAGGCACAAAGTTGTATGTTTTGGAGGAGGTGCTTCCTGAGGGGTCACCTCCTCGGCGCTTAGTGGCTCGGTGGCTCGGCTGAGCTGTTCGGTAGCTCGGCCGGGCGAACTGATGGCAGGCAGCAAGGAGGGACACGTGGCTGGATCTGGGCGGTCCATCTTGGCGCGCATCTCGAGCATGGGGTTCAGATCACGAGAAAACGCTATCTTGTCGTTTTGTGGATCGTGGCACGATCTGAACCGTCCATCAGATTTTGTCGCGAGTTTTAAGGAGATCCGACGGTGACTTTGCCTCGGAGCGATTTTTTGCCATATACGAGGGTCGGTACCCCGGTATCTCGGCTCGGCGCATCGAGGTTGACTAGCCGAGGCACAAAGTTGTGTGTTTTGGAGGAGGTGCTTCCTGAGGGGTCACCTCCTCGGCGCTTAGTGGCTCGGTGGCTCGGCTGAGCTGTTCGGTAGCTCGGCTGGGCGAACCGATGGCAGGCAGCAAGGAGGGACGCGTGGCTGGATCTGGGCGGTCCATCTTGGCGCGCATCTCGAGCATGGGGTTCAAATCATGAGAAAATGCTATCTTGTCGTTTTGTGGGCGTGGCACGATCTGAACCGTCCATCAGATTTTGTCGCGAGTTTTAAGGAGATCCGACGGTGACTTCGCCTCGGAGCAATTTTTTGCCATATACGAGGGTCGGTACCCCGGTATCTCGGCACGGCGCATCGAGGTTGACTGGTCGAGGCACAAAGTTGTGTGTTTTGGAGGAGGTGCTTCCTGAGGGGTCACCTCCTCGGCGCTTAGTGGCTCGGTGGCTCGGCTGAGCTGTTCGGTAGCTCGGCTGGGCGAACCGATGGCAGGCAGCAAGGAGGGACGCGTGGCTGGATCTGGGCGGTCCATCTTGGCGCGCATCTCGAGCATGGGGTTCAGATCACGAGAAAACGCTATCTTGTCGTTTTGTGGGCGTGGCACGATCTGAACCGTCCATCAGATTTTGTCGCGAGTTTTAAGGAGATCCGACGGTGACTTCGCCTCGGAGCGATTTTTTTGCCATATACGAGGGTCGGTACCCCGGTACCCCGGCTCGGCGCATCGGGGCTGATTGGCCGAGGCACAAAGTTGTGTGTTTTGGAGGAGGTGCTTCCTGAGGGGTCACCTCCTCGGCGCTTAGTGGTTCGGTGGCTCGGCTGAGCTGTTCGGTAGCTCGGCCGGGCGAACTGATGGCAGGCAGCAAGGAGGGACGCGTGGCTGGATCTGGGCGGTCCATCTTGGCGCGCATCTCGAGCATGGGGTTCAGATCACGAGAAAATGCTATCTTGTCGTTTTGTGGGTCGTGGCACGATCTGAACCGTCCATCAGATTTTGTCGCGAGTTTTAAGGAGATCCGACGGTGACTTCGCCTCGGAGCGATTTTTTGCCATATACGAGGGTCGGTACCCCGGTATCTCGGCTCGGCGCATCGAGGTTGACTGGCCGAGGCACAAAGTTGTGTGTTTTGGAGGAGGTGCTTCCTGAGGGGTCACCTCCTCGGCGCTTAGTGGCTCGGTGGCTCGGCTGAGCTGTTCGGTAGCTCGGCTGGGCGAACCGATGGCAGGCAGCAAGGAGGGTCGCGTGGCTGGATCTGGGCGGTCCATCTTGGCGCGCATCTCGAGCATGGGGTTCAGATCACGAGAAAACACTATCTTGTCGTTTTGTGGGCGTGGCACGATCTGAACCGTCCATCAGATTTTGTCGCGAGTTTTAAGGAGATCCGACGGCGACTTCGCCTCGGAGCGATTTTTTGCCATATACGAGGGTCGGTACCCCGGTATCTCGGCTCGGCGCATCGAGGTTGACTGGCCGAGGCACTGAGTCATGTAGCCGGCGTCCTATGGCTTTCTTGTAGGTGGGCCGAGACGTTGACTTGGTATTTTTAAGGGTCTCTTGTTCTGAGTAGGCTCCGTATTTTTTCCTCTTCCGCCTGTCGCTTTGGCTCCCTGTTGGGCTTTTTGCGTTTCCCAAGGAGGCCCAACTTGGAGGGGTTAAAAGCGCTCACTCTTACTCTCAAAGCTCACTTCTCACTTTTAACTCAAGTTTTTTACTTTCGTTCTCTAAGTGCTCTGCTAGCGGCGATTTCCTCTCTAAGGCGTTTCCGTTAGCTGTCGTGTGGGCCAGGCGATTTCCGGCAAGAGCATTCCGACCGTAGACGTCACTTCAAAAGGTCAGTTTACTTAGTCTGAATAATTTTCCTAGAGATGTCTCGAGTAGATTCGGGGAGTGGGGCCTCGTCTTCGGGCGACGAGAGTGCCGAGGAGAGGAGGAGGTCGGAGATTAGGAGGAAGGGTAAGCAAGCCGCTGAACCGTCTGTAGTCGAGACGAAGAAGGGGAAGAAGAAGAGGAGGGTAGAGACCCAATCCCCCATTGTGGAGGTGATTGTGGAGAATCCGAAGCAGGCACCCGAGATAGGACGGTATCCTTCCGTTCTGTCCGGTCACTCGGGGGTCAGGCAGTACCAGGGCGACTTGCTGGAGAAGGCGATCTATGGGAAGTCCAAGATCGTCGAAGAACCTAATCCTGAACTTGCCACCGAAGCGGATGAGCTCATCACTTTGGTATCCGAGGAGGACCTGCTCCGGGTTAGAAGGGCTTTCGCTATCCCTCCGGAGTACAAACTGATTCTTCCAGGTCCTGGGATACGAGCGAATTCTAAGTTGCCGTCTTCGGACATGTGCATGTTCGACGTTGACTCCTTTCATGCCGGGTTGCATTTCCCTCTGCACCCATTCATCCTCGAGATCCACGGCTGGTATTGTCTCGCGCCAACCCAGTTCATGCCGAACACATGGCGCCATGTGAACGCCTTTATGCTTCAGTGCTACCGAGCCGAGGTGCAGCCGGATCTCACGGTCTTCCGAGGAATGTATCGAGTAAACCGTCAGCACAAGACGGAGTACCGATACTACTTGGGGCCGAGGAAGGGTGTCAAGATTGTAGAAAACCCTGACTCGATTAAAGGTTGGAAGGAAAAGTATTTTATAGTGAGGGGCGAGGCGATCAGGCCCATTCCGACCCGTTGGAAGGTGGAGGTGCCGAATTTCGCACGCGCCGACCCAGTTTTGTCTGATGCCGAGGAAGAGGTGGCGAGGAGGATAATGGCCCTTCCGATACTAAGTTGGAGGGATTTGACGGAGGAGGTGTTGTTCGGGTGCGGCCTAAGCCCCATCAACCCGAGTATGCTCCTGACATCTCGCTTTTTTTTTTATTTTTCTTCTAAGTTTTCGGCTCGGGCTGCTAACTCGTCCCCCCCCCTCTTTTTTTTTGACTCGTTGCAGAAGCAATGAAGATCGACTTCAACTCCATGATGGCGGACAGGTCTAAGCTGGCCGGGGGGAAGAAGAGGAAGAGGGCGACTGCAACTGTTTCGTCGACCCCGGCACCTGCCGTCGCCTCGACCATCTCTCCGCCTCCCCCTGCTGTGGAGGTGCCCTCGGAAGTTATCGTCACTGAGGAGCCCCCGTCTTCTTCGGTCCCTGGCGTGATCGAGGGGATCTTCGATGTGAACGCGGCGCTGTCGATCGAGGCACCACCGCTGACCCAGGCCGCCGAAGAGATTCTGACAGAGCAGCACAAGCAACTGTTTGTGCCGAATTGGCGAGTGAAGAACCATGACGGGTTCCTCGGCAATTCGCAGATGTCAGTGCAGGTCGTCAAACACTTGGCGACCCCGAAGGACAGGGCCGCGCTGAGGGCGGGGACGGTCGGTGATGATACCTATGAAGTCGCCCGGTCACTCGTTTCGGTAAGCGTATTGCAAATTTCTTTAAGTCTGTAACTCGGCATGTGTATTAGTGACTGTTGTCTCTGTAGGCCACTTGCCACTTCGGCCACCTCCTCGAGACATTTGCCGCGCAGGAGAAGGAGCTGAGGTCCGCCAGCGACAAGGACAGGTTGGCGAAGGTCAGGGCGGTCAAAGAACTTGAGGCCGAGCAGAGGAGGGCTGAGGCCTTGGAAGTCCGGGTCGCGGATCTTGGGTCGGATTTGGAGAAGGCCAAGGAGCGGCTCGACGCGGAGTCTGCCAAGGCCGCCAAGGCTGCCGAGGACTTAGCTGCGGCGCTGAAGTCCTTGGCCGAGGAGAGAGCGGAGAAGGAGGCCCTGGCGACGAGGATCCGGGCCGAGGTGGAGAAGGAGGTCGAGGAAGAGGCGAAGAAGCACATGGCCGAAAATATGGAGAAGTCCTATCAGTTGGCCCTCGACCACGTTCAGGAGCGAGTCCCCGGCTTCGAGCGGGTCGGCTATCAATTGTTTCCAACGCCGACCTCGGACGATGAAGGGGAGGAAGGCGAAGAGGACGAGGCTGAAGGCGAAGGCGAGGAAGGACGGGATGGAGAGACTGTGGGAGATGGCCAGGTCAAGGGACCCTCCGTCGATGCACCTGTGGCTGACGCGGCGACGAAGGTGGACCCTTGATCCCCTCGGTTTTTGTAGTTTTTTTTTTTTTTTTTTGTGTTTCGATCGTTGTAATGCCTTTTGCGGACTGGCCACCGCCTTTCAATGAATGAAAAGTATTTTGACTCCGGAATTTGTCTAAGTGTTTGGCTCGGTAATGAATGAAAAGTATCCAATGCTATCTCTTTCTTATTTCAGATTGCCGAGCCGGCTTGTAACACTTCGGCCGAACAGCGCCGAGCCGAGCTGTTTAAGCGATCTCGGGAGGATCGTCTCGAGGGTGAGGTTCACTTGACGAGGAAAATACTTCATAACTTGGAGATAAGGCATAGCGATGCTTTAGTTGAACTGCACCACCTGCGAATAGTCGAGGCCGAGCTATCTGCTAGGGAAGAGGAAATGGCTCGGATTTCAGCCGAACGGGACGGCTTGGTGAAGAAGGTGGAAGAGTTGCAGAGGGTGACTGTCGACAAGAGCATCGAAGTGACCCACTTGCGTCGCGTTATCTCTGACAGCGCCGAATACCCCGGTTCGGCGAAACTCCCTCGGTTTAAGGTGATAGTAAAGGATGACACTTTGAAAGATCGCATCGTCGAGCTGGAGGAAGAAGTCGCTCGGCTCAAGCCTCAGCCGGTGAGGGCCAACGTCCGGAGCACCTCGTGCACCCGCGAGGAGATCGAACGAGGGATCACGTTCTATCAAGCGACGAGCCGGACTCCCCTCGTAGGCAGGTCAGCCGCCGATGCCCAAAGCGGTGTGGCGGTGTCCTCAAGCGGTGCTTCGGTAGGAGCAACCGTCAGAGTTAGTGGTGAGGAGGCGTCTCGGTTCGTCGGCCTAGATTCGAGCTCGGAGGTCAAGAAGCGTCGACCCAAAGTGTCTCTAAAACGGAGCATTCCCCTTCCTCGGAAGTAACGGGCTGGTCGTGTCCTTGTGTTGTAATCCTACTTGCAAGTTTTTGCTGTTGTAATCCGCTTTGTAACTTTTATCCGACTTATTAATGGAATTGGAGTTGTTTTATCCGAGTTGTCCTTGGTTGTCTTCTTATCTGTGCTATGGTTGTGTCAGCTAGAGTAGGCTTAAGACGAACCACGAGGCTGGTGTTCGCTTCGCCGAACTCCTTGGCCTCGAATTTTCCTTTTTCGCTGCGCTTATGAGCTATAGGCTTGGTCTGGCCGCTTAAGGCGTGGTTGCTTCCCGACTGCGCCCACATGGCCTAATCAGGGACGTCTGATGTTTGCACGGATCTTGAGGCGGGTCCAGCTTCCAAGAAAACACTATCTTGTCGTTTTGTGGACACGTGGCCGAATGAGATCCGCTCATCACGCCCTAGCGCACTCTCTGAGGCGATCTGACGGTGGCTTCGCCTCGGAGTGATTTTTTGCCATATACGAGGGTCGGTAACCCGGTACCTCGGCTCGGCGCGTAGTTGCTTCCCGATTGCGCCCACGTGGCCTAATCAGGGACGTCTGATGTTTGCACGGATCTTGAGGCGGGTCCAGCTTCCAAGAAAACACTATCTTGTCGTTTTGTGGACACGTGGCCGAATGAGATCCGCTCATCACGCCCTAGCGCACTTTCTGAGGCGATCTGACGGTGGCTTCGCCTCGGAGTGATTTTTTGCCATATACGAGGGTCGGTAACCCGGTATCTCGGCTCGGCGCGCGAGGGCTGTGATTTGTTCCTAATCCTGGCCCGAGCGAGGGTGAGTCGGAAAGATTGGGTCAAGTCGTCGGAGAGATCCGATCGTTAGATTAGTTTAGTTTGGTGGATGCGGGAGCAGTTTCGAATGGCGAGCTACTTCTATTCCGCTTAGGAGCGAACTTGCGAAGCAAAGCCGAGCCAAGTTTTGGACTCCGATCCATTCAACGGCTGCAGGAGCAATTTCGAACGGCGATCTACCCCCGGCTCGTCTATAGACGTGCCGAGGAGGAAGAGTCGAGCCGAGTGCTGGACTCCGAACCATCGTGTGGTTAGTTTAAGGGATGCAGGAGCAGTTTCGAATGGCGAGCTGCTTCTAGTCCGCTTAGGAGCGAACTTGCGAAGCAAAGTCGAGCCAAGTGTTGGACTCCGATCCATTCAACGGCTGCAGGAGCAATTTCGAACGGCGATCTACCCCCGGCTCGTCTATAGACGTGCCGAGGAGGAAGAGTCGAGCCGAGTGCTGGACTCCGAACCATCGTGTGGTTAGTTTAAGGGATGCAGGAGCAGTTTTGAATGGCGAGCTACTTCTAGCCCGCTTAGGAACGAACTTGCGAAGCAAGGTCGAGCCAAGTGTTGGACTCCGATCCATTCAACGGCTGCAGGAGCAATTTCGAACGGCGATCTACCCCCGGCTCGTCTATAGACGTGCCGAGGAGGAAGAGTCGAGCCGAGTGCTGGACTCCGAACCATCGTGTGGTTAGAAAGTTAAAGGCTGAGGTATGCGATAGTATCAAAAATATGAAAAACTTTATTTATTAATATCTAATGGTCGGCTGCTTCTAAAGTTGCTAGCCGTTATTACAATGAAAAAAGAACAAAGGAAAAATTACTAGTAGCAGGAGAGGAGTGGTCCGACATCTCGAGTTACTTAGATAGGCGTGGCTGCCTTCTCTTGGTATTTCAAAAGATGGTCGGCGTTCCAAGTCCTGGGAATTTCTCTGCCCTCAAGATCTTCTAGCTTGTATGCACCGGGGCGGATCACTTTGGAGACTTTGTATGGTCCCTCCCAATTTGGGGCCAGTTTGCTTTTCTGTCCGGGGAACGAGATGGCCAATTTTCGGAGGACCAGATCCCCTTCTTTCAGGTCGGTTGGGCGGACCCGTTTGTTGTAGGCGAGTTCGATTCTTCTCCGGTAACTTTGTTGCCGTATGGCTGCTCTTTCCCGGATTTCGTCTATCAAGTCTAGGCTTGTTCTGAGCTCCCTGGCATTCTGTTCTTCCTCAAAAGCTATCAAACGAGGAGAGGGTATCCCAACTTCCAGTGGGATGAGGGCCTCGGACCCATAGGTGAGATTGAATGGGCTCTCGCCTGTCGGGGTCCGCTTCGTGGTTCGGTAATTCCACAACACATTGGGCAGCTGATCGACCCACAATCCCTTGGAGCACTTGTCGAGTCTCTTCTTGATGCCGGAGAGGATCTGTCGGTTGGCGTTCTCGGCTTGGCCATTTGACTGGGGATGAGAGACAGAGGAGAAGCGGTGTTGTATGGCTAGGTCTTCACATAAGGCTCGGAAGGCAGCTCCAGCGAACTGCGTACCGTTATCTGTAACTACGACCCGAGGAACACCGAATCGGCAGATTACATTTTTCCAGAAGAATTGAACAACTCTATGTTCGGTAATTGTAGCCAGGGGCTCGGCCTCTATCCATTTTGAGAAATAGTCGACTGCCACGACTAGGAACTTCAATTGTCCGGGGGCCGGTGGAAATGGCCCCAGTTAATCCATTCCCCACAATGCGAAGGGGATCGGACTTGATAGGGAGGAGAGTGGTGCTTGTGGAAGGCGTCGGATGTCGGAATACTTCTGGCAGGAGATGCATTGCCGAACGTGTTGTTCAGCGTCCCGTAGGAGAGTGGGCCAGTAATACCCGTAGTTTAACACTTTGCGCGCCAAGGCTCTGGAGCCGGAGTGGGCTCCGCCGATGCCCTCATGGAGCTCTTGCAGGGCGTAGTCGGCTTGTCCGGGGGAGAGGCACCTTAGGTAGGGTCGACCATCCACCTGGGTGAAGGAGCGCTTATACAGAATGCCTTCGACCAATAAGTAACGCTCGGCTCGGGTCCTTATCTTTTGGGCTTCCTTCGGATCCCTTGGGAGGAGTCCGTCTCTTAAAAACTCGACGAGGGGCTTCATCCAATTGTCTTCGAGGGGGAGTGGCAGTGTTTCGACGGAGTTGAAAGCCTCGTCCTCTATGCTTGGCTTGAGGAGGACTTCTATCAGAACAGTTTGTTCGAGGCCTTGCAGGGATGAGGAAGCTAATTTGGACAGGGCGTCGGCCTGGGCGTTTTCTTCTCTGGGGATTCTCCGGATGAGGGCCTCCTCGAAGAGCGCCATGAGGCTCTTCACTTTAGCCAAGTACTTTACCATCCTGTCATCGCGGGCTTCATATTCGCCGAGGACCTGGTTGACGACCAACTGAGAGTTGCTGAAGATCTGCAAGCGTCGCGCCCCTGCGTTTCGGGCCATCCCAAGGCCGGCTATGAGTGCCTCGTATTCGGCTTCGTTGTTCGAGGCTTTGAAGTTTATCCGGAGGGAGTATTGGAGGACAAAGTCGTCTGGGCCCGCGAGGATGACTCCTGCCCCGCTCCCCTCGTTGCAAGAGGATCCATCGACATATACCGACCAGACAGGCGGTCCCTTCATTGTTTTTTCGGAGTCGGGGATAGTTGTTTCAACTATGAATTCGGCCAGCGCCTGCGCCTTGATTGCGGTCCGAGGCTGATAAGTAATATCATGTTGGCTCAGCTCGATCGACCACTTCATGAGGCGGCCGGAAGTCTTTGGCTTGTGAAGGATCTGTTTCAGCGGCTGGTCGGTAAGAACGACCATCGAATGGGACTGGAAGTATGGCCGAAGCTTTCTCGCAGCCATTATCAGGGCGTAGGCTATTTTCTCAATTTTCGGGTACCGGAGCTCGGCGTCCCGGAGCACTTTGCTGACGTAGTAAATGGGCTTCTGAGTTCTTTCTTCTTCTCTGACTAAGACCGCACTAAGCGTCTGTTCGGAGGCTGCCAAATAGAGGTAGAGTGGTTCGCCCGGTATGGGTTTGCTGAGAAGAGGTGGATTGACGAGGTAAGCCTTAAGCTGGTCGAAGGAGTCTTGTTGTTGCTGCCCCCACTCAAATCCCTTAGCCCCCCTGAGGGCTTTGAAGAACGGGAGGCACTTCTCCCCAGACTTCGACAAAAAGCGCCCAATGGCGGCTAATCGACCAGTCAATCTCTGAACTTCTTTGACGTTTCTAGGCGGGGCCATGTCCAGTATGGCCTTGATCTTCTCCGGATTTGCCTCTATTCCTCGTCGGCTAACCATGAAGCCGAGGAACTTGCCTGATGAGACGCCGAACGCACATTTGTTCGGGTTGAGTCTCATATTGTGCTTTCTCAAAACATCAAACGCTTCTTGGAGGTCGGCCACGTGATCAATGCCTCGGATGCTTTTCACAAGCATGTCATCCACGTACGCTTCCATGTTTCGGCCAATCTGGGCCTGGAATACCTTGTTGACGAGGCGCTGGTATGTTGCCCCTGCATTCTTTAGGCCGAACGGCATGACCCTGTAGCAGTAGAGTCCTTGGTCGGTCACAAAAGATGTCTTCGGGATATCCGGGGGGAACATCCTTATCTGATTGTAACCCGAGAAAGCGTCCATGAAGCTGAGGAGCTCATGTCCCGAGGTTGCGTCAATCAGAGTGTCGATGCTCGGCAGATGGAAGGGGTCTTTAGGGCAGGCCTTGTTAAGGTCAGTGAAATCAATACAGATTCTCCATGTTCCGTTGGACTTCTTCACCATTACTACGTTTGACAACCACTCAGGATAATTCACTTCCTATATGAACCGGGCCTTCAACAATTTGTCCACCTCCTCTTTGATAGCGAGCTGACGTTCGGGAGCGAACTTGCGCCTCTTCTGCTGGACCGGTTTGGACCCCGGATCAACACTGAGGCGGTGGACCAAGAGTTCTTCGGAGATACCGGGCATGTCTGCAGCTGACCATGCGAAGAGGTCTTGGTTGGCTCGGATGCATTTTACAATATCTGCGTATAGTGCGGATGGGAGGGTCTTGCTGACAAAGAACCTGCGGGTCGGCTCCTGCTCCGAGAAGAGTACCTCTTCCAACTCGTCTACCGGCTCGGAAGTTGGCCGAGCAGCATCTTGGGGGATCTCGAGTGTTTCTAAGGAGAGGACGGGTCCGAGGGTGGAAGTCATATAACACTTGCGGGCCTGCTCCTGATTGCCCCTTACTTCTCCCACTCCAGCCCGTGTGGGGAATTTCATTTTGAGATGGTAGGCAGAAGGGACGACTTCAAGGGCGGCTAGGCCGGGCCGACCCAAAATGACGTTGTAGGCCGCTGGGACATCTACGACCATGAAATCCATCGACTCCGTGCGGGTAGTAGGAGTTTTGCCGGCCGTGACATCGAGGGTGATTACCCCTTCAATCGTCACCGGTACTCCCGTGAACCCATGGAGCGTGTAGCCGGCGGGCTTGAGTCTGTCTCGGGAGAGCTTCAGCCCCTTGAAGGCGTCGAGAAAGAGGATGTTGACGGAGCTACCGTTATCCACTAAGATCCTCTCGACTTTGAAATTGGCCATGTGAAGGCTGATGACGAGTGCGTCACAATGAGGGGTGCAGACACCCTCGAGATCTTCGTCAGAGAAGGTGACGGGCACTCCGAGGCCTTTAGGAGGAAGGGTGGTTCGGACCGAGTTTACTTCTCTAATAAAAGCTTTCCGAGAAGAGTTCGAGGAGCCCCCCATTGGACCCCCGTGGATGAGGTGGAGGACTCGTTCTTCCTCAAACTCTGGCGTCTCTTCTCGTTCCGGACGTTTGTTAGCCCCCCGAGGCTGGGGAGGAAGCTCGACTTGGTCCTTTCTCACGAATTTTGCCAACTGCCCCCTCTGGATAAGGGCCTCAATCTCGTTTCTTAGCGCGCGGCAATCGTTGGTGTCGTGCCCATGGTCCCGGTGATAGCGGCACCATTTTTCTCTATCTCTTCTCTTAGCAGGGGTGTTCATCTTCGGAGCAGGAGGTAAAACCCCTTCTTTTTCGACTTCCATGAAAATGGTGGAGATGTTTGTGGTGAGGGGAGTAAACTTCTCAAATCTAGGGGGAGGCCGGCGATGGCCAGCATTATCCTTCTGGAACTTTTTTGCTCCCTCTTCTTCCGTTCCCTTCCTCTTAGACCCGGAGGCGTTTCCTTCCCAGTTGGGCTGTTCCTCGGCCTCTTCAGCTCGGATGTACTTTTCAGTGCGGAGGAGGAGGTCAGAAAAGTCGTGCGGCGGTTTCTTGGCGAGGGAGGAGCGGAGGTTGGAATTGAGGATATTGGATTGGAACGTCGCGGTAGCGACGGATTGGTCGAGGGATGCGATGGTTCTGGCTTCAGCTGTGAACCTCTTCACGTAGTCCCTCAATTTCTCCCCCTTTTGTTGACGGAGGTGCAATAGTGAGATGCTGGTCTTCTCGGCCCTTCGGCTGCTGACGAAATGGGTGATGAACAAGGTTTCGAACTGCTCGAAGGAGAATATCGACACCAGGGCAAGGCGAGAGTACCATTCTCGAGCTGGGCCTTTGAGAGTTGCAGGGAATGTTTTGCAGAGGAGGGCGTCGGAAGCTTGATGGAGGAGCATCAAAGTCTTAAAGCTTTCGATGTGGTCAACTGGATCGGTCTCCCCAGTGTAGTTCTCGAACTGGGGAGGTTTGAAACCGAACGGAACAGGGGCATCTACTATGGTCCGGGAGAACGGGGGTCGGCTAGGACGTAGGGTCCTCCCCCTAAGCTCCTCTTCTCGGTTTATCTGTCCCAGGAGCTTTTCCACCTCGTTTAGACGGCGGTTCATGGTGTCATCTCTCCGACGGTGATCTGCCGAGCCACGGGACTCGTCTTCGTATGAGGGGGAGCGAGGGCTGCGGCGATGGTAGCTTCGAGAACGACGAGGACTTGGGGTGCGCCTGGAATTGGCAGGAGCGGGTCGAGGAGAAGGGGACCGTTGGCGAGGGCTCCGGACCGGAGGAGGGGATGGGGCCCTCGGCTCATTGGGGTTCTGACGGAGGTTGAGGGCCTGTTGTACCATTGCTTGGAATTGTTGGAACTCGGCACGGGTGATGGGTGCCTCATTGTTCCTAGGCTGCTGCCGACCTGCTGGAGAGTGCCTTCTTCGGTAGTGATCGGGGGAGTCCTTTCTCCCTCTTCGGACGGGGGACCTCCTGTGCTCTCGGTGTCGGGGGGATCGCTCTTGCTGGCGGGAGGCTTCCCCCCGAGCCCGCTTTTCATCCAGATGGCGACGAAGGTCATCATCTTCCGGGCATTTGGGAGGGGCATTGTGGCGACCAGAGGCTCGGGGATGATGGGAGGCCATGGAGGCACTGGAGGCGTTGTGGATGGAGAGGTTCTCTTGGTGAAGAGGCTGTTTCTGGGGGTTAGGACCCTTTGGATCAGGAGGTGGAGGGTTCCGTTGGAGCGGCTCTTCCATGGTAGGGGGGAGTTGCCCTTGTTGCTGAGCGGGATCAGGAAGGACTTCTTGCTGGTCAGGGTTGGGCGCTCGGTTGGAGCCTCTGGACCTAACTTTGCGAGGCGGCATGGCTGGAGAAAACCTGTTTACCGGGAGGAGGAAAGGTCTCTATTCGTTAGTTTCCCACAGACGGCGCCAATCTGTTGCCGCTAAATTTGGTGTGGGGGCACACAGATAGAACTTGTGGATTCTTGGGGAAACTGAATAGAAAAACCTGTGTACCTGTCCCGTCGGGCCTCGATCGTCGTTCCCGCCGTGCACCTGCAAAAAGTGCGAGACACCGGGGTTGTTCCCGGCGACGCACCCTCCGACGCTCAAGTCAGTAATCTGGCAGACTATGAAAGAGCGCAAAAACTGGTGAAAGATTGATTACCTCTTAATGGAGATGGGCGGGGGGTATTTATAGGCGCCTTAGGGAACGGATTAGGAATGTAATCCTTGTGATCTGATATGGAATATTCTTCCTGTGAACAGATTAGGAATGTAATCTGATAAGGTATATTCCCTGTAATCAGATAAAGAATTTAATCCCAAATCCCGGTGAAAGGATAGGCACGAATCAGGGCCGTTGATTAATATGAATCAGGAACCCTAATTCTATCCCTTCTGAGCTGGGTTTGCTGCGGGTTGAAACCCGTACCCGATTAAGGTGGATCCGTTCGCGGGTAAGTGGATTTTCGGGGAAGACAACCAGTACCCGCTTCAGACCCGTCAGAAGGTGAAATTACCGCTCTACCCCTGTGCCTCAAGATTCGTGATCCATCTGGACGGTTCCGATTTAACCCCATTTTTAGCCATATCACAAACAATATCACATCAATGTATGTGAGGAGGGCATCGTGAATGCAAGTTCCATAACTTCATCATTCATGACTCCAGCCATCCAATAGGGAAAGGGAGGAGAAGACATCAGTGTATAGAGAAACACAAATGTAAATTAATTTACACTTAAATCTCTACAAACTGAACTCACACTTCTAATGTACACCCTAATGTGCTGTCCTTGTAATTTTGTACTACTTATTGAAGTTTGCTTTGATACCACTTGTAACACCCCGAATTCCATTTACATGTAATTCGTAGTACAACTGGATCTTTTACTTCAATTCGTACAATTTTACAAGGAAATTAAAACTTTTCTTTTATTAACTGATATGGCTAAAAATAGGGTTAAATCGGAAGCATTCAAATCGGACAAGAATCTTAGGCTCAGGGGTAAAATGGTAATTTCACTTGTAAATGGGTCTGAAATGGGAACCGTGTCTTTCTTCAAAGCCCAATAACCCACGAATGGATCTGTCTTACTGGGTACGGGTTCCAACCCGTAAGAGACCCAGTCTAACTGGACAGGAGAGGATTCTGATTCATGATTATCCTTAAACAGCGGTTTTAACCACTTCTATCCATTTACATTGGGAAGTAGGAATTTGATCTTATCCCGAAACTGACTCCTAAGGAGGCCATAAATACCTCTCTCCCCCCACTGTTACCAGGTAATCAATCTTTTGCCAATTAAAGCTCTTTCATAATTATTCAGATTACTGACAAGAGCATCGGAGGGTGCATCACCGGAATCAACCCCGGTGTCTCGCACTTTTTGCAGGTTAACGGCGAAAGGATCTCGGTCAAACTCTGGTGAAGCGTTCAGGTTTGGCTATTCACCTTCCCTCGAATCCACAAATCTATCTGTTTGCCCCCATTCCGATTTCAGCGGCAACAGATTGGCGCCGTCTGTGGGAAATCAGATAGCAGTCCAATCTCTTCTATCGATCAAGACCTCCTCCAGCCATGCCTCCAAGGAAAGTAAGATCTACAACCTCCAACCGTAGACCCACTCCCATTCCTCCCCAACTGCAACCGGAGGCTCCCCTCCAACCCATTCAGCAACAGGGATAGCTCCCTCCTCAACCTGTTCCGCAGCTACAGCAGGGCAGTCTCCTCTTCAAAATCCTCAACCCCAGCAGGCTCAACTCGGGCCCCAGAACGCTGGCGTAGGGACCTCTCGTCCTGATCCCCAGAAACAACCTTTTCACCACAATCATATCTCGGTTCATAACCCTTCCAACGACTCCATGGCATCCCATAACCGTCGGCCATCAGAAGATCTCCGCAACATCATAATCAATCGGCAGAAGGAGGAAGACCTTCACCGCCATTTGGACGAGAGGTGGGCCCGAGAGGGAGGCTCCCGCTCAGAACGTCCAGAGGCGCGATCTCCTCGCCTCCGCGGCCGCAGGAGGTCCCCTTCTCATAGGAGGCGGAGGGAGTCCCCCGAGTACCGTCGAAGGAGAAACCATTCTCCCGCTGATCGACAGGCCTAAAGGAACCAGAACGGACCCATCACCAGAGCAGAATTCCCAGACTTCCAGGCAGCAGTCTTGCAGGCTCTCAATGCCCTGCCAAACAATAACAATAATATTCAGAAGGCCCCCACTCCTGAGCCGATTCGAAGTCCTCGCCATCAGTCCCAAAGTCCTCCTCAAGCTCCGAGCCACTGCCATCACATCCCCAGTCCTCACCAGTCTCCAAGCTACCGTCACCATAGCCCACGTTCCCCTTCGTACGAAGATGAGTCCAGAGGCTCACCAGGGTACCATCGAAGGGAGGACGCTGTTTACCGCCGTCTTCATGAGATGGAGAGGCGCCTCGATCAACTCGATAGGGACGAGGAACTAAGAGGGAGGACCCTTCGTCCAAGCAAGCCTCCATTCTCTCGTACCATCATGGAGGCCCCCGTTCTGGCAAATTTCAAGCCTCCACAGTTTGAGACATACACGGGGGAATCAGACCCCATGGATCACATCAAGAGTTTCAAAACTCTCATGATGATCCATCAGGCCTCCGATGCCCTCCTATGCAAGACCTTTCCGGCCACTCTCAAAGGCCCGACTCGAGAACGGTACTCCTGCCTCGCTCCGGCCTCCATCTTCTCTTTCGACCAGTTTGAGGCCCTTTTCACAACCCATTTCGTAAGCAGCCGCCGCTCCGAAAAAACGAGTATTTCACTACTCTTCCTTAGTCAGAGAAGGGCAAGAAACTGAGGGACTCTATCAAGCGGTTTACTGCGGAAGCCAGGTCCATCGCCTCCCTCAATCAGTCGGTCGCCTCGGCCGCCTTTCAATCCAATGTCCTCAACATTGACCTCCGGTCGTCCCTAGCCAAGAAGCCCCGCGAGACTTCTCCGAGCTTCTTCTCAGATGCGAGAAATACATCCGGGTGGAGGAAGCTGTGCACTGCCCTACATTTGAGGGGTCCTCTTCTGGAAGTAAGAGGAAGGCCGCTGAAGATGAGGGAGCTAAAAAGCTCCAAAAAGACAATGGGGGTCAACGTCGTCCACCTCCCACATTTGAGAAATTCACCCCCCTCAACGCCAATATCTCGGCCATTCTGATGGAGGTTGAGAAAGAAGGAATTCTACCTCCTGCCCCAAGGATGAACACTCCTGGAAGAAGAGGGATAAAGAGAAGTGGTGCCGCTACCATCGAGACCACGGTCACGATACCAATGACTGTCGGGCCCTCAAAAATGAGATCGAAGCCCTCATTCGGAGAGGGCAGCTCGTCAAATTTGTAAAAAAGGACCGGGCCGATCTTCCTCCACCCCCCAAGGGGGCTAACAAGCGGCCTGAGAGGCACGAGGAAACCCCCGACTTTGAGGAAGAGCGCGTTCTACACCTCATCCACGGAGGTCCAATGGGAGGAACTTCCAACTCCTCCCAAAAAGCCTTCGTCAGGGAAGTCAACTCGGTGCATAGCCTCCCCCTCCAAAAAGTCTTGGAGTTCCAGTTACTTTCTCGAATGATGATCTGGAGGGTGTCCGAACCCCCCACTGTGATGCATTGGTGATCAACCTCCACATGGCCAACTTCAAGGTAGAGAGGGTCCTAGTGGATAATGGCAGTTCTGTCAACATCCTCTTTCTAGAGGCCTTCCGAGGGATCCAATTATCGAGGGACAAACTCAAGCCCACCGGTTAAACTCTCCATGGGTTCACGAGAGTACCAATGACAATCGAGGGTGTTATAATCCTCGACGTAACCGCTGGCAAAGCTCCTACTACCCGAATGGAGCCGATGGACTTCATGGTGGTTGACGTCCAAGCTGCCTATAATGTGATCTTAGGTTGACCGGGCCTAGCTGCTTTAGAAGCCATTCCTTCTTCTTACCATCTAAAAATGAAGTTTCCCACCAAGGTGGGCATGGAAGAAATGAGGGGAAGTCGGGAAACGGCCCGCAAATGCTATATGACCTCGACTGGAGGACCTATCTTCTCCCTCGAAGCCCTTGAAATTCCCCAGGGAAACACCCAGCCTATGTCGGAACCGGTAGACGAGCTAGAGGAAGTGCTTTTCTCAGAGAAAAAATCCGACCCGCAAATTCTTAATCAGCCAAACCCTCCCTTCTACCCTCCGTGCCGACATAGTCCAGTGCATCAAGAGAAATCGTGACCTATTCGCTTGGACAGCAGCCGACATGCTGGGGATTTCCGAAGAGCCTTCATCCACCATCTAAGTGTCGCTCCGGGGCTAGACCGGTCTAGCAGAAGAGGCGCAAGTTTGCCCCCGAGCGCCAGCAGGACATAAAGGAGGAGGTGGAGAAGCTCCTCAGAGCCCGGTTCATACAGGAAGTCAACTATCCGGAGTGGTTCTACAATGTTGTGATGGTTAAAAAGTCCAATGGAAGTTGGAGGATCTGTATCGACTTCATAGATTTAAATAAGGCATGCCCCAAGGATTCTTTCCCCCTCCCAAGCATCGACACCTTGATCGACGCCACTTCGGACCATGAGCTGCTGAGCTTCATGGACGCATTCTCTGGATACAACCAAATCTGAATGTTCCTCCCAGATATCCCGAAGACGTCCTTTGTCACGGATCAAGGCCTCTACTGCTATAGAGTGATGCCCTTCGAGCTTAAAAATGCTGGTACCACCTACCAACGTCTTGTCAATAAGGTCTTCAAAAATCAGATCGGGCTGAACATGGAGGATTACGTCGACGATATGTTAGCGAAAAGCATCAATGGGTCTGACCATGTCACCGACCTTCAAGAGGCCTTTGACATGCTAAGGAGGCATAACATGAGACTAAACCCGAATAAATGTGCATTAGGATCTCATCGGATAAGTTCTTGGGTTTTATGGTCAGCCAGAGGGGGATTGAAGCCGACCCTGAGAAGATAAAGACCATACTCAATATGGCTCCCCCCTCAAACGTGAAAGAAGTGCAAAAGCTAACCGGGTGCCTCTCGGCTATAGAGTGTTTCCTCTCCAAGTCTGGAGAAATGTGTCTCCCCTTTTTCAAAGCCCTCAGAGGAGCTAAGGGCTTTGAGTGGGCCAAGCAGCAGCAAGAGTCGTTCGACCAACTCAAAGACTACTTGGTCAACCCCCCACTCCTCAGCAAGCCAACGCCCAGGGAAACCCTTTATCTCTACCTCATTGCCTCCGAACAGACCCTCAGTGCTGTCCTAGTGAGGGAAGAAGACAAGACACAGAGGCCTATCTATTACGTGAGCAAGGTCCTTAGAGATGCCGAGCACCGTTATCCGAGGTTGGAGAAGATAGCCTACGCCCTGGTTATGGCGACCCGAAAGCTTCGTCCTTATTTCCAATCCCATTCGGTGGTCGTCCTCACCGACTAGCCGCTCAAGCAGGTCTTGTATAAGCCTGAGACCTCCGGACGTCTCATGAAGTGGTTAATCGAGCTGAGTCAACACGACATAGCCTATCAGCCTCGGACCGCTATCAAAGCTCAAGCGCTAGCCGAGTTTATAGTGGAAAGCACGATCCCTGAGGTCATTCAAGCGGCAAATGGGCCACCCATCTGGACGGTGTATGTGGATGGGTCTACTTGTGCCAAAGTCAGTGGAGCCGGAGTTATTGTAGCACCCCAAATCCCTATAATGAACCTGAGACCCTACTCCAGGAGTCGAACTTCAAATAGCCACCATCACAGAAAGTATAGGAAAATTTAAAACTTTTATTCCATATAAATGTTACATTTACAAGTGTTATAATGTCCAAACAAAAATTACAAGATTTACAACAATATAACAGCACTTGCATATTTCCCTTGGATCCTTGGACCAACTCGAGCTCTGTAGTACCTGTAGATCGGCTCTGGATACCTACAAGGTGGGGAACGTCAGTACTTCGACTGACGCAAAGCTGGTGATAACGGCAATCCTCTAAAATTCAATCACAACCAATAATTTATGCCAAATAGAAAGGTGATGTGCCAAAACAAGGGTTTAATGGATTCGGGTTCTAGTGCAGTGATATGCCATGACCCTATGACTAGATGCAACAAACTCACAGCCTGATGCAAGCAAGACTTTGGAGCACGAATGCATCCCATACTACATACGCCCCCAAATCTAGCCGTCTTTCTCCACAGTTCAGGGATTCGAACCCTCGCCATGCATCCTACTCTTGTACTCATCCAGTTCCCAATAGATTGTCCGTCGCCCAAGGAGGTTGCAGTTGGTCGGTTTAGTTCCGCCACTACAGTGCCTAAGTGGTAGTCGTAGCTGCCACTTGGTACCCGCGTACGGACCTCTTCAGAAAGCCGCATTAAATCCGGTCGCAAGACCGTATGATTCCCATGTCCACTCCTTATCCAGCTATGGACTGACGCATGTGTGTTCACCCCTGATTGGGTTATGAACTTATATATACACCAAAGGGAAGTGAGCGCCTCGAAAGGTTAAATTCTCCTAGCCTTCGTACCTTAACAGGGACGTGAGCACCTCGGGAGGTCAAATCCTCCTAGCCTCCGTACCTTAACAGGGATGTGAGCGCCTCGGGAGGTCAAATCCTCCTAGCCTCCGTACCTTAATAGGGACGTGAGCGCTTCGGGAGGTCAAATCCTCCTAGCCTCCGTACCTTAACAACAAAACCCACGTGCATAGGGACGTGAGCGCCTTGGGAGGTCAAATCCTCCTAGCCTCCCGTTCCCTACTCCGGCAAACCTTGGGAATTAACAAATCGAGATACGAGCCAAGGACTCATTCATGAGTGCCGAAAACGTATCCCTACGACTGGAAGGTACAACACCGACTATGGTCTGCTAGGACTAATGCAATTTTCCAAATCCCTTAATATGTCATTCTAATCCCAACCTTACTCTATCACTTTGGTTAAGATAAAATTTGCTTCCACACTTGCCTATCAACCTCTGGCCCTGGCGATACCGGTACGGTTCGCCACTTCCCCGGCTTAGAATTATCCAGCATTACGGCCTACATTCGCCGCTACCCCGGCTGTGAATGTATGTTCACCCCTGATCCGGGCTATGAACTCATCTCAATGGTATGTTTCGGATGTCCTACGCTTCGGCGGAAGTTTATAATATATGGTTGACAGATGCAGGGTATCCCTTATCCTAGTGACTATCCTGAGTCATGCATCCCACTATGGGAGTCAACAACATCACCAACAGACACCAGACGTCCCCATTCAAGCATTTATCAACACTGTAGTACATCGGGGAACGAGTCCATACAATACCTAGTCAACACTCCAGACTAAGCAACCTAACAGGTTTCTACCCGAAACTTAAATTCTCTCGATACAACTCCGATTGGAGTGTACGAGCCCAATTCGGAAAGGTAAGATCCTAGGCTACAACTTCCTAGTTGATCATGAACTCAAATTCAATCATCTTGATCCCCAAAATAGCCTCTCAAGCCTCAGCCTGTGTACTTCCTGTACACGGGCTGCACCTTACCGGTAGCACAAAACACTACTCGTTCATCAAAACGTCACAAAACCAAGTTCTATAGGAGATTATGGGTGTCCTCAACAACTCTCTAGTTGGTCATGAGTCCAAAATTCACCCATAGGTCACCCTAACACACACATCTCTCATCAATGCACCAATTCACACACCAGGTCTTTCTAAATCAGAGCACTCAGATCCATTCTAGGTCTTTGTCCAGTATTACAAAAATCACAGTAAATCAACCCTTCACTAGAAATGCCTCAAATTCATCTTGTTGGAAATATATAGATGTCTACTACAAATATCTAATGAATCAGGTTTCAAATTGTGCTTTTAATGAGCCTCAAATGTCCAATCTCTACAGGGTATCCAAATTGACTGAAACCAGCATGGTGCATGCTAATAAAATCATATTAAATTCCTTACTCATCCAAATGATACAAAATTTACGGTGATAAAAATAGAGATCATAGTGAACAATATGAAAAAGATTTCATGCCAAAACTCTAAGTATACACCGAGTTCTATCTATTTCAATTAAGCACAGAAAGTCATCATGTTCTTTAGTTCAGCTTCAGCTACTGATTAAAGGTCAATTTTTCTCAAGCCTATCAATTCATCCAAACATTTTCCTGATTTTTTTTATAGAATCTAGATGCATGCAGGGATACAGGGTAAAAATTTCAGATCAAGAACATGATCCAATAAATTAGGAAAATTCCAACAATATCAGTCATCCTGTTAAACAACGGCTGATTCTGCCTTACGACACAGTTCTATCATTCGATTTTATTAATATATCAAACCTCCACAGAAAAATCTGAAATAAATCATGAACTATCTAAACATATAAAGGAACAATTTCTGAAAATTTAATGGTCTAATTCCTTGTGGTTTGTTCTCAAAACGACACAGTTCTATCATTCGATTTTATTAATATATCAAACCTCCACAGAAAAATCTGAAATAAATCATGAACTATCTAAACATATAAAGGAACAATTTCTGAAAATTTAATGGTCTAATTCCTTGAGGTTTGTTCTCAAAAAAATCTACAAAATAGCATTCTGAAAAAGTTTTCTAGTTTCAGTTCTGATTTCATCTTTCAAGCTCTTAGATGTTCATCCTAGCACTTCCTATCATACATGCATGCAAGAAAACCAATTAAGAGACATAAAGAAAGTGTTTAGAGTAACTTCCCATCCTTGGTTTCTGTAGAGTAATTGATCTCCTTGAGTTTCCTTCCTTCGAGAATCCTTCCTTGAGTCTTCTTCTTCACTCTCTTTTCTTTCTCTCCTTCTCTTCTTTTTTTCTCTTGGTGGAGTTTTGAAATTCCAGAGCAAAGGAGGTGGGAAAGAGTGGAGAAATGAAGGAGAAGAGAGGGGAGAATATGGACCGGATTCATAGGGGGGGTAGGGTAGGGTAGTAGGGTGGTTTTGATCAAAACCATGGTTTTTAGCCACTAGTTTTGTGGTTGATGTGTTGGCTGCCCAATTTAATTTTAAATGAGTTCTTTTGAATGCGAGACGAGAGTTTATCGAGCGTACGCAATATATATCCACTGTAGTATCATACAATGTTATATTTGCATAGGCGTCGTACCGAAAACTAGTGTTTATGCTAGTATCGGTCCTCCTCGTTCTCATGTATCTTTTAGAGTGCAATCCTCCCATGAACCATCCCACAATCCTAACCACACACCACGATAGCAAAATCAACCCATAATACTGCAATCATGTGCGCACATACGGAAAATATACATACATACATATATATTCAGGTATCGTACAATACAGGGTGTTACAGTTATCCTGGCAGGCCCAGATGACTTCATCCTCCAATACTTCCTCCGCATCAATTTCAAGGCTTCCAATAACGAGGCCAAGTACGAAGCCCTCATAGCGTGCTTGGAATGGCTCGCAAAGTAGGGGCGAAGCATGTTCGAATGTTCAGCAACTCTCAGCTCGCGGTGAATAAGGTCTTGGGAGAATACGAGGCACAAGACGACCGTATGGCCAAGTACCTAGCCAAGGTCAAAAGTCTCATGGCTTCATTTGAGGAAGCACAACTCCAGCGAATCCCCCGAAAGGAGAACGCCCAGGTAGATGCCCTCTCAAAACTAGCCTCTTCCTCCCTCCAAGGGCTCGAGCAGACCATCTTGATTGAAGTTCTACTAAGGCCCAGCATCGAAGAAGAAGCCCCCGACTCAATAGAGTCGCCGCCGGTCCAACTCAAAAATAACTGGATGAGACCTCTAGTTGAGTTCCTCAGAGACGGGAGCCTTCCCCAAGACCCCAAAGAAGCTCGCCGAATCTGAACTAGAGCAGAGCGGTACACCCTCATTGAGGGAGTCTTGTACAAACGCTCCTATACCCAAGTAGATGGCCGACCCTACTTAAGATGTCTCTCTCCAGACGAAGCCCTGTATGCTCTAAAAGAACTTCACGAAGGGATAGGCGGAGCCCATTCAGGGTCAAGGTCTCTCGCCTGCAAAGTCTTGAATTATGGGTACTTCTGGCCTACCCTCCTTCGGGTTGCCGAGCAACATGTCCAACAATGTGGCCCCTATCAACAATTCTCCACTATCCATTGCCTACCGCAAACTCAACTCTCATCCCTCTCAAGTCCCACCCCTTTCGCAATGTGGGGGATGGACCTGCTCTAGGTCCATTCCCACCGGCTCCAGGCCAGCTCAAGTTTATAGTTGTGACGATCGACTATTTCTCTAAGTGGATTGAGGTGGAACCATTATCGACCATTACTGAAAATAGGGTGCAACAGTTCTTCTGGAAGAACGTAATTTGTAGGTTTGGCATACCCCGAGTCTTGTTGACAACCAACGGAACACAATTTACAGGGGTAACTTTTCGCTCCTTTTGTGAAGACCTCGGCATTCAGCAGCGGTTCTCCTCTGTCTCCCACCCTCAATCTAATGGCCAAGTAGAGAACGCCAACAAGCAGATCCTCTCGGGCATCAAGAAGTGGCTAAATAAGTCAGCTAAAGGATTATAGGTTGAATAGCTTCCTAACGTGCTGTGGAACTACCGCACTACAAAGAGAACCCCCATAGGGGAATCACCTTTCAACCTCACCTACGGGTCCGAGGCCGTGATCCCCTTGGAGGTTGGTTTGCCATCCCCCGTCCTAATTGCATATAATGAAGAGCAGAATGCAAGGGGGCTCCGGGCCAATCAGATCTCATCGATGAGCTCCGCGAGAGAGCCTCGATCCGCCATGAGAATTATCGAAGAAGGATCGAGTAATCCTACAACAAAAGAGTCCGCCCTTCGGATCTTAAGGAGGGGGACTTAGTCCTCAGGAAGCTAGCCATCTCGTTCCCCTGCCAAAGGAGCAAGCTAGCCCCAAATTGGGAAGGACCATACAATGTCTCCAGGATAGTTCGCCCCGGAGCATACCAACTTGAAGACCTCGGGGGCAGGAAGATACCAAGAACATGGAATGCCGATCATTTACTGAAGTACCAAGAGGGTGTTTGAACACATCTCCAAGCACCATCAGTTTTAAGGCTATTCTATTTGTTTTTCCATTGTAATAACGGCCCGCAACTTAGAAGTGGTCGATTAGCAATAATTAATAGAGAGTTTCTTTTGAGTAATAATTCTCTTGTGCTCAATTTCTCTATTTAATACCCTAATTGTATTATCTTAAACAACGAGTTCGGAGTCCAACACTTGGCTCGACTCTGCTTCACCAACTTTCTCGTAAGCGAGTTAGAAGTGGTTCGCTATTCGGAACTGCTCCCACAACCATTGAATCTCTCTTAAACGACGAGTTCGGAGTCCAACACTTGGCTCGACTCCGCTTCACCAACTTGCTCGTAAGCGAGTTAGAAGTGGTTCGCCATTCGGAACTGCTCCCACAACCATTAAATCTCTCTTAAACGACGAGTTCGGAGTCCAACACTTGGCTCGACTCCGCTTCACCAACTTGCTCGTAAGCGAGTTAGAAGTGGTTCGCCATTCGAAACTGCTCCCACAACCGTTGAATCTCTCTTAAACAACGAGTTCAGAGTCCAACACTTGGCTCGATTCCACTTCACCAACTTGCTCATAAGCGAGTTAGAAGTGGTTCGCCATTCGGAACTACTCCCACAACTGTTGAATCTCTCTTAAACGACGAGTTCGGAGTCCAACACTTGGCTCGACTCCGCTTCACCAACTTGCTCATAAGCGAGTTAGAAGTGGTTCGCCATTCGGAACTGCTCCCACAACCGTTGACTCTCTCTTAAACAACGAGTTCGGAGTCCAACACTTGGCTCGACTCCGCTTCACCAACTTGCTCGTAAGCGAGTTAGAAGTGGTTCACCATTCGGAACTGCTCCCACAACCGTTGAATCTCTCTTAAACGACGAGTTCGGAGTCCAACACTTGGCTCGACTCCACTTCACCAACTTGCTCGTAAGTGAATTAGATGTGGTTCGCCATTCGGAACTGCCCCCACAACCGTTGAATCTCTCTTAAGCAGCGAGTTCAGAGTCCAACACTTGGCGCGACTCCGCTTCACCAACTTGCTCGTAAGCGAGTTAGAAGTGGTTCGCCATTCAGGAGTGCTCCTACAACTATCGACAACCATAGATGCTAACAAAACACACAAGTGCGAAAAACAAGTATTATTTCCGTAAAGTTTGAGGAACATGTCAAGTTACAAAGCCAACTACTCATCTTTACGACGAATTACAAAACTTGAAGAGCAAAACGTACAAGACTACAGAGAACTTCTTCAACGCCTCCTAGGGGCGGGGATACTTCGGTTTAGGGACACCCGAGGACGACGAACACTGTACTACCGATGTCTCACCTCGGCGCTCATCTCTAGGCTGGCAAGCTGAGACGCATCTTCTGCACTGCTTCTGACGGTAGCCCCAACGGATGCTCTGCTCGACGAAGCAGCCACCCTACTTTGTGCGTCACCAGGAATCCGACGGGTAACGGGCGAGCGAGTCGCAAGCTCGTAAAAAGAAATTCCTCTATCGCTCTCTTCCCGCGTGCACGAGGTGCTTCTAACATTTGCCCGTTCGGGTTAGGGCTTAAGACGAGTGACCACCGCCTCAAATCAACAATTCATTCCTTCAGTGAATCGTCCTTCACAGTTATCTTCAAGCGAGGCAGCCGCGCCGAGCTCGCACCACCAGAGTTGTTAGTGATAATCCAACGAAGATGAGTAACCTCAATGCTCTTGTCGACAGTCACCCTCTTCAGCTCGTCTTTCTCCACCGTCAGCTTGTCCATCGCTGTGTCAGCTCATCCCTCTCCGCCGTAAGCTTGTTCCTCACTGCCGTCAGTTCGTCTCTCTCAACTGCCAGTTCGTCTCTCTTCGTCGTCATCTTAGTCAGAGAATGACGGAGTCACCTAAGCCTCAGGCCTTGGTTAACGGCTGTCGTCGAACCATAATCATCACCTTCGGGGGTCGTCTCCCTGAGCCTCTCTTCTAACCGCCAGATCTCGAGGTCTCGACGGCCTAAAACTAGTTGCAGATGATTCCGCTCACATTCGGCTCGGTGAAGCCCCCACTCGACTTTGTAAAGCCACTCTCGGCTCCTAGCAAGGCACAACTTCATCGCCCCTAGGCCGACCTCGGGACGAGTCACCTTGGTCACATAAGGCACTTCGGCAAGCTGCGTCACTTCGATGATCTGAAAATTTCAAAGTGTAACCAAGGTGAACACTTAGCCAAAACTTCAAGGCAAGGCGACCAGAACACTTGGCCAAATTTCAAAAATTTTGTGAACACATAGCCAAAACTTCAAGGCTAAGCCTAGGTGAGCATAGTGCAAGACTCAAGAGTTAGATGATCAAAGAATTCAAAATATCCCCAACACTTAGTCAAAATGGGAAGTTTCATTCATACAAAAAAGCAGTGGCCAGTCCGCTATAAGGCAATACAAGAAAAGAAAACGAAAATAAAAAACAACTAAAGTCAAGGGGCCACCTTGGGTGGTAGCTCGGTGATAGGCTCCTCGGTGGTCGCCTCCCCTTCATCCACCACCCCGGCCTGGGGGTCGGCCACAGCCTCGTCACCCCCTTTCTCTTCCACCACGGCCTCGAGCTTGGCCACAGCATCGTCGCCTGCTTGCTCCTCCCCCTCCTCGTCCTCGACCTCTTGATCGGCTTCGAGGTCCTCCTCGTCAGCCGAACCCCACAGCCCGTATCCCGACCTATTGAAGCTGGGGACTCGAGCCTTGACGTGCTCGAGCGCAGTGGTACAGGACTTCTCCATATTTTCCATCATGTGCTTCTTCGCCTCGGCCTCTATCTCTGCCCTCGCCGCCTCAACTACCTCGTCCTTCTCCCGCATCACCTCCTCCAAGGCCTTCTTCACCTTTGCCCTATCCTCGTTCGCCCTGGCTGCCTCCGAGGTGACCTTCTCGTTCGCCTGCACCAGGGCCGCCTCCAAGCCCTCGACCTGAGCTGTCAAGGAGTCCGAGCGGTGCTGCTTGGCCTCGTACAGCTTCGCGACCTTCGCCCTCTCCGCTCTGTCCCTGTCACATATGAGCTTCAGCTCCTTCTGATCAGAATATTGCTCGAGGAGGTGGCTGAAGTGACACGTGATCTTAACAAAAGAAGAAAAGAAGCAATGAAAACCGAGCAAAAGACTTAGAAAATTTTTGATTTATCAAAATCAACTCAGAGACTCACCGACATGGTCGCCCGAGCTATCTCGAGAGCATCATCGCCCGTCATCCCCGCCTTAATCGCTGCTCGGTCTTTCGGGTTTGGGAGATGGTGCAAGGCCTGCATGCTCATGGCCGAGTCTTCCAAGAAGCCATCCTGGTTCATCACCCGCCAGTCAGGGACGAAGAGCTTCTTGTGCCCCTCGGTCAGAATTGCCTCGGCCTTCTCGGTGAGGGGCGGGGCCTCGAGCACCAATGCCGCCGAGATAGAAAAGCCTTCGGCTGAGGGTTCGGACGGGGTTGGCAGAGGAAGAGTGGTAGCCGAGGCAGATCGCTGAGGAGACACCAGGTCTATAGTCACGACCGTGGCAGAGGACACTTTGGTAGGTCGGCCGGACAAAGGTCCCGCGATCGTCCTCTTCCTCTTCTTGGCGTCAGAAGCCTTGTTTTGCTCGGCCATGATCGCCCTAAAATCCATGTTCGGAGCTTCTGTCAAATAAAGAAAACAAAGTTAAGACAAAAATGCACAAGGTATAGAAAGTAAACAAAAGAACAAGATGTCCGGAGCGTACTCGGGTCGATCGGACTGAGGCCCGACCCGTGGAGCACCTCCTCGGTCATATCCTTCCAGCTTAGGGTCGGGAGGATGATTAGCTTTGCCACAACTTCTGCCTCGGCTGTAGTCAACACCGGCTCGGCCTTCGCCCACCTCGGCACATCCTCCTTCCACCTGGTCGGAAAGTCCCACGCCGAGGGGCCTCATATCAAAAAATACTTGCCCTTCCATGACTTGATAGAGTCTGGATTCTCTATCAGTTTGATGCCTTTACGTGGCGACAAGTAATATCGGTGTACTGTCTTGCTCATCCGGTTGATCCGATACAAACTTCGGAGGACGACAAGCTGAGGCTCCATCTTCGTCATCCAACACTGGAGCAAAAACCCGAGCACGTGGCGCCACATGTTCGGCATGAACTGGATCGGGCTCAGTCCATACCACCGAAGCACTTCGGTCACGAAGGGGTGAAGGGGAAGGCGCAGGCCGACATTTAGCGCGTCGTAAGCAAAGATGCACGTGTCAGGCATGAACGCCGTGCCCGCTCGCACTCTGGGTCCGAGGAGGATTAGGGTGTACTCCGGGGGTATCACGAAGCTCTTCCGTATCCGAAGCAGGTCCCTTTTCGTTAGAACCGAGGCGATGTCATCAACCTCGGTAACCTCCTTCGGCTCGTTCTCCTCGTATGTCTCCGATATCCCATAGATGGCCTTCGTCAGCAGGTCACCGGTATACTGCCTGATCCCCCCATGGCCTGATATCTCCGTCGGCAGCCGACCCACTTCTCCTCCCCTTCTGACGGTCTCTACCGCCGTCTCAACAATTAGAGATCGAGCCACCTCCTTCCCCTTATTCTTGATGAGCGGAGCAACCGGCTTGACCATTGACGACCCTATTATCTCCATCCCCTCTCTCTCGGCTCAGCACTTCTGCCCCCTCCTCTTGAACGGTCGGAGCTACTAACCACTGCTCACTCTGTCCTCCCGAGGAAGTGGCCTCGCTACCCGAGGACACTCTAGTCATCTTGAAAAGTATATATATAATTGAAAATATATATATTTACCTTGATGTGACGTTCTTGGTCGGAATAGTTCGCTGGAAATCGCCTTGCCACGCCGCGACAGCTAGCACAACCACCTAAGAGCGAAAATCACCGCTAGCGGAGCGACTCGAGAGCAAAAGTTTTTCTGAGAGTGAAAAGTGAAAGAGTGGGAGAAATGGTTAGGGGGGGAGACTTATAGTAAGAAGAGGGCGACTCTTGGGTTTCTAACGTATTGGGTCCCACTCAAGCCCATTAAGAAGGCTAAACGACAGAATGCAGAAGGGCGGGAACAACCTAGGAACTGGCCATACACCTCGGTGGCCATAGTAGCGCCGAGCTACCGAGGCACTCTACCGAGCTACCGGGGCACCGACCTCCACATTTGGAGAAAATGCCGCCGAACTTCTTGGGCTGTTAGATTGTCCCAAGATTCGTGCCAAAAGCTGACGAACGGCTCAGATTTTGCCATGACCACAAAACGACAAAAACACGTTTTCTCGTGATCTGAGCCTCGTGCGTCGTGATTCGTGTCGTGATGGACGCTCCAGATCTGGCCACGTAGCTTGGCAGCCCACGAAGCGCCGAACTACCAAGCTACCGAGCTGCCCATACGGAGAAAAGCGCCTCCGAGCTACACTAGCTGTCAGATCGCTCAGATATTCGTGCCCCTAGTTGATGGACGGTCCAGATCTTGCCACATCATAAATAGGTATAAAAATATATTTTTTATTTATTAAATTCAAATTATTTATTTAAAAATTACGAAAAAAATAATTAAAAATTCAGAAAAATTAATTAAAAATTCTAAAAAAATAATTATAAATTTGGAGAAATATTTTTGAGCCCCTGGGTAAATAATTATTTCTTAGAATAATTAATTAATGCTCTCGAAAAATAAATCACCGCTTTCCAAAATTGAATAAATGATCCAAAAAATAATTAAAAAACCGAGAAAAATCACCAAAAATCTAGAAGAGCTCAAGGACAATCTTGAGTGTGCTATCAACTTAGAAAAACATCATCATATCATCATACCTCGTATAAGATCCGAAACCTCTCATTTGGACTCCGATACAACCCCGCACAGCATTAAATCAGTAAAACTACTACTCAAAGGCTGATCAAACTCAGTCTTTGGGAGTGGGGGGCTCGTGATATGGCTAAAAATAGGATTAAATCGGAAACCATTCAAATCGGGCACGAATCTTAAAGCTCAGGGGTAAAATGGTAATTTCACCAGTAAACGGATCTGAAATGGGAACTGGGTCTTTCTTCAAAGCCCAATAACCCACGAACGGATCTGTCTTACTGGGTACGGGTTCCAACCCGTAAGAGACTCAGTCTGACTGGATAGGAGAGAATTCAGATTCATGATTATCCTTAAACAGCAGTTTTAACCACTTCTATCCATTTACATCGGGAAGTAGGGATTTGATCATATCCTGAAACTGACTCCTAAGGTGGCTATAAATACCCCTCTCCCCCCACTATTACCAGGTAATCAATCTTTTGCCAATTAAACCTCATTCATAATCATTCAGATTACTGACAAGAGCGTCAGAGGGTGCGTCGCCGGAATCAACCCCAGTGTCTTGCACTTTTTGCAGGTTAACGACGAAAGGATCTCGGTCAAAATCCGGTGAAGTCGTTCAGGTTTGGCTATTCACCTTCCCTCAAATCCACAAATCTATCTGTTTGCCCCCACACCGATTTCAGCGGCAACATTAACCAACAATGTTTATTACAAAGTTAAACAGTGGAAAAAAATACAACAAGAAATACAACTCGAATATCAGAAGCTTAAATATAATCTTTATCATTAATTGTCTTTAAGTCCTTACCAATCCAATCAAGCCCTTCACTGAAAATCTATAGGCACTTCAGTTGCTGACAACCGACGCAATGTTATAAACAATGATCATCTCTATGTTGTATTATAACGAAATCTCTTATTTTAACAATTACAGACTTGAATGCATATAAAAGTGTAAAGAGTGACTATCCTAAACATGTCAGTATATGATATGACTTAATGCCTAATACAGATGTTATACTACAATGATACTAATGCATACTTGTTCGGATTCTATGCACTCCATCTTATATAGGTCCGAGGGCAAGCACCGACTACTCCACATTATAGGGATAGATCCCTCGCCATGCATCCTACTACTATGACTACTACAAGATGCAGACACTTTGTAAGTATTGGCTCTCACCTTAGAATACTGGAGACCAATCCCATTCCGTGGATCATTCTGTAGCCCTTACATCCATCGTCCCAGAATACTGGGGATCGTCTCACTCCGCAGGTCATCTTGGAGCCCTTATTGCACAAGTATCCCAGGAGCGTCGCTCTCGTCCCTGAATACTGGAGATAATTCCCGCTCGCTGGATCATTCTATGGCCCTTGCATCCATCGTCCTGGAGTACTGGGGACTGTCTCTCTCCAAGGATCCTTCTGGAGTCCATAACTCATGTTTGCTCTAGTTTTATCATGTCACCAACTAGTGCATATTCTTATGTTTGAAACATGAATAAATAATACTGCTAGAGCTAGCTTACCCCCTTACCGAACTTACATAAAAATAATGATAGCCCATGCTGGCACTTTCTCAAAATTAATAATCATTTCCATTACTTTTGTCGGTATTTGGGTCTCACTAGACCTCTAGAATCAACATCTTTTCATATTAAACAACTTGGGGTACTCATACCCTTATTATTCATATTCTCAGTTTCATGTATTCATATTTATTCAAATTCTTTCATTCATTCTTATTTATTCATCAACAAGTACATTCCCAAACTATTTATTTTCACAATACACTTTTCATATTCTTCAAAACCTTCTCGATACAAGTTAATTAAGATTAAAACATAACCACTTAAAAATTCATCATTGAAAATTCATCTTTAATCATATATATATATATATATATATATATATATATATATATATATATATATATATATATATATATATATATCTTGAGTCCGCATCTCATCTAAGCACGAATATGATCTTTATTTTCCCAATAACATAACTGAAAACAGTGAGATTCTCAATCACTTCATTTACGTATCATTTGTAAAACAGTAAATTCAAAATCAGAAAACTACATTTCATGCTATTTGTAAAAATCATAGAAAATTATATACTTCACGAAACTTTACGTTCTTTATATAAAAATAAAAGTATAGAAGTCTAATACAATTTCTTAGTTATTAGTTTTCTTAAAATACTGTATCTATAACCCTGAATTCTTCGAATTATATAGTAGAGTCGAAATATTGAAATACTGCCACTGTACAGTCTTGTAAAATTCATATAAAATTCAATTTTTTGTGAAATTTTGATTTCTTAGACTTTTTAGGAAGGTTAACAAGTTTACTACAATTTCTTAGTTCTGACTTTTCTCAAGTTATTTCATTTACAACGCTGAATTGATCAAAAACCAAAATGTGTACAGTTTTCCAGCAACCAGTCAACTACTAACCAGTTCTGAGTTTAGATTTTATTAAAATAGTAAACGACCTCTAAATATTATGAAATTTTAAAGGGATGTTTCTGACACATACAAGATGTTCCCAAAAAAGTTTTAGTTCTAAATTCCAACAACTTTATTAAATATGATTTTCTGAAGTGCAAAATAAAACACAAAACAATAACTTTCATTGCATGATTTAGCAACTTTGTATACAAATTTATATCCACTTCATTCAATATAATCATAATATATTACCATGCACCTAAACAACATCATTTCAACTTATCTAACAAGATAATCTCTCAATTAGCATGCATTTCCATTCTAAATATCATCATCACAATTAACCACTACTCATATGTATAATCAATTTTATATATCAATTTTTCTACAAAAGCATGATACTATATTTTAGAAAGTTCAAGAAGTCACCCATCTTATTTGAAGAAAGAAAAATAGAAGAACTCCTTGGATGTTGCTCCTAGCTCCAACAAGATGCTAGCCTTCTCTTCCTAGCAAAGACAAGCCTTCCCTTTCTCTTTGCCAAAGACCAAAAATATTCTAATTCTCCTTCTTTTCTTTCTTTCTTTCTTTTCTTTTCTTCTCTTTTGATTCTAGTGTGCATTGCTCATGAAATAGGAGGGGCTATTTATAGGATCAAATGAGTGAATGAAGAGATACCCATTACCCAAAATTAAATACTCATTAACAAAATTAATCACCCACTCACCATTACTACACAAACTCCCACCTCTTCTCATTCCTTCATGAATTGGCCAACCCTTAGATTTCCCACATGTGCACACTTCTCATTCATTTGTTTATAGTCCAATTTATATATTTGTTATATGACAAGTGTATATGTTTAAAAAGTATACATTTAAAATGTAGAATAAAATTATGGGCTTTTTCTTTTAAATAAATTTTCTAATGAATAAATTTTCTAATGAGCTTTAAGATGGACTTTAGGCTCATGAGTTTTTAATTAGAAAATAAATAATATAATTTGTGACAAATAAAATGAGAATAAAAATTTGCATGTCATCTTAGAAATATAAGTAAAAATGCACATAAAAGTTTACGTACGATGCACGTGCAAAATATTAAAAATTAATTTAAGAAAACGAAAAGAAGTCAAAATACAAAAGTTGTATGTTTAATAATGTTACAGATATTTCACGTAACGAAAAATATACGTAATCGACACGTGTATTGAAAACACGTGCAATGTACGTAAAAACATAAGGATTAAAATAAATGTTTGAGTTGGCTAAAGATAGGATTGAGATGAGTTTTGTGAAAAAGGAAAACATATAAATAATCAGAATATTATATTTATATAAAAATACGTTACGAATATTACTCAGAACGGTATAAAATACATGTGCGTAACATACGAGGGCAAAATTGTCATTATTCAATTTTACGCGGTGTTACACGCGGACCACGAGATACACCCGAAGAAGATGCACCAACCTCGATGGAAGAGGATGGTTGTCCACCATGTTGGTGTATGTAACACCCCACATTTTATTTTAAATTAAAAATGCATTTTTTTGATTTTTGCACGTATAATGCATATGCAAATTTTTATTCTCATTTTGTTACTCTCATTTACTAATTTTTAGCATGCATAAGTTTTTAATTAGCCTTCTTTTGATCTATGGACTAAATTCTAGCCCAATAGGCTAATTAAAAAGAGAGCCCACTAGAATAATTAAATTAGTTAAATAAAATGAAAGCCCATAATTCAAGCCCACTAATTATAACCTAAATTAGGTTGAACATAAACTAATACATGACAAGTTACAAAAATCTATTACCCAATTAGAACTATAGAATTGTATTAAAGTTGTATTGTGTGCATGTGCATGTGCACACTTGATTTTTGGTTAGGTGGTACAAGGAAGGGAGGCCGGTTTTGGTTTGAGGGAAGGAGAGAGTGAATAAGAGTTAAATTTTTTGAGAGTGGGGAGAGGAAAAGTTAGGAGTTTGGAGGTTATAGTATTTGAAGAGTTGGGAGTTAGGGAAGAGATGGAGAATTAAAATGTGGATTTATTAGGTTGAGGATTATGCAAATTGAGCCCTAACCTAGACCTATAAATACAACCCCTTTCTTCTCATTCCACACACCAAAAACTAAACAAAATTTAAAGAGAAAAGAAAAGAAAGTGAGTTCTTGTGCATGGAGACTCTTGCTAGGAGAAGAAGAACTAAGAGTCCTTGGAGCTAGAAGTGGTGTTCTCATTTCTTTCATTGTTCAAGCTTCACAAAAGATGGGTGATTTCCTACTTTCTAATTGTAGAGATTTCATGAGTAATATAATTTATGTTGATGGTCTTAAAAGGTCTTAAAAGGGGTTTTTAGTGAGAAACAAAAATTGGGGGAAAATCCTATTATTCCTATAAAATGATTTAGAACTTACTAAAATTTGTTTCAGAATTTCCCATGTAAAAATGAGACTTTAAAAAGGAAATTTGAGATAGAAAGCAAGTAATGATTGAAGATTTTATTATTAAAAAGGTATGACTTTAAAGAGTAAAAGAAATATACATTATGTGAATTAATTTCTCTTGAAAAGATTGTACTTGGTTATTTGGAGTTGTTGCATGAGTTTAAATTTTAAATGAAATTGTAAGTGATGAATTCATTATTGTTGTTAATTTATGAATGAAATTATGATTTGATAAGAGATTCATGTATTGATGTTAAATGGGATATAGAACAAATTATGGATAAGTTAGGGACATGAATATAATAAGTTTAAGACATTGATTATTGGAGGGTGTGAATACCCATGATTCTTGTATATGAAAAATTATGACTTAGAGTTAGTAAGACCTCGGGTACCAGCATTATTGAAAGAAAAGATTTGAGATATGATTTGGAGATATGGCCATGGGGCTATCTCGTATTTGTTGATTAAGTCTGGTAGGAGGTAAAACTAATTCTAGGTGCGGAAATTATTCATGTCTTGAACTTAAAAAAATTTAGGCACATAAGTGAAGATGTAGTAAGACCTAGGCAAACGTGAGTGGGGCACTCTATATAGTCAGACGGTGGGCTTGTTGCGGCGGTTCATCGGGACTATAGGCCTAGTCGGGCGGGGAATTTGTTGCGGCAGTTCTCCGGAACTGTGGTTGCCTCGTGGGAGACGAGCTTTTATTTTAAATCCGGGACTATACGTAGTCAGGCGGATAGTTTGCTGTTCTCCATGTATATACGTATATCGGGGCTAGAGGAGCACTTGCGGGAGGTTCGCACGACAAGGAGTCTGTATAACAGTCGGGCGGGGGATTTGTTCCGGCGGTTCCCCAGGTCTGGGATCCGTACTCGTGGAACATCTTAACTTTGTCTTATTACTGGGTAGTTTCATGGCGATGGATCGAACCCTTTATTGTGGAGTACGTAGGCGTATGAGATGCATAGAATCCGAACAAGTGTGCATTAGTGTCATCCTAGTGTAAAGTGTGTGCATTAGGCATTAAGACATGACATACACTTACATGTTTAGCGTTGTCACATTTTAACACCTTATTTTATTCATGTTCTGTGTTTGTTAAAGTATGGAGATCGTTATACTGTTTCCGGCATAGAGAGGATAACCGTGTATAACATTTCGTCTGTTGTAATCAACTGACGTGCCCACAGTCGTACACGCAGGTAATGGATGTTCATGAAGCTATAAGATGGATGTGCTAATACTATTCAAAGATGTTGTAAATGTTTCATTGTAATTTATTTTGTTTTCGCTGTGTAATAAATGTAACAAACTCTGATGTATTGAGAAAAGTTTTAATTTCCTTGTAAAATTGTACGAAGTGAAGTGGGAAGATCCTGTGGAATCTTGAATTCGGTCTTATTTGGAATTCGGGGTGTTACAGATGGTATCAGAGCAGGCTTCACAAGTAGTACAAATTTATAAGGAACGACACCTTAGAGTGGACACTAGCGTGTGAGTTCCAACTTATAGAGATTTAAACTTATGTTTGCGTTGCTCTGTGAGATGACATTTTATCCTCTTTTCCCTATAAGATGGCCAATCAGCATGATCCCCATAATGAGGCGAATTGGTTTGTTCCCTTCGAGGATGAAGAGGAAGAACCAATGGAAGAAGAAGAAGAGGTCCCAGAAGAAGAACCAGAGGAGGAAGAAGAAGAACCATTTGAGATAGAAGAAGAATTTCCCGAGTCCAGGAAGATTACTCCACCTCCGCCTGATCTCCCCGAAGAACCCTCGGACGAAGAACTCGTTCCAAATAACCCAAATGACATTGTTACTTCTCTTTGATGGGAATTGGACGCTCAAAAGTGGAGAGTTAACTACTTGGAGTCGCGATGGGCACAGGACAAGGAGCGCATCCAGGAGCTGAACTTTCGAGTGTGCGAGCTTAAGAAGGTCCGACTCGTGACTGATCGACATGTCGCCAAATTAGACCACATCACTCGCTGGGACAAGGAAGAACGACAGCAAAAATTTGAAGATATGCAGAAGAAAATCCAAGAACTACAGAAAGAGCTCAGAGATGCCAAGAGAAACTGTAGAATCTAGGATGTCTTTTATTAAAGGATGTAATGGATGTATTGGAACAAAAATTTTTCTTTCTGAATAAAGAGTTTAAATTTTGGAATGAATAAATTTTTGTTATTTGTGTTATTTATGATGATTAATGATGAATTTTATGACTCAGAAATGGCACGAAAAATCGAAAACGGCGACGAGTATAGCGGTGAGAATGGGCTAGACTTGAAAACAGAACTAGCTCGTGTATACCAGACCCTAAATGCTCTCGCTACCAATATTCCCGAGAACAGAGGACCAGGGTCAGTTATGCACGTACCCAAAGCAACCAAGCTGGTCGAATCGTTCAAAAGAATGAAGCCAGCAGTATTTGAAGGTCAGACTAATCCAGATGTTGCTGATGACTGGATTAGGCAAATCGAGACAGTCTTCGAGGTACTGGAAACTCTGGAGGCAAGCAAGATGAAATTGGATACCATTCAACTAGAGAAGGATGCAAGTATTTGGTGGCAATCATTGAAGAGAAATTTGGGCAACGTGCAACTCACATGGGAAAAATTCCTTAAAGAATTCAGGAGTCATTATTTTCCACTGAACATCCAAGAAAGGAAGGCCATGGAACTTTTGAGCTTACAGCAGGGCAGTATGACAGTGCGGGAGTACGAGACCAAGTTCAACCAGCCCTCCAGGTACGTGCCTGAAATGGTACAAGATGAAGCTAAGAAGGCGCGCAAATTTGAGCATGGGTTGAGGCCAAGTCTGAGATCCAGGATGATACCTTTGGGCATTCAGAGATTTGAGAAGCTAGTCAGAAGGGCCGCTATAACTGAGTCCGACATGAACCAGTTCCAGGTTGTGCAAGTCAAGAGGAACAATTGGAACTTGGGCAAGAGGCCGACAGCGCCAAGCAATTTCAGGAGTCAACCCCCAGCACAACGCTTCAAGCCAACTGGAGCTAATGTTGTTGCAGTGTCCGGGAGGGTACCCACGTGTTTCAAATGTGGAGAATCAGGTCACTTGTCTTTCGGGTGCAAGAAGTTGGAAATGGTTAAGGTCTGCTTTCTTTGTGGCAAGGAGGGCCACATCAAGCCTTTTTGCCCTTAACTTCAGCGGGGAGGACCAAGTCAGTAGCAGTCCAACCCTGGGCAAAAGCAGTTTAGGCAGGGACAGGTGTTCGCCTTAACAGATGCAGATGAAGATGATGTAGACAATATGATCACTGGTATGGAGGATGAAGCCTAGTTGATTTGTTACTTTTTCCATTTGTGTAATAAAATGTTATGTAATGAGAGCATTCATATGTAACAGGAGACGTTCTAATAAATGGAATGAAAGCATTGGTGTTATTTGATACAGGATCATCGCACACTTTTGTGTCACCCTCTTTTGCAAAAAAATTAGGAGTCGAACCTAAAATTTTTCCTGGCAAGGTTCTATCTGTGACTACTCCATTAGGAAAAAACTTGACAACCGATCGATACTATTAGAGTGTGATCTTGAAATCGGAGGCAGGCTCTTGGGCATCGACCTAATTGAATTGGCAGTTCTGGGAGTCGACATCATTATTGGCATAGACTGGATGTCAGTTTACAGTTCCACTATTAAATGCATGAGCAAGGAGGTTGTGGTGAAGGCTCCAGGAGGACCAGCAGTTACATTCCAAGGTAAAAGGAAGTGTAAACAGTTGGTAGCAGCTTTGTCTGAGCAGAAAGTTCCAGAAGAAGTGAAGCAGATTCCAGTTTTCCGAGATTTTCCAGCTGTATTTCTTGATGATCTACCACGGCTTCCCCCTCATCAAGATGTAGAATTCAGCATCACTATTCAACCAGGAAGTGCACCTATTTCCAAGGCACCATACAGAATGGCACCGGTTGAGCAAGATGAGATCAAGAAGCAGATCGAAGAATTATTGAGCAAAGGATTCATCAGGCCAAGCGCATCACCGTGGGGAGCCCCAGTTCTTTTAGTGAAGAAGAAGGATGGATCAATGAGGATGTGTATCAATTACAGAGAGTTGAACAAGGTTACTGTACAGAACAAGTACCCAATTCCTCGAATCGATGATCTGTTCGACCGTATACAAAGAGCAGCTGTATTCTCCAAGATAGACTTACGGTCAGGGTATCACCAAGTCCAAGTGAAAGAAGAAGATGTTCACAAGACGGCTTTCTGAACCAGGCATGGTCACTATGAGTCTCTAGTCATGCCATTTGGAGTCACAAATGCACCGGCTATTTTCATGGACATGATGAACAGAGTTTTACAGTCTTTCATTGATTCTTTTATCATTGTATTTATCGACAATATATTGTTCTATTCCAAGACAAAGGAAGAGCATGCCAAGCACTTGGCAGAGGTTCTGAAGAAGCTACAGGAACATCAGCTATACGCGAAGTTATCCAAATGTGACTTCTGGAAAACCGAAGTCGCCTTCCTGGATCAAATCCTTGCTAAGGAGGGAGTGCTACCGACCCACTGAAGGTTGAAGCTGTGAAAGATTGGCCAAGACCGACCACAGTGAAAGAGATCAAGAGCTTTCTGGGCTTGACTGGATATTACAGAAGGTTCATTCAAGGTTACGCTCAGATATCTGTGCCGCTCACAGGGCTCACAAAGAAGAATGTGAATTTTAAATGGTTGGAGCAGTGTGAAGCTAGTTTCCAAGAGTTAAAGGAGAGGTTGACTACCGCTCCCATTTTGGCATTGCCAAGAGTGGGAGTCAACTATGATATCTACAGCGATGCTTCCCATCGCGGTTTGGGCTGTGTGCTGTGCAGGAGGGAAAGGTAATAGCTTATGGGTCTAGACAACTGAGACCACATGAAAAGAATTACCCAACCCATGATTTGGAGCTGGTAGCTATCATCTTTGTTTTGAAGCAATGGAGGCATTACGTGTACGGAGAAAAGGTCAACATGTACACGGATCACAAAAGTTTGAAATATATCTATCAGCAGAGGGATCTAAATCTGAAGCAGAGAAGATGGTCAGAAGTGTTGAAAGATATCCGACCTAAGATCAAATACCATCCAGGAAAAGCAAATGTTGTGGTAGATGCGCTTAGCAGAAAGTGCAGTTTGTCTCAACTGATCACAACTCAAAAGGAATTAGCAGAGGAGTTTGATCGAGCTGGAATTGAAGTGGTTTTGCAAGATTTGGGAGCTTCCTTAGCTCAGTTGAGGATTCAACCTACCTTGAAAGACAGAATTATTGATGGTCAAAAGGCAGATCCAGAGATCCAGAAGATGATGGAGCAGGTTGGTATTAGCAAGTTGGTAGAGTTCCAGGTGAAGGATGCAGTGCTGTGGTATGGAGAGCGGCTGTGTGTGCCAGATCTAGCGGAACTGAAGGAGAGTATTCTTCAGGAAGCACATGCCACTTTGTTATCAATACATCCAGGGAGTACCAAGATGTGCAAGGATATAAAGCTATACTTCTGGTGGCCAGGGATGAAGCGTGATGTAGCCAAGTTCGTTGCCAAGTGTGCAGTTTGTCAGCAGGTCAAGGCAGAGAATCAGAAGCCCGACGGTTTGTTGCAGCCATTACCCATCCCGGAGTGGAAATGGGATTGTATCAGTATGGATTTCATCACAGGTTTACCAAAAAGTTCCAAAGGCAATGATACAATTTGGGTGATAGTGGACCGACTCACCAAATCAGCTCACTTCTTAGCAATGAAGCTTACTTGGTCAATGGAGAAGCTGGCAGAGATGTATGTTGGAGAGATTGTGAAGCTTCATGGATTTCCACTGTCAATAGTATCTGATTGTGATGCGCGTTTCACTTCGCACTTTTGGAGAAGTCTTCAAGCAGCTTTGGGGACAAAGGCTGACTTCAGTACCGCTTTTCATCCTCAAACTGATGGACAGACTGAGAGAGTCAACAGGGTGTTGGAGGATATGTCGAGATGCTGTGTGTTGGATTTCGGTGGCAGCTGGGAGAGGCATTTAGCTCTTGTGGAATTTGCCTACAACAACAGTTTTTAGGCAAGCATTGGAATGGCACCATATGAAGCTATATATGGAAGGAAATGCAGGACACCGGTTTGTTGGTATGAAGTAGGGGAGCGGCAGCTGTATGGACCAGAGATTGTGCATTAGACCTCAGAAAAGATCGAACTGATCAGCAAGAGGTTGGTCGATGCACAGAGCAGGCATAAGAGTTACACCGACAACAGGAGGAGAGACCTGGAGTTTAATGAAGGTGACTATGTCTTCGTGAAGGTGTATCCAACTAAAGGGGTGATTCGTTTCGGAAGGGGAGGAAAATTAGCTCCGAGATACATTGGACCCTACAAGATATTGAAGAGAATTGGGAAGATAGCTTATTGATTAGAACTACCAGAAGAGTTGGCCCAAGTACATAATGTCTTTCATGTCTCCATGCTACAAGGTTATGTCCCAGATCCGAGTCATCATTTGGCAGAAGTGCCAGAAAGTTTACAACTGGATCTAAACTATGCTGAGCATCCTATTGAGATTGTGGATCGTCGAGAAAAGGTCTTGAGCAACAAGACGATACCTATGGTCAAGGTCATTGGGAGAAACCAGTTTGTAGAGGAGGCCACTTGGGAATCAGAGAAAAAGATGATGAAAAATCACCCTGAACTCTTCCACTAAAATTTTTGTAAACTTTTTCTTTTATTTCTTTCTTTGTATTTTTCCTCGCTCCTAAGTGTAGTTCCGGGAACGGAACTATTCTAAGGAGGGAGTGTTGTAACACACCACACTTTATTTTAAATTAAAAATGCATTTTTTGATTTTTGCATGTATGATACACGTGCAAATTTTTATTCTCATTTTGTTACTCTCATTTACTAATTTTTAGCATGCATAAGTTTTTAATTAGCCTTCTTTTGATCCACGAACTAAATTCTAGCCCAACATGCTAATTAAAAAGAGAGCCCACTAGAATAATTAAATTAGTAAAATAAAATGAAAGCCCATAATTCAAGCCCACTAATTATAACCTAAATTAGGTTGAACATAAATTAATACATGACAATTTACAAAAATCTAGTACCCAATTAGAAATATAGAATTGTATTAAAGTTGTATTGTGTGCATGTGCATGTGCACACTTGATTTTTGGTCGGGTGGTACAAGGAGGGGAGGTCATACATGGTGAAAGTGATGTTTGGCTTGGCTTGGCATGGGAAGAAATCCCATATCGGATGTGGATGTGAGTGTGTGTGTGTTTATATAGGTTTCCAAATGATAAAAGGTCACCAAATGGTTAACCACCTTTTTGATGGTGCATGTGGTGGGCGTGGCTAGAGTTTTGTGTCCGTTCTTTCGCGTGCGCGTACGTGTAGCCACGTGCGCAGCTGAGCCGGGCTCGAGGCGTTACAAATGGTATCAGAGCCGACTTTTGACATCGAGTGTGTGCAAGATGTACGCCTGAGAGGGAGCTAGGTTGGGACAGGTCGCCCTGGTAGGGGACTGTACAACTAGCAGAATCAGAGTAATTCTCTCCACGTCGGTTAGAAAGGGATCCTGGATCATGTTGCAAGTCCCAGGCTCAGCGAGGACGCTGAGTTTTTAAGGAGGGATGTGTGTAACACCCCGTACTTAAGCGGGTATATACATAATATTATATATAGAAATATTATATATATATATATATATATATATATATATATATATATATATATATATATATATATATATATATATATATATATAATAAATAAATAATAATAGATGAGATGGTAGTTAGTGTTGGCCTATAGAAAGATCCTATGAGATTATGATCAAAGGGTTTGATGATGGGCCTATAAGATGTCCTATGGGGCATAAGGCATTAATGAATGAAAGTGGGTGTGCATGCATGCATGGTGAAAGTGACGTTTGGCTTGGCTTGGCATGGCCTGGGAAGAAATCCCATATCAGATGTAAATGTGAGTGTGTGTGTGTTTAAATAGGTTTCCAAATGATAAAAGGTCACCAAATGGTTAACCACCTTTTTGATGGTGCCTGTGGTGGGCGTAGCTAGAGTTTTGTATCCGTTCTTTCGCGTGCGCGTACGTGTAGCCGCGTGCGCAGCTGAGCCGGGCTCGGGGCGTTACAAAGAAGAACTAGGAGTCCTTGGAGCTAGAAGTGGTGTTCTCATTTTTTTCATTGTTTAAGCTTCACAAAAGGTGGGTGATTTCCTACTTTCTAATCGTAGAGATTTCATGAGTAATATAATTTATGTTGATGCAAAATAAGTAGATAAAATCTCATGCTAGGGTAATATGTTATGAATGAAAATAATATAGTGGTGATTGGAGAGATAATAGAAATTTTGGCTAAAGAATTAATACCGTGGTTCATGTTAGAATGCTGGGAAATTTTTTTATGCATGTTAATTATGTGTTTTGTATGGAAATTTATTGAAGGATGTCATATTCAAATTATGCCTTAGAATCATGATAATTAAAGGAGAAAAAAGATAGCAAAGTAATTTTAGTTAAGAGCCATGAAATGGGTTGATATATGTATATTGCCATGTTGTATTTAAAAATATAAACTCTTGCATAAAAGAAGTTTTGTGAGATTGTCATGATTGAGAGACATGTTGGTGTTGTTACAAATTTTAATTAGTATAAGTAAAGAACACAAACTAGTTTTATGAATAAAATTCTTAAAATCAAGTTTTGAGAAAAAAATACAAATCTTTATGAATGAGAAGGGGAATTATTTAAAAATGAAAATATTTTTGAACTGAAGTGAATTTTATTACTGTTTTAAAATTTATCTCAGTCAAGAGAAAGTTTATCTCAAAATCCTAAAAGATTGGATCCAATAAACAAGTTTTGTGAAAAAGAAACAATTTCAGAACAGTATGAACAAAAGTATACAAATACAAATCCTAGGCAGAAATCACACTTGGACTTACTGGTTAGCCAGTGAGCACTACTTATAAGAGATTTTGGTTTCGAAACTTGATAGTCACATTCATTTTTAGTTCTTTTAATTGAAATCCGAATACTGCATATTTGACATTTAGGGATTTCGGTATGACTATTTAACACTAAGACCACTTGGTCTATTGGTTGGCGGGAGGGACTTTAGGCGTTGCACTGTAGCAACCAGAAGGTCACTGTTTCGAATCCCGTTGGTCACCTTTTGATTTTTTTTGTTTTTTAATGGTCTTAAAAGGGGTTTTTAGTGAGAAACAAAAATTGGGGAAAAATCCCATTATTCCTATAAAATGATTTAGAACTTACTAAAATTTATTTCAGAATTTTCCATGTAAAAATGAGACTTTAAAAAGGAAATTTGAGATAGAAAGCAAGTAATGATTGAAAATTTTATTATTAAAAAGGTATGACTTTAAAGAGTAAAAGAAATATACATTATGTGAATTAATTTCTCTTGAAAAGATTGTACTTGGTTATTTGGAGGTATTGCATGAGTTTAAATTTCAAATGAAATTGTAAGTGATGAATTCATTATTGTTGTTAATTTATGAATGAAATTATGATTTGATAAGAAATTCATGTATTGATGCTAAATGGGATATAGAACAAATTATGGATAAGTTAGGGACATGAATATAATAAGTTTAAGACATTGATTATTGGAGGGTGTGAATACCCATGATTCTTGTATATAAAAAATTATGACTTAGAGTTAGTAAGACCTCGGGTACCAGCATTATTGAAAGAAAAGATTTGAGAAATGATTTGGAGATATGGCCATGGGCCTATCTCGTATTTATTGATTAAGTCCGGTAGGAGGTAAAACTAATTCTAGGTGCATAAATTATTCATGTCTTGAACTTAAGAAAATTTAGGCACATAAGTGAAGATGTAGTAAGACCTAGGCAAACGTGAGTGGGGCACTCTATATAGTCGGATGGTGGGCTTGTTGCGGCGGTTCATCGGGACTATAGACCGAGTCGGGCGAGGAATTTGTTGCGGCAGTTCTCCGGAACTGTGGTTGCCTCGTGGGAGACGAGCTTTTATTTTAAATCCGGGACTATGCGTAGTCGGCCGGATAGTTTGCCGTTCTCCATGTATATACGTATATCGGGGCTAGAGGGGCACTTGCGGGAGGTTCGCACGATGAGGAGTCTGTATAACAGTCGGGCGGGGGATTTGTTCCGGCGGTTCCCCGGGTCTGGGATCCGTACTCGTGGAACATCTTAAATTTGTCTTATTACGGGGTAGTTTCATGGCGATGGATCGAACCCTTTATTGTGGAGTACGTAGGCGCTTGCCCTCGGACCTATGTAGTATGGGATGCATAGAATCCGAACAAGTGTGCATTAGTGTCATCCTAGTGTAAAATGTGTGCATTAGGTATTAAGACATGACATACACTTACATGTTTAGCGTAGTCACATTTTAACACCTTATTTCATTCATGTTCTGTGTTTGTTAAAGTATGGAGATCTGTTTCCGGCATAGAGAGGATAACCGTGTATAACATTTCTTCTGTTTTAATCAACTGACGTGCCCACAGTCTTACATGCAGGTAATGGATGTTCATGAAGCTATAAGATGGATGTGCTAATATTGTTCAAAGATGTTGTAAATATTTGATTGTAATTTATTTTGTTTCCGCTGTGTAATAAATGTAACAAACTCTGATGTATTGAGAAAAATTTTAATTTCCTTGTAAAATTGTACGAAGTAAAGTGTAAAGATCCTGTGAAATCTCGAATTCAGCCTTATTTGGAATTCGGGGTGTTATAGTGTATGCCCTAGATGTCAGTTATGTATTGACATTACTAGTTTATAATGTATCATGATATTTATTTCATATATGAGGCATTTCATTTATTGTGCTGTTTATTGTGTTTAAATGAACATAATAAAGTCCTTAGAATAGTAGGTTCAGTACCATGGGATATCAAGTGCATAACTTGATTGTGATATCCTATTGGTTGTAATCAGAACACTATTCTTATATGTCTCTAGTCAAGTATTATTGTGAATTAGGACAATAATAATACATAGAGACTAGACGAGTCATAGATATGAGATATCAAGTCTTCACATGGGTACATATTAGAGTAATAATGTACTGGACTGACCCTCCATGAGAACGCTGCATGGATCGTTACGTGAGTGTCATAAGCGGTTCTCACAGTGACCAGGGTGTACGTAGTCCTTTGACCTGAAGTTACTACGGTCCCTACATGAGAAGTTATATGTTTTAATATCGTCAAATGTTGCCTGTAATAAGGTGATTTTACAGTAAACTATTGGATATACTACAAATCATGCAGAGAAATGTAAGTGACTTAGATAGGATTTGTCCCTCTTACATAATAGAAGCGATATCTATGGGCCCCTTGATTGAATGAGACTGCAAAATGCATGGTCGTGCTTAAATGAGTCAATATGAGATATTGAGCTCATTTGTTTTGGTAAGTCTACTCGGACATCAAGAAACCAAAAATTGAACTAAACGTGGGTGACACGCTCTATGCCTTGTGGTCAATTAAGATATCTGGACAAAGGGACTAGACTACATGGTAACATTGGTCACTGATAGGTTATGTCAAATCACTGACATTCCTGTTACTTGAGTAGCAGTGATGTATTGTTAGATACCGCTCACTGTTTGTAATACTATAATATGATTTTAGTATTAATATCAACGTAATGGGAACCTAAAGGGTCACACACTTAGAATGGATCGAAATTGGGATTTAAATTCATAAGATGAATTTAATTGGGGATCCTAGTAAGACTTGAACTCCTGACATTTGTTGGACATTTAATTAGATGGACTGACTAAAGTTCAAAGGCCTACACATGAATTTGAACCATGTCAGATTGTGAGTCCAACAGTCTCATTATCTCTTAGGGTTGATTTCTACATCTATATATATGATACGTATGTAACGCCCCGAATTCCCAATATAATATCTCAGAAATACGTGGCACAATTCCAGAATCAATTTCAATGTAATCATAAACATAGCAACCAAATACAGGAAAAATTTAAAACTTTTTATTACATCAATTGTTTACAAAGCACAGCGGAATATAAAACACCTTGAATTACAATTCTTTCTTTACAACACTTTCTTTTACAATTTACATAAGCCATAAATCATTCTACCCCATGCATCCAAATCCCAAGCTAAAGGCACCTACCTAAAAAATATGAGGCTAGAGATAACCCTAACCCCCAAAACTACAGGGGTCAGCCATAACGGTGTTAGTGACATAAAAACAAAGCAACATAAATAGAACATGACACATGGAATCATAAACAACAGGTAATAAAGACAAGAATAAGTGAATTAAGAAATAACAATGAAACATGAAAAACATCAAGTGTAGCTAGCCTAAGTGTCAAGTGTAGAAAACCGGAAAAACACATGCATAAACCAAATCAAGAAAACACAATACTATATGCTGACTCTCTAATGCATACTTATCGGATTCTATGCATCCCACTCTACATAGGTCCGGTGCAAGCCCTTAACGTTCTCCACTTATAGGATTTAATCCCCCGCTATGCAACTAATCTTACCAAGATGACTACTACGAGATAAAGATAAACTATGAGTATTAGCCCATGCCCCGATAATTCCGGAGGTCAATCTTTATCCACAGATAATTTCGAAAACTATTTCACTCACACTTGGGAATCTTTGAGAATACCCCACACCGCAAGCTATGGCACCTCATCACACGAATACCACATGAGTGTTGCCTCGACCCCGATAATTCCGAAGATCAATCCCACACCACAGGTAATTCCGGAGACTATTTCACTCACACCTGGATAATTCCAGGGATTATCTCACACCGCAAGCCATAATGAGGTCCATAACCCATGTTCTCATTCATCATATCACCACTAGTGCCTATCCTTATCTTTTTAAGTTAATTAATTTAATTACAAACCTCCTAGAGATGGTGTACCCTACCAGACTTAACTCAACAACTGATCAACAATATGCCTTAACAGGCCCAAAACACAACAACTCAACTGTCGATATACCAGGGTCGCACACACCCTCTAGAGACTCACACTCAACCATCCAAACTGAACTTCCATTAATCAAAACTTTAATGAAACAACTTGAAAACATATGTTCTGTAAAAAAATAGTGTTTAGAATAGTAAGTTATAAATCTCCAAAACATTTAAAGAATCAATCATTTAAAGAACAACAAAATAACTCAAGAAACATTAGTAACAGTCGACTGTAAACCGGAGTAGGTCGACTATCCAGAGCGAAAAACCAGCACTTCAAGAAAATAATTCTAAGTAATGGCAGTTGACTGTAAAAAGTCATCGGTCGACTATCCAGAGCGAAAATCCAACATTTTTAAGAAAAATAATTCTAAGTATTGACAGTCGAGTGTAAAAGTCATTAGTCGACTGTCCAGAGCGAAAATCCAACACTTCGAGAAAATATCAAAACAGAGCAGAGACAGTCGACTGGAAAAATGGGTCGGTCGACTATTCCGCACAAAATTTCAAGAAAACGAGAAAACACAACAGCCAGGTAGCGATGGTCGACTGTCGAAACATACTAGTTGACCGTCACACCTATAGACTGCAGTTTAGGTTGTGCATATTTCAACTGATACGAAGATTTACTTTATAAAAACGAAATCTATAAAAAGTATATTTCTGATATGATCAAATATGACTTGTAAAGTATATAAGAGTCCACAAAACCAATCAAACTACTTTGAATTGATAAAAATAGCTTTTTGATGAATTCCTTCAAATTGAAACATGAATATGTGCATATATCAAAAATAAAATTTTTAAGAACCAATCATACTTTGAAAGACCTTCGTATTATGTTCCAAACCATATTAATACCAAAAATATGTTGAGATATAACCAAAATCTTCAAAAACACTTAAAGATTCAATTCCTTAAAAACAACAAAATAGGATATTCATGTAATAGTGTTAGTACATGTCTGTGCACCAAATAAAATTTACAAATCCATCAATTTAGGAATAGACAAATGTTCAGATTAAATCCTTAATAATTGAACAATTCAAATCCAAGTAAAAAACTTCATAAAATCACGAAATCTCTAATTTTTAGTCATAAAGCATTAAATCCAAATCTAGTTATCACAACTCCAATCCTCAAGACATGATCTTTTAATTCATTAGTCATTCTCACAATTTCCTTAACTCAATCATCATCTTTAACTCATGAACATAAACAATTTTAACATTAACATGACCAAGTTGCATTATCCAACTCACCAATAGTAAAAAATCCCATCTTTAATCTATTCATGCATAACATTCACCATATCCAATCAAATCAGCAATAATCCAAAAGAAATAGCCTACTCATGATTTATATCAGGTTATTTAACAATCTCAAATCATCCACATGCAAATTCTACTCATAAATAACTTAGGGTTTCATAAAAGATCCGATTTTATTTCATCAATTCATCCAATCCCTCATATATATATTCATACCAAATCCTCGCATGCTTTCTCATAGATGAAATGCCATATACAATATTCAAAGAACAAAACAAAATAATTATATCACTCACCTTATTGAAGAAATCAACCAAATTAATAAAGGATGAGAAAAAACCCTTCTTTTGCAAAATCCAAGATCCTTGTTTCGAAACTCCAAGAAATTAATAGTAAAAATATATTTTATTTTTGCAGAGGAGAGGGATGGCTGTAGTGGCTATTTTATAAGCCAAAATCTGGAGTTTCTAGGGTTTTACAAGTTTATGGAAACATCCCCTAACAAATTATAACTTTACATGTATAAACCTTTCTTTAATAAAGTAGTTAAATAAGTTAAATAAATTAAAATCAAATCAAATCCTTTTACTATTGAGTTTTCTAGCCATCCAGCACAGCTCATAAAAATAAAAATTTCGGGTTTGTACTAAAAGTGGTAATTTTGCACAAAAGTCTCTCTTTTTGTAATATTTGCAAATATATCATAAAATATTCGTAAAAATCCAGAAAAATCAAAAATTATATCTATTAATACATATTAGATTTTCCAATTAAAATTTCTGACTTTTACTTTCCAAGAAAATATTTGCACAAGATCCAACATAAATTTCATATTTGCAAAAACACTATATTTGTTTAAATCTTTACCAAATCAACTCTAAATAAAATTTAAATATATTGTATTTTCAATGATGACCATGGAAAGACCAAAAATCAGTAAAAATGAATTTTCATTATTTGTTTAAAATTCAAACGGCTTTTTACATAAAAGCCCCCCTTTCAAGGTATTTATGAAAATAGTTTCTTTATTTAGAAAAATTCCAAAATTTAGGATAGACTCAATTATAAGTAGGATAATTTAATAAAAAATTAAAATTTGATATTTGCACCAAAAATATTCGCACGTGTTTTGCACGTGTAAAATCTATAAATTTATAAAATAGTCAAATTAATTTAAATAAATATGAAAATTAAAATATCATAAATAAATAAGGAAAATCAATCATTAACCATAAAATTTTAACAATTCAAAATTCATAACTTTGCACGTGTGTTGCATGTGCAAAATTGCACTTTCAAGAAAATAGTTAAAATAGTCAACTTTACAAATTTAATATTATTTAATAATGCAAAACAAATCTTTTATTTTGCGGGGTGTTACAACGTATATATGGAAAAGTGATACATGAGAAAAACCCTAGCCGTCACAGAAATTATGAGAGAGAGATCGTAAGGAACATCCCCTTTCCGCAGCTAGCACCGCGGCGTGAGGAAAATCTTGATTTGATCCGTTCGTGAGAATACCGTAGAGGCACCATAATATTGCAGTGCTGTGATTGGCATACTGTGGAGACAGTAGGTCCATCTTCAACGTATAACTCCTAAACACGATTTATGGTTTTCTCATGGATCCATGGGTAGGTTTCGATAATTTTTTGTAATTTTTCCGCTGTGTATTTAATCTGAGATTTTCCTCGAAATCTAACACACCAACATTTACAATGTTATTATTGTATAATACAATATGACGTATATAAAATTCACAATTAAAACTAATAATTCTCTTACTTGTGTAGAAGGTTCGCCATGTGTGGATGCTTGGCCCCTACCACTACTAGACGGCCTTCTAGATCACCTCGTTCTAACCATTTCTCTAAAAAAAAATTAAAAAATTGTCAATACACTATTCGTATATATAGATACGAAACACAATACATGAGAAAACCTCACAAACGGGATCCAAAATTTTTGAAACTTTGTTAGTAGGTCGGACTTCCCACACACAAGCCAACACAACTTCTATAAGTGAGTTTCGACTCAGGGTTTGCAAGATACGGCAATGTATCGCTTTCAACACCACTAAAAAGGGAAAGCGATATATTGCCATATCTCACAAATCGTGAGTCGAAACAAACTTCTACAAGTTGTGTAGGCTTGTGTGTCATAATTTCAACCTACTCGTAAAGTTTTGTATTATTTGGATGTCATTTGTGTGGTTTTCTAGTGATACCGTACTCAATTTTTCAAAGTATACTTGTTATGGTTTGATATATGGGAGAAAATCATACAAACGACATCCAAAAATTTTGAAATTTTGTGAGTAGGTCAGACACACCACACACAAGTCAACGCATCTTGTAGAAGTGAATTTCGACTCGCGGTTTGCAAGATATGGCAATGTGTAACATCCCGTAATTTCACAAAACACACACACACACACACACACACACACACAGATACATATATATATATATATATATATATATATATATATATATATATATATATATGGGAAAAAGGGATATGAGCAACTTGCTCATTTAGTAAATAAGCATACATGTGATTGAACAATCTTTAAAGGGGTTGGTTGTCCAATGTATCACATGCATGCCACATAATCAATTGCTCATTTACTAAATGAGCAAGTTGCTCATATCCCTTTTACCCTATATATATACATATATATATAGAGAGTGGCAAAAGAGTAATAAAGTGAAAGAAGGAGGAGGGGCCCACACATTTGAGAACAGCGTTGAGCTGTTGAGTGCTGACGTCATGTGACGTCAGCGGATGGGGGGCCTGCTCGTTTATGAGGAGAGCAGCAGCTCTCTGCTATTGCTGACGTCACTAGGTGACGTGGCGACTTGGGGGGTTTTCGGCTGTACTTACTCACAAGAGAAAGAGAGGATGAGAGAGTATAAATGTAACGCCCCGCCCCAATACTCAGACAATTTTTATTATTTTTAGAAGACAAATTAGATACTATATAGTAAAACTGCCCACCACAGGCTGTCTCTCAAAAGGTGGTTAACCAATTAGGTGACTCTTGATCATAGGCAATTTTATTTATACTCAATTAATTTTTTGTATACTCCCGATATGGGAATCTCATCAATTTAATCCCGTAGCACCAACATGCCACATCATAAATTACCAAAAGCAACAGCCCTCTGATTTCACTTCCGAAATCAATCCGAGTGGGCCCATCAATGACGTCATCAACCTTCTTTAAACCAAACCAACAGCCATTTGTTGTTTACCATTCAACGTGGGCCCCCCCTTTTCAAAGAATATTTTTACCAAACTACCACTTTTTCAAAGCATTATATATATATATATATATATATATATATATATATATATATATATATATATATATATATATATATATATATTATATTATTCGGAAATTACCGGGTACTACAATAAAATAGTCCCATATCGAGATTTCAAATAGAATAAAAATGCTATAAATAATATAGCCTATGATCAAGAGTCACCAATCCGGTTAACCACCTTTTGAGAGGCAGCCTGTGGTGGGCAGTTGTACGATACTATAAATAATTGTCTGATAAATTGTATAAATTGTCTGAGGTTAGGGCAGGGGTGTTACACAATGTATCGATTTCACTCATGAAAAAGAATGGAAAGCGATACACAACCGTTTCTTTGTAAACCGTGAGTCGAAACTCACTTCTACAAGTTGTGTTGGTTTTTCTCTGGTGAGTCCGACCTAATCGCAAAATTTTGGATTTTTTGGACGCCGTTTGAGCGGTTTTACTAATATCGAACAACAACTAATACTATATCTACAATTTTAGCGAACAACAATAACTACTTCTATAATTATGGGAAAACACACCTACAATACACATCAAACAACTAACTATGCATCACACAAAATTTGTAGACTCGTCAATTAGAGAAATAATTCAATCAATCAACATAGCTACATCTACGAAGCTAGAATAAAGTGATTACATTGTTGGGAAGGAGAGAAAGGAGGTGGAGGCATTGGGGTTTGGGAGATTTCATTAGGGTTAGAGTTTTTGGGTTCGGGAGATTCTTCGGAAGAGAGAGTGAGTGAGAGAGTGAAGTGAAGGAGGATGAGTGGATTAGGTGAAGGAGGAGCTAGAGTTTCGAGTTTGGGTTCGAAAACGAGCGAGAAAGAGAGATGGTAGAATGAGAGTCTGAGATAGAATGTAGAAGGAGAGCAAAATTTGTACAAGTATTTTAAAAACCTTGTATAACCTAAGCTGCTGTTTCACACAACGGCCTAGGTTTTATATAGATTGTTGTGTGAAGCAGGCCGTTGTTGGAAACAACGACCTAGGTAAAAATTGGCTTAAAAATATGACTTCAGCAATTCGAGAGTGTGAGAGTGCGAGAGAACGGCTAAGTTGAAGAGTTATTTGGAGTGAAATTCCCAAAATAACCCTCCCCACTTAAGTGAGATAGGGGGCTGATGGGCGGAATCGATCCTGGCCGTTGGATCTTGATAGAAATGGTCCAACGACCAGCAGGCCAGTTTGCAATGAATCTGTGCAAACGGACCCGTTTACAACTGAGCATTGCTCCCCCCCCCCCCATCTCTCTCTCTCTCTGAGTATGTGTAAATTTTTAGTATTTCTAAGTGAAGACTTGAGCCTTAAAACAAAGGAGAAGTAAGAAGGAAAAAAAGGACACTCTCTCAGTATGTGTAAATTTTTAGTATTTCTAAGTGAAGACTTGAGCCTTAAAACTGTAAGCCCTATTTTCGGTTTTTGTTGTATTTTGTTTTCTTTCGATTATTGTATTTGGATTCATTTCTTATAGTACATTTTGTCTTTTCTTGGGTTCTTTTATTCTCTCTTGATCGATCTGTGTTCTTTGGTTGGATTCTGTTCTCTTTGCAAATTTTGTTCTTTCAATTTTGAGTCTGATTTGTTCTCCTTTATGTTCGTCTCATCTCATTGCATTCATTTTTCTATTTTTGGAGCCGAAATCGATACCCATAACCCACATAATCTCAACCCAAAACCCTAATTCTTGATCCCCTATATATACCCTATTAAAATAACCCTAAATCTATTCCACTCTCTCTTTCACCGCCGTTTTCTCTCTCCCCGATCCCCTATCCCTTCTCCTTCTCTATTTTCGTTGCACCCCAAACCCAACCGAAACCCTATACCCCATTGGCCTTCTCTGATCACCTTCCACCTCCATCACCACCATCATCGTCTCCATCCCCTCGCCTTCATAACCATCGTGTCCCCCGTTTTCACCCCCGTTCCCCTCGTCGAACCCAATCCACAGTGGTTTTCCCGTTGCCTTAACCTATCGCCGTCGCCCTAACCCATCTCCGTGCACCCCACCATTGTCCTGCCGTCCCTCTCCACTCCACCAAAGGCCCTAGCATCGCCGTTCAAGCCCCGATCGCCGCTGTCGTCACCTCTCTATTTCCAACCAAAAACGGAGCTCGCTTCGTCGAGGCTGCCGTCGCCGCCGTCGCTTCCCGACCATGATGCCGACGTCTTCACCGTGGTGTCGACGTCGCTTCGTTCCCATCGCAGTCGCCGTGTTCTCTCTCTCTCCCCCTGCCGAGGTTGAAGAAGGAGACCAATTGGTTGGTTTTGTTGTCCCGTGTTTTGGCACATCGGATCCAAGTTCACGTGTTCTGCCCAGATCCGATGTGGGGATTTTTGGCAGAGTTGCTGTTGCTTTGTTGCTTGGGTTTCTTCGCACGTATTTCGTGCGACTTTGGGATTTTTGCCCGGGATTCTGATATCGTTATTCTTATTATTTGAATTTGCAAAATTAACAGGCAAGTCTCTTCTTAAACTAGCATTTTATTCTGTTCAAGTTTTGATCTCCTGCACGTAGATTCCGTCCATTTCGTTATCATACTGCTTTGACAATTCCGTTAAGTTTATCGAGGGTTTACACGAGCTAACCCGACTTACTCTTAACATCGTGTTGTCTCTTTGATCTAAAACCTAGTCTCCATTGTTTCATGCACATGCACATTTAAATAACTAGATTCATGCATAGGACTACTTGATAAGTTTGACATGTTAAATTGCATGTGTTAGATTGAAGTTGATCGATGAATTGATACCATGCCTATGATAATTGTATCTTAAACTTAGAAATTTGCATGTTGACACCTAGGATCACTTTGATTACCAATTTGCATGCTATATGTGACCATATGATTTAATTATTGCCTATTCATGTTAAGATAAATTTCTGAATTGTTAGTTGTTTACTTTGAATCAAATTTTCACCCATGATAATCTCATAATTTGAATTTCCTTTACAACATGAATTTTTAGCCTCTGATGTCTAGTTTAACATCCTTTTGACGGATCTATGTTCCGATGTGTAATTTGCTAGATATCAACATTTTAGTACAGCCATGTTAGAAATTCCAGACTCACAATTGCATGCATATCCTGTTGTTCTATATTTTATTTGACCCTGTTAACAGTAAAAGAAAAATCTGAAATAAATTAGGCTGGACCTAGACATGTATAGGTACTTTCCTGAATTTTTATAGATTTTATTAATGAGTTCTCTGACCCGAAATAATTAGTTGAACACAACTTACTGCATGCTTCCTGAACATAAAACCTGAATAGAATAGAGTTTTCACCCTAGTTCCTGTATCCTTTATATGCCTTAATTATATTCGGTGGAACTGTGTGGAAGTCTACTTTCTAGACCTTCTGGCGGATTCAGATTTGCTATTTTTTAGTGGCTGTTATCAGTATTTTAGTACAGCAAGGTCATGCTGTCCTAATTATGTAAATTGTGCTTATTTGGTGTGTTTGCCTCATGCTTTGTCTGTAGCGCATAGAATTAGTCACACTTAGTATTATACAACATTGACACCCTCTTGCATGTTCACATAGGATGAAAATAAACTATTAACAATCCGAGATATTATGGGTAGACTTGGTAGTGAACAATCGGGAGATGTACTCGGTAAGACCTTCTCGCTCGCACGAATACTTGACATAGAAGGAGGAGCATTGATTGCAGTGATTAATTGTTAATTCTTGCATGTAAATCATTGTTATCAATACCGATTACACGATCCGTGAATTCACCATCAGTCTAAAACGATCACTGTGCTTGCGCCGACCTGTGGAATGGGACGCAGTAGTACGTGTACTAGATAGAGTAATAAAGTACTTAATAACCTGCATCTCATGCTTGATCTTGTCTTGACATCACTCATTACATGCGTGATTATCGTACACCTTTGATATTATTGCCTGTCTTTGCTTTGTTCTTTGTCTTTGACCATGTCCCTATTCTTTGATATACATGCTTTTTCTTATCCTCTGATTACTCTACTTGCTGCCCACAACCTGCTCTAAGGGCACTCTTTTCTTTCTTTTTAGATCAAGATTTTACAGGTACTGAAGGATCTGTTCCCGAAGGAATTGGTGAGCAACGTTTCCAAAGATGGAACCAGTCCGCGCTGCATAGATTTATTTGCTGCTAGATTTATTTTCTCGAACGTTGTTATGAATTGTACTTTGTTTTTGGGCTTTATGACCTGTGGTTTGTTTTGATCCCAGATGTTGGATATTTATACTGTTGGATTATTTCATTTATTATTGGAATTTATTTTTGATTCATGTGGTTATATTTCTTGCGTGGTTGTATTTTGTTGTTCTTATTGCTAAGTTAGTCTGGTAAAGCTTACGGATGGTGTTTACATCATTCGCTGAGCCTACGTTACGTACTCGTATTGCGTATTTTGGGAAGCGGTGCGTGACAAAAACAAAGGAGAAGTAAGAAGGAAAAAAAGACTTTTTGCTAGCATTGGTATAAATACCCAAGACCCGGACCCGGTATTGGATCGGAACCGACCTGGCCTATCTGGGTCCGGGTCCTAAAATGGGACCCGTTGTACTTTCGGGTCCGGATCCGCTCAAAAGAGACCCGACCCGGACCCGTTTAAAAAAATCCAAAAAATCAACATAAAAATAAATATTCTACCCTCATCCCTTCCATCTTTCCTCCTCAATTCTAAATCTTCCTTTTCCAAACTCAAAACTCATGCCTTTTTCTTCTCTCCTATATTCTAAATCCTCCACTCGCTGTTCACACTCCCGCTCCTACCTGATACCCGAAATATTTTAATAGGACCCGGACTCGGAACCGGACCCGGTCCTCACGGGTCTGGGTTCGGGTCCGGGTCCGGGTAGTGAAGGACCCGACCCGACCCAATACCAATGCCACTCTTTGCTCAGAGCATCCACAGTCGTTTGCTATATTTGCCTTTTTATCATATTTTGAGAAAGTTGGCGCTGCAGTCGTTTCTTATTTTGCCATTTTATGGCAAACATGTTACAGTACGTTCTTATATTTGAGAAACGAAATGGTGATTCTCATAATATATGGGATGTTCCGTCCCGATTTTATTTTAAAATCAGATCGAACGACACGTTGTTTCGTCTGACCCTTTATATATATATATATATATATATATATATAAATTTATATATATATATATATATATTTATTTATTTATTGATGAGACGGTACATGTTGTACCGTGTGAAAAAAAAACGACGTCAAACGGGACATGTTGTCCCGTTTGTCCCGTTTGTCCAGTTTGAAGCCATTTTGGCTTGGACGGGACATGTCCCGTCCAGCCAAATGGTTTAGTTTAATTAGGTTTTAACGTTAGGTTTAGTTAGTTAATTAATTAGGTAGTTAGCTCATATTTTAATATTTAATTTATTGATTTAATTTATTTTAATACTTAATCATTAGTTAATTAAGCGTAAAAAAACATTAAAACGGATGAAACAACATATCTCGTCCGATCCTTTTTTTTAATTTTTTTTCTTATATTATAGCAAATGAGGACTGCAATAAATTACTTGTTTTGCTATTCTATATTTGCCATTCTCAAAAATGAGAAAAACGATTGTAGATGCTCTCGTTGTCCACTGGTCAACTCATAATTTAGTAATGGTGCTACTGAAATGAAAATAAAGAAAAGACCAAAGAAAGGTTCAAACTTGCTTTGTTCGATTTTTGGAAGCACCGGTCTCTACACAGAAGGGAAGCTCTACATTTTCTGCAGGTATGAATCTTGTTACCCCTCTATAAATTCCACAGAAAATGTGCTCATTTTCCAGATGCATAACACCCTTGCCCACGAACTGTTTGTTTGAAAGCCTCAGTTGAATCTAACATCAAAATCCCACTCACAAACACAAACCCGGATAATGGCAAACACTTTCCTTTGACCCCTTCAAAGGGTCACTCTGTTCCTTTCTTTGACATAGTCAAGTCTATACAGAGTCAAACAATGAGCAGCATCAACAACACAAACCCCTTTTGTTCCCACATGAATCTGATCTATCTGCTGTTTTTGATCTCATCTCAAAATGGGAGCAGAACCCATCTCCCTTCTCACCCAACAAATCTTAGACACCATCTTTTTCGCCCAACAGGCCATCATAGCCAAAGATGACTTCACCCAGTTCTCATCAAGTTTGGGAAAAATCCTTCCTTTTTTGGAACGAATTGTTCAAAACCAACATGCCATTCAAATTCTAAGTCAGCAAGTCAAGTTGGCAAACACCCTGATAAGAGAATTCTCCGGCAAGCACAGCAGAATCTATCTCCTCATCAATTGTTATAGATTCGCTAAACCGGATTTGGAAGCTATCATACATGAAATAGGCCATGCCCTGAGCCTAGTTCCACTTCATGAAGATATTGGAGGATTAATTAGGGAGATGGTGGAGTTCAAATTTGAGTTAAGTTTGGTAGAGGATGAGGTTGTGAATATGATTGATTCGGGTATCCAAGAGAGGAATTTCAGTCGGTCCTATGCAAACAGCTTGTTGACACTCATTGCAGAAGCCATAGCAATAGAGAAAAACTCGTTGGAGCTGAAGAGGGAGTTTGATCAGTTCAAGGATGATACGAGCAAAGCCCGGAAAAGGATGGGGACAGAATTAGGAGAGGCAATTCGGATGGATCAGATTGTCTGTCTTTTAGAAAGGGCAGATGCTACTTTAACTTTTCAAGAGAAGGAAGTTAATTATAGTAAGAGAAGGGATTCATTGGGTACACGATTACTTGAGCCTCTGCAATCCTTTTATTGTCCTATTACCGGCGAGGTTATGGAGGATCCTGTCGAGACGTCAATGGGGCAAACCTTTGAGAGAAGAGCAATTGAGAAGTGGATCAAAGATGGCAATACAACTTGTCCCTTGACAGTGACTCCACTGAATAGTACTAGTTTAAGGGGCAATATTACGCTGAAGCGGTCTATTGAAGAGTGGAAGGAGAGGAATGCTATTATTAGAATTTCATCCATTAAGGCTATGCTAGGGTCTGGTGACAATGAAGAGGTGGTTAGCCATCTTAAACAACTAAAAGAGCTGTGCAGAAAGAAGGATTTGTACAGAGAGTATGTAGTGTTGGAGAATTGTTTAAAGGTTCTTGTTGGGCTTCTTGGCAGGAGCAATCTTCTCATTAGGAATCATGCTTTATGTATCCTTATCGACTTGGCGAAAGACAGCGATGATGTTAAGGTAATTTATGCTTTTCATCTAAAAGTTAAATTTTTATCTACTAGTAGAAGTTTTTTTTTGAGAGACATCATGGATACAAGCATCGGATTTCCATTAATTAGAAACTAATAAAACTTTCCCAACGAAAAAGGATACAAAAAAAAGAAAAGAAAAAGAAATCCTATCAAAACTCAAAAAGTTGTTTGAGTCTGCATACAAGAAAGAATTAGAGATCAGCGAGCAATTACTCCAAAAAAATCTACCACATCATCATCTTAACCTCCACTAAGCTGTGAGATTCACATGCTAGATTGGTTAGAGAAAACAAAATGACAATAAACCCGAGATCAACCTTCCTAATCTTCGCAAAGGACCCTTTTGTTGCAAGATGAGAGATGAGAGATTATGCACCATATATGTCCAAACTATCTCATATATTGAAACTACTAGAAAAATTGACAGTGGAGTAAAACAACATCGTCAACAACAACAAAAACACCAACAAAACTTTTTTTTCCAACTAGTTGGGGTCGGCTACATGAATCCTAGTTTTCCATTCTGCTTGGTTTAGTATAATACTGCAATATCTTCTGTATGGCCACAAGCTATCATATATTTTCTTACCGTTTTCACCTAAGTAAGTTTAGGTCTTCCCCTACCCCTTACTCTACTCTCAATACTTATCAAATCACTATTTCGAACGGGGACACTACTAGGTCTACGTGTGACATTTCCAAATCACGTGAGACGATTCTCTCTTAATTTATCTTGGATAAGAGTTACCTTTACCATGTTCTGCTCGTTTTTAATTCTATCATTTCCGGTTTTACCACACATCCATCTTAGCATCCTCATACTACACTCATTTTTGGTAAGTCTTTTTCTATTTTTATTTATTTTTTGCTTATTTATTTAACTACATCAAATGAAGAAAAATTGACACTGGAGTGTAGTCTTTAAATTGAATGGGATTGTAATGAGCAAACTAGGATACCGTTATATCATAAACTAGTGACGAAAAGGGCTAATCCCTTAGTTTCAATTTTACATGAAAGTATTGCGTACTGTGAAATTTGCTACACTGTACAGAAAAAAACTTGTGTTATTTATTAAGTCGAAAAATTGTGCATTAAACATTTGCGCTCCTCAAATTAGGAATATACGGGAAACGATCTATTTAATTTTATCAGTAATGAGGTGTAAGCATTTGTTGTTTATAAGCCATGTATTAGGGAAGGTAGAAAATGAATATTTAATTTAATCATGGGTTATTTGTTTGTACCGACATGACCATAAAACCTTATATAGTTTTATTTCCCATTTACTTCATTATGTATATATGTATATTCTAGTGCACTCATTCTTAGAAATAATAACTTGGAATTGCTTTAGTCATACTTTTTTTCTCCTCAATCAATCAAAATATGAGACTTATGACAAAACAAAAAAAAAAGAAAAACTTTTTACCATTACTTCTGTCTTCCTTGAAAAATTTCCACTTGAACTGCAGGAACTAATTGCTGGTGTGGATAATGGTATTGAATTAATCGTTCGCTCTCTATCACGAAGGAGTGAAGAACGTAAGCTAGCAGTGTCACTGCTTCTAGAACTTTCAAAATGTAAGATGGTTCGAGACAATATTGCGAATGTTCATGGCTGTGTTCTTCTGTTGGTAACAATTTCAAACAGTGATAATAACCAAGCTTCTAGTGATGCAAGGGATCTACTGGAAGTTCTTTCATTTCTTGATGAAAATATAGTCCAGATGGCGAAGGCGAATTATTTTAAACCTCTATTGCACTGTCTTAGTTCAGGTAATATAGCGCATTTCATACCTGAAATTTTGACTTCTACTATAGTTTATTGTGCTTTTATATGAATAACTTTGTGAAGAAGAATTTAGTATTTGAGGAGGTAATTAGATTTTATAGCTTGACTATAAGTCTATAACATTCCAATCAATTTTGAGAGGGAGGGTATAAGTTTCCATTTTTCAACAATTAGGCATGCACAGGGGCGGATGGAGTGAAGGCCCAGGGGGAGCAGCCGCTCCCCCTGAATTTCGTCAGTTCTTTAAAAAGTCCAGTACTTAAAAAATTCTGCTCCCCCTCACTCAGCCCAAATCGTTCCCCTTCCTGGCCCAATGCCCCAAACCCACGCTCCTCTCATTCACTTAAAGAACTGCACCATGGACGGCCTCTCCGGAAACTGGAGCTCGGGGCAAAACCTACTAGTATTTTTCACGTGCGATGTATACTAGTATTTTTCACGTGCGAATCCTATGTATACTAGTATTTTTCATGTGCGATGCACGTTTTCATAAGAGTTGGAGGATTTTCACATGCGATGTACGTGTGAAGAAATAATTTTAGAGTTGAACATGCGTTGCACGTAATTGGAAAAAATATTTTGAAGAAAAAACTACAATTTATACGTGCAATGCACGTTTTTATAAGTAAAATTTGAGTTGTACGTGTAACATATGTGTATGTTTAGTGCTAAAAACATATTATAAAATTGTTTTGCACGTGCAATGCACGGGTTTGTATGTTGACAAATGAAAACTCCAACTCTCCCATTATAATATTAGAGATTGTGATGTGGATGTTTAAAGACTATTATAAATTTGTGATTTTTATGATTTCGCTCCCGCTGGATTAAAATCCTGGTTCCGCCACTGGGCATGCATAATGGTTCCCTAGAACATTTTAGAATTTTATTTATAAAATGGATTAACCATTTAATATAATGCAACTTTCTGTGCCGCATGAAAGGTCAGAGATGTGAATTGCGCAGGGATGTATTAAAATATGCAACGCTATGTTGTCTGTAGGAGCGAAACCATAATTTCATATCAGAGGGCCAAAATATTCTCTAGGGAAAATTAAACCAATATTCCTCATATATGATCGAATAACTCCTTTAAAAGCTATTAAAAGGAAATGGTTATTGATGCAGTTTGTTTTTGGGGTGTGGCTGCAACAGATGTGAATTCTTATAATTTGTATAGTGGAAGCTGCGGTACTGGCTATATATTCGACCCTCGGCTGGGAATGGCTCGGGAGTAGCAGGAGTGAGGTGGAGGACGGATGCTCGGCTTGGATTCAGTAACTCGGATCGGATCTTCGGGGCTCGGCTCGGTCTTGTGTACCTGCACTCTGCCTAGAAACACCGGGAGAGATCCCGACGACAGACCCTCCGACGATCTAGTCAGTCACTGGGAAGCAACAGAAGCTAGGGTTTTGGTGGAGAAAGATTGATTACCTTTTCCAGTGAGGAGGGGGTTTGATATTTATAGGCGGAGCAAACGGATCTGAGATCCTGCTGGGCTGGGTTGGACCCGTTTGCTCGTGGGCCTGACGTGGTAGAAGTCTGGGAGGCTCTGGGTTTGATCTGATGATCAGGGGAGAGCGGGTTTTGAGGGGATCTGGTGGCCCAGGAGGGGCCATGTCATCTGACCCATATCAGGAGCCCCCCACTCCTAGAGGGCTGGATAACCCAGCCGTGTAGGAGTGATTTACCTCTGTAGGAAGAGCGGAGTGGTGTGTACGGCGAAGAATGTGGTTCGTATCTTCCTGGAGAGGCCAGCGGGGTAGGATGAAGAGGATCACTTTGAAGGTATGAGGGGCGTTTGAGACCTGAAGAGTGGGGGCTCGCTTAGCCGAGCGCCTAGGGTCGGGAGACGAGCCCCCATGCTTGTTGGAAAAGCTATGGGGACATTGAGATCCGAAGGTAGGGGCTCGCTGAGCCGAGCGTCGAGGGTCGGAAGACGAGCCCCATACTTGTTGGAAAAGCTATTGGGACGTCGAGAGCCAAAGAGTGGGGGCTTGCTTAGCCGAGCACCTAGGGTCGGGAGACGAGCCCACATGCTTGTTGGAAAAGTTATGGGGATGTCGAGAGTCGAAGGTAGGGGCTCGCTTAGCCGAGCGTTGAGGGTCGGAAGACGAGCCCCATACTTGTTGGAAAAGCTATGGGGACGTCGAGAGCCGAATGTAGGGGAAGTTTGGAGTGGCTCGCGGTGACATCCGAGCTTCGAGTCCCAAGACTTGTTGGAAAAGTCTTGGTGTGGCTCGAATTCACTACCGAGCTCCGAGCCTCAAGACTTGTTGGAGAAGCTTGGAGTGGCTCACGGTGACATCCGAGCGTCGAGCCCAAAACCTTGTAGGAGAAGTTTGGAGTGGCTCGCGGTGACATCCGAGCGTTGAATCCCAAACTTTGTAGAAGAGCTAGGGATGGCAAGTGGGCCGGGTCAACCGGCAACCTCCCCTCGACCCGCCCGTTGAACTCGGCCCGTGAAAGGGTTTGGCGGGTTCGGGTCGAACCCTGTGTACAGTAACGGGTCGACCCGGGTCGTCGAAAACGCGAATCCAACCCGACTAACCCGGCCCGTAAACCCGTTAAAAAATGTCCAACCCGCTGCCAACCTGCGGGTCGACCCGCGGGTTACGACCCGTTGGACCCGTTCGGGTCGAACGTTCGACCCGTTACGGATCGACCGTTGACCCGCGGGTCAGCGGAACGTTGGGGGGGTTACTGTACAACAGAGAGCCAACGGGTCTTTCCTAGCCGTTTTTTTGTTTTTTTTTGGTTTTTTCAATACATTTTTAGCCTATAAATACCTCCCAAAACCCCCTAAAAAAATCACACCTTACTCTCTTACTCTCTCTACTATTATAACAAATTTCTAAGAAATTTTCAACAATTGAAGTATTCAACAAGCAAGTTTTCAAGGCATATACACGATCAATTTTCGATCGTATCGAAATCAAAACTCAACAACGTTTTCAACTCTTCAACTCTCGTCCCACTCCAAGTGATCAAGTCTTCAATTCTCCTTCAAGCTCTCCTCAACTCTTCAATTCCGGAATCGCTTATTTCTAGTTCTACTTCTATTCTTATTTTCACGGTTTTTTTTATATACGCGTATCCACGGTGAACGGTATCAAAATTTCATACCTCTCTCGTTATTTTATTTTTGTGTTGTAGTTATGATTATTGTTGGTTTTTTGATCTTCTCTATCTCAACCCTCTTGTTTTTTAGATTTTTTTTTTATAATTAACCGTTCCTACATTGTGTAGTTTTTTTTTACATACATTACTACATTATGTCTAGATCACGCGGTAGCGGTCGTAGCAGGCAAGATTCTTCCTCCTTTTCCGTAGGCCACCAATTGTCCCAATTAGTGAGCCCGTCCAAGAGTACCACGATCCTCCTACCCAACAATGGGTTGCACACAACGAGTTTGTAGGTGACATACAATTAGAAGAAGAAGAACAACAACAACAATCAACTGAAACCACACAACCCCGTAGTAGTAGGAAAAGTAGAGGAGAAAGTAGTGATTGACATAAGTTTTACGATTATATTCCGGACGAACAAACTCCGGGTATAGGTTTGAAAGTTTGTATATCTAACGAGTCTGACATAGAGAGTCATCATCATATTATATATCCAACTTGTCATATCGTTTTTTTCTCCAAATCTCTTGCCCTGTAGTCTCTGGAACTTCCCCGGACGAGTTTTTTAATTCAAATATCAGAAGCTTTTTGTTGAAATTTAGCTTTAAAAATATGAACAAAGTTGGTGCCGACGACAACAGAGTACTTATAAGGTCTCTCTTTAGTGACATATGCATATATCAGAATCTCTATTCAAAGTCAATGGCTCTAGATTGAGGCTTTCCGTAATGCATGCACCGTATCATTCTTTCTTACCAACTATTAATTCTTTCATACAGTGTACAAGTCAAAAATATCAACATAGTAGTCAAATATGGGGAGAAAAAATCTCAAGGATCACCACTTTATAGGAATTTTTTTAAGTTAGGGTATCCACCCTTTCAATTATAAGGAGGCAACCACCTTATAGATAGATTATTACAAACATAGCGGTTAGTCATTTCAACAAATCTCTGGAATATATTGATCAAGGAGACATGTAGTATATATTAGAATCCAATGTAAAAAGGCTTGGTTCCTACTTATACATATTGCATTTGATGTCGTTGGCTCGCCAACATAGCACATAACAGTTGAGTTGCCTTGACATAACTGTATCATCACTATCATAGTAGAAAATTGTCTATAAGGGTGTCTGTTGTTGGACTCATAAAAGAACCATGCGGATTAACCTTATGAGAAATAACTAATTAGCACCAGCTGCATGGGAATGAATTTGTCATTAAATGGTTATTGCGGCACACACCATTAGATTGAAGGCAAAATAAGAGGATGGAGGGCTCAAATAATACAGATATAAGTGAATCCGTCTTAAGAATCTATCCAAAATTAAGATCAACTATTCAATACAAAAGTTTCTGAAAATTCAACGCATAATTCATCCGTAATAAACATTAAGGCACATTACAAACAGTAATGGTATGGAAGACACTTAAGAAGGTTGATATTATCTTTAAAAATAGAACAAAATTAATATAAAAATTAAACCCCTTCACAGTTGGCTTCAAATCACAACAATATCATCTGGCTTACATGCACAGTACTTATTTATTCATTTCATGAATAACATCATTACTACATGAACAGATCTGAGCAGGTAAGATAAATGGTTTTGGAATTGTTAGATTATTTTCTTATATAGATAATACATGAATAACATCATTACTAGATTGTTCATTACATGTGTTTTCACTTTTCACTTGTTGTGGCTGAGTAATTAATTATCATGTATATGTTGAAATTTGAAATGTGCATTCAAGATGCTTGCATTGTAATTGCACGTCTCTTAATTAGAGTTTAACGCATCCTCTGTCTGCCGTGATGAATAATGGCCAACAACACAGCTACATTTTATATTCTGAAAGAAGAAAAAAAGAATGAAGAAAGGGAAGAATAGAAAAAAATGAAAGGAAAAAAAGAAAGAATGAAGAAAAAGGAAAAAGAAGAGATTTGATTATAAAAGAGTAAGGGGTAAAAAAGTAATTTAATAATTATAACTTAACGGATGGGGTTAAGTTAACGGAAGAATGGGTTTATTGTACTTTTTCAAATGTTGTATGGGCATTTTGTACTCGGGCCAAACGTTGAGGGGGTAATTTGGTTTTTGCCCAAAAATCAAAGAAAATCATTGTCGGGTCAACGGTCAACGAGACACGTGTCGCGCAGCCGAACCATCTTCAATGTTCGGTGGCTTGCACCGAATCAAAGAAAACTGTTGAATGATCAACGGTCAACGGGACGCGTGTTGTGTAGCCGGACCGCCTTCAACGTTCGGTGGCTTGCGCCGAACAAACGTGCCCCCGATCTAAAAATCGAGAAAAACCGTTGATTGGTCAACGGTCAGCGGGACACATGTCATGCAGCCGAACCACCTCTAACGTTCGGTGGCTTGCGTCGAACATACGTGTTCTGAACCAGAAAAAAGGGAGTGCATTGACTGGTCAATGGTCAAAGTCAACGGTCAATGCTACGTGTCAAGCAACCCAACCCTCTCCATTGTTCGGCGTAGCGTTCCGAGCGAACGTGCCCCCGAGCTAAATACGGCGCTTTGCGTCGACCGGTCAACACCTCGCCACCGCTTGATCTCCCTGATTTTTGAGCTAGTCACGATCGACGCTCCAGATCTCGCCACCGCACCAGGTAATTATTAAGTCCTTTATTTAATTATTAGATCGAATTAATTATTTAAAAAATTTGAAAAATTAATTAAAAATTCTAAAAATAATTATTAATTTGGAAAAGTATTGTTAAATTTCGAGAAGTAATTATTAAATTTAGAATAATTAATTAAAATTTTTTGGAAATTCATTATTAAATTTCGGATATTGACTAAAAATTTGAAAAAATGATTAAAAATTGAAAAAAAAAATCAGAAAAATATGAAAAAAAACACAGAAAATCCAGAATATTCTAAAAATAATTTTGGGTACCTTACAAACTTAGAATAATACCGTTACACCTCGAGCAAGATCCAGATTTTTCCGAGAATCTAGGAAGAATGGGTACTTCCAAATGGCCAACGTACTCGTGTCGGGTGTCGATACTCAAGGCTGACCCTGAGTTCCCGGGGGCCTAAGGCGAAAGGCCCAAATAATTATTTTTGGGGCCCCTAATTATAGTATAATTTTTGTACGCATAAAATACGTCCTTATATTTACTAGGGGAAAACAAATTTGGGGGTCCCTAAAATTGTAAAAAAATCAGAGGCATGAGGCGGCCGCCTAACCTGCCTCAAGGTGGGGGCTGGCCCTGCTGATACTCCCCTGGTACTTCCGGGGGCGTACACAAGGAGTATCCAATTTCTTAATACGTGTTTGCAACTTTTAGGCATAATTATGTTTAGATAAATGTTTAGGTCCCTAGTGTAATTCCAAAAACTTGTTGTTTCAAGTTACGCACAAACAAAAAACAAGTATACCTATGTTTTGATAGCGAGGTTATTATTCTATTTCTCTAAGAATGCTCATAATTATAATGTATCCTTAATGTTCTATGAAATGGTTCAATATTTACATTTTTAATAAGATAAATATTTATTGATTTATATATATTATATAATTTATATTATATTTAACGTACCCGCCAATGTACCAGTATCCTACTTTTTAAAAAAGTAACGTATCCCCGTACCCATGTCGTGTCATACCCGTACCCCGTACCCCGTACCCCGTACCCCGTATCTATGCTTCATGGCCAAGAACTTCCATAAGTTCTATAAACCCTTAAAAACGGGCGAATTATTCCTCAAAGGCTGTGAAACTCAGTCTTCGGGAGTTGGGGACTTGTTGATGTAAAACCAACCCTAAAATAGAGAATTTCCAAGAATCTTAATGGGTTAATTTTACCAACATGAAAGTGCGGACCTAGTTCGGAAATTTTAACAGTTAACAGGTTCGATGGGTTTTCAAGAATTGAATTAAATGTAACAGTCCCAATTAATAATTCAACCTTATAATCAATAAGTAAATCCCTACGTGTTTTAGCAAGTAAAAAGTTCAATACCGACTCGTACTCTAATCTAGCATGTGGATCACTCAATCTCAGTATTTTGTGGTCGACAGGCAAATTAGATAATATGCTAGATAATAGGGTAGTAAAACACAAATACTTAATAAGGGAACGAGTATACCGAATGCGAAGAAACCCAGCGTAGATGTAGGAGTGGACAGTACCCAAGAACACAGCAACGCAGCAACGATAGAAGGGCGGCAGCAACAACAGCAAGGCTGGCCGACGAGGAGGTGCGATGGCGCCGGCGTGGTGTCGTCGGCGAGGTGCGACGGTGGAGGTGACCACGGCTGGCGTCGAGGCTGATGGAGCCGATGGATGGGTTCAGGGGTGATTCGGGGCTAGGCAGTGCGGAAGAAGCAATCGGTGGTGGGAAGTGGGGTGAGGAGGTAGGTGGTCGGCAGGTTAAGGAGAAGACGAAGGGGCTGACGGAGTTGTGGTGAGGGTCGACGGAGTTTGGAGGTGCGGGATTGGGTGGTGACGGGAAGTGGACGAGGGCGGCGGTAGGGGTTTTGGGTGGCGACGGGAGTGGATTCGTCTCGATCTGGATGGGGGTATTGAAGAGAACGAAGGTGAAGCAGAAGAGAGGATGGGTTTGGGCTTTGGATGGGTGTCGGGGAAGAATAAGGAAGGGAGAAAGAGATGAAGAAGAAGAGGGATGACGGCTGTTAGGGTTTTGGGTGGGGATTTGGGAATTAGGGTTTGGGTAATTTGTAATTGGGGAATTTTAATTTTGGGTAAATTTTAGAGTTAATCACTAACCCTAAAATTGATTAGGATTTATCACAAACCCTAATTTTAGTTCTCAATTGTATCACACAAAAGAGAAGGAGGAAGAGCAAAACTCAACACAGATTTTTTTTATCAATAATGGCTTGCTTTCTCATTAATCTCAAGGCCTTTAAATAGGCTCAAATATATCTTGAAACACATCTCCAAAATATTCTCAAAATCTAAAAAATTACAAAAAGATTACATATGGCTATAATTGCCAGAAATAAAAAAAATGGTAATAAAATAAAAATCCTAAACTGGAAAGATGTCCTCATCACTTGTGGTACGGGTAAAAATAAAACCAAATCGGGACCATTCAAACCAGACACAAATCTTAAAGGTCTCAAGGGTAAAACGGTAATTTTACTAAAATGGGTCCGTAAACGGAAATTGGGTCTTTTCCAAACCCGACAGACCAAAACGGGTTTGTTTAGCTAGGTTGTCTTATCAGCCCAATAAGAATGAGTCCAAGTTGTTTAAATACGATTTAAACTCACAATTATCCATAAGAGGTGGTTCAAAAACCATATCTCTTATCTTGAAGGAAATTTAAAATCTCCTCAACTAACCACTTTTATCTCTTCATGAAGAAGAGATAACGGATTCAATCCAAAAATACCGGGAAGCAGGGATAAATCATTATCTTGAAACTGACCAAAGCGATTATAAATACCCCCTACCTCCACTAGAAACAGGTAATTAGTATTTTCTCCTAAAAAGCTCTCTCATAGTCTTCTTGATTTATGACTTGAGCATCGAAGGGTTTGTCTCCAGGATCAACCCCGGTGTTTCAGACTTTTTGCAGGTGTAGAGGCGATCGTCACCACACGTCCTACTGCGCAAACGAGTCAGACCGTCAAGTCAGTCAAAGGTAGTTAACACCGTTGAAAGTCAAAATGTCAAGTTCTTGATTGTTCCTCCAAAAAATCCACATCATCTGATTGCTCCCACACCGAAAAAGCAGCATCAGTATACAAATGCATTTACTTATAAAGTATTTTTTTTTACCTAGTGGCCAACTTGAAGAAGAAAGAAAAAATGCTATAGTTCTTCACTAATTCTGGGTGGGTATATCTGAGTATATCATTGGTATATGGTTCCTTTCTTTGTGCCTGGAAGTTTTGTTTAGTTTGGCTGTCTTTGAGATGCATACTATATCTTGATAATTATACTGAGTTACTTGCCTAACATCAACAATTGGAAGATCATAATATTACCTGTTTTCCCAACATTTGTTAACTTCTCCACTCTGTATGTATTCGAAAGCCCATCTACAGTGAAATTGTCAGTAGACCAAAGCATTCTCAAACTCTCTTCTTTTTGTTCTCAATATCGATCGTGTTCTTGTCCGCTTTCTGCCAGTGCAAAGTGGAGAGTCAAATACACAATTCGTGGTTGTCCGAACTTGAAAGCATTGGCATTAATCTTATTTCATTGGAGATGAGCTTATATTGCTTTACAGAAGTGTAGCCGTGTTTCAATTTATTGAATTGTGGCATCTGTGTCTCGTCCTTGTTCTGCTATCGACCTCCATAGGATTACCTACCACTAAAATTTTTTCCACAAACATTTATGGTGCATAGTAAGCCAACAAATGATGCTGTGCCGATGACTACTTCACCCATTTCTTTTTTTCCATAAACTGGTTTTAGTGAGGGTTTGGCTCAAAGCCTCTTCAAACTGCTGCCCCTCTGATGCTGCGGATGACCACTTCACCCAAAAGCTTAAGCTGATGGGTCCTGAGATTGATTTGTGATTTTTGGGATTGTCTGCATTCAAATTCAGTCATCTGTGAGAAAAGACCTTAGCATAAGAGCTGGTTTTAAATTTTGTATTATTCTTTTGTTCTTCTCTACTAGCACTTTTTTGCTTATGTCTGAGCATATAATCCTCTCACATTCAGTGTATGATTGAATTTTTTTTTTTGGGATTTAATGTAGTATCTTTTCTTGAATGTTTTTCTTGTTTTCTTTCTCTAAATATTTTTTTTCTGAGAAATTTTGTTGGGACTTTTAATCAGCAGGATCTGATGATGTTAAAAAGATCATGGTGTCAACTTTAGCTGAATTGGAGCTAACTGATCACAGTAAAGCCACCCTCTTTCATAATGGGGCCCTTGAACCTCTATTAAATTTGATTACACATAGAGATACAAGTATAAAGACAATGGCAATTACAGCCCTTAAGAGTCTGTCAAGTTTACACCAGAATGGTTTGGAAATGATACGGAAAAGGGCGGTTACTCCACTTCTGGAACTTTTACGCCTTCAAGCTTCATCACCATCCATTTTACTGGAGCTGGTAGCTGCTACAATCATGAATATTGCCAACTCATTAGCAGCCGTTGATTCCAACGATGAATCCCTGGTATTACTAGAATCTGATGATGACATATCCTGGCTTTTCTCGTTACTTATTTTATCCGGTCCCAATATTCAACACAGTATTCTCCAAACATTTTATGCCCTGAGCCAACTTCCATCAGCTGAAGAGATGAGAACTAAGTTGAGACAGGTAACTCACATTAAGGTTTCTGCTTTTTTTTTTGTTGTTGTTGGAACAGTACTCACATTTTGATTCAATTATTTTGCTGGTTTAAATCCTTCTTCATGCAGTTTTCAGCAGTTCGACTATTGATACCACTCTGTGACCATACCGATCCGAGCCTGCGTGCAAATGCCGTAAAGTTGCTCTCATGCTTAATTGAAGGTGGAGATGCTAGCCTACTGGCAGAACACGTAAATCAAAGCTTCTTAGAGTCTTTACTGTCAATCATTGAAACATCCAAAGACGACGAAGAAGTGTCTTCTTCAATGCACATCATCGCAAAACTCCCTTCAGGTTACGAACAGATCACCCGCTGGCTCCTAGATGCAGACGCATTAGCAACCATTATAAAATACCTCAAGGATTCAAGACTTAATGGATTATCCAATAACCGGAGAGTAGAGAATGCTGTCGGAGCTCTATGCTACTTCATTGTCTCAACAAACCACGAATCTCAGAGTAACGCAGCTGAGGCAGGCGTGATCCCGCTGCTCGTTCAATTATTGGGTTTTGGGACTGCTTTGACTAAAACACATGCTGCCATTTCTCTTGCTCAGTTTTCAGAGAGCTCTCTTAGTTTAACCATGTCTATAGAGAAGCGAGGATTCTTCTTTCGGTGTTGCTCCCCACCTGTTGAAGTAGGATGTATGGTTCATTCGGGTATTTGTTCAGTTGAAACTTCTTACTGTCTTTTGGAGGCAAATGCTGTGGGGCCGCTGGTGAAACTACTGGGAGATGAAGATGGACGTGTTTGTGATGCGGCTCTTAGGGCATTGTCGACACTTTTAGAAGGCGAAATGTTGGAATTTGGAAGCAAGGTGATTTCGGATTCAAAAGGGTTTGGGCCAATTATACGGCTGTTGAACTCTCTGGATAATGGTGTTCAGGAGAGAGCTATGAGGGTTTTAGAGAGGGTTTTTCAGTTTGAAGAGTACAAGAAAATGTATGGTGCTTCTGCTCAAATGCTTCTTGTTGACATAGCTCAGAGAGGGACGGGCACGATACGTGCATTGGCAGCTCGGGTACTTGCCCGTTTGGATGTGCTTCATTATCAATCTTCGTATTTTTAGATACACTGAGATTCTACATTACAGATCTTTATACTTCATTGGTGAAGAAGATTAGGAGGTTGCTCTGTAGAGTCTTGAAACTAACATGAAAAGTCCTTGAAAAGATGGTGGAGGCTAGTGTTTTCAAATTAAGAGACTGAAAACTGATTACTCGATAATCTTGCCTGACACTAGTTTGAGCAGTAATGTGAAGCTGCAAAGTAAGGCAATTCTACACATATAGGACACAGCAATTTCTATGTTGACGTATTCTTCTAGTTTTTTCTGTGTAGTGTATGTTGTCTGTGCATGTCTGTTTTTGTGCTTCTTAGTAGTTGTGAGGTTGATGTTAGTGGGCTATTCATAGATTGTTCCGTTAAACTGTATAAGGAGAACGTTTTTGGGATGTACGTATGTAAATTCTCAATAGGAATTTTCTCCGGGATGAAACCTAGATACAATTTTAGATTGTTTGTAAATCATTGCACTCTGTAAATAGTCTGAAAGGAATTATCTCTTTTCACGCTTATGCAATCCCTGAAGCCAAATATGTATGTATAAGTAAATATTGGCAAATATTTATATTTTCAGGTAAAAGTTCTGTCATTCATTCACCTGTTTTGAAAAAGGCACATAGTTTACCTGTTTACACATCATACATTGGAAGTTCTTGATAAACTTGTACCTTAAATATTCATATATGTTGCTGCTCCAATCTGTTCTCTATGGGTCATAAACTGGACTCAACACAAATGTGAATTTCGTAGGTAATTGGCTTGAAGCTTTGAAGAAAATTTCCAAAACCTCAGATCAATGAATTGTCGGGGAGGTGGAGCAGAAAGTATTGTCATTGTGGTTTATAGCTACAGCTGAAGCAGCTCCGTAGGTTGAAGAAAGTAAAAGAAAGAGCTTGAAATCTGGTATCAGCTTTAAACCATACTCCTACTAGAATACTTTCCATTTATCAGCTATAAATTTAATAGGTTTTTTATTGCCTCATTTTTTTGCTTTAATAATCTTCAATTTTCTCTGCTTTAGACCACAAAGTAAAATGAGATTAGCGTCTTTTTTTTTTGCTGTAGCGGCTGACATTGGGAGACAGGAAGTTTCCAACATCGTAAATTAATCCCGTCAAAGACAAGAATCAAACCTATAACCTCTCGCACTTAAAAATGAGAAGCCTTGGAACAGCGTAAGTGCTTGGCATGAGATTTGGTGATAAACTGATAACGTGATATATGGAAATCTTCCTCAAGTCTTACCTCTCGCACTTAAAAGTGAGAAGCCTTATGCCTGGCATGAGATTTGGTGATAAACTGATAACGTGATATATGGAAATCTTCCTCAAGTCTCCTCAAGTCTTTGAATAGCTTCCGTAAGATATAGGTGGGTAAACTCGCCGATGTTTACACCCAACTATTATAGTTATATGTAAACATCAAATCTTGGTTTCAACTTTTACTTTGTTTGTTGTCATATTATCTATTTCTATTATAAAAGCAAGAATAAGAAAAAAAAATCTGTCCAGAGCCAATCTCAATACTTCGTTTATTTTGTTGATCAAACTGATCAAAGGCTATTATTAATCTGTGATCGTTTATTTAGTGTTTATATTCAAAAATAAATATAAATAATAATAAATGTATAATTTCTAGAAATGTATAATCTGTGATCGTTTTCCAGAATAATTTATTGTTGATCAAAATAATTTAGTGTTTATATTTATTAATCTGTGATCGTTTTCTAGAAATGTATAATTTTCTACCATATGCTTACAATTTATTCTATTATCACTGGAGAGGCAAACCCCACACTGCCACCACTGTATTGGCTGTGGATCAGCTTTTTATCCAATATGAATCCTATTAGTTGACGAGAAAAAAAGTATATTTACATGATATCTGACCAGTTATAATATTTTCATGAAATGTGTTGAGAATAATATATAAGCATCTTGGAATAAATTTCAATCTTTCTTACTGTATTCCAGTGTAAAGGTTAATATTTACAGGTAAAGGAATTATCAAAGCATGGAAAGATGTCAGTGAACAACCAGGTTACTTCCTAAATTTAACTTGTCCTAAGGAAAGAGTTTTCTGTAGTTACTTTCTTCTTTTTAACTTCAACATTCAGTCTCAGTGTCTCACTATTAATACCTTAAAAACCTTCAAGCATCAAAGATCTAGAACATGCAGTAAACAATTGTTGTAAGAAAAACAAAACTTTGATTCCGATGGCAAAGGGATTCATAACTTTGTTATATATGTATATGATTGAGTGTAAAGTGTATTAGACTTTCCTAAGATACTCCAATGATTCCGATGTGATCCCTTTAAAAAGGATAAGTGCACAGATAGTTGCTAATTTTCAAATATGTACTAAGACTTGCATGTTTGCATATATTTAAATTCTTCTTTTGTAATTCTCTTAATCCTAATTATAGTTGTTCCTTGTGTAGAGTCCATTATTGAGGCACTTGGAGTTCACATCATGATATTTCTTCGCAAGCTGCAGGTTGAAATTAGACCCATTTGAGCCTTGCACTCGGAGCCAAAAATTCAAGCTCTTGGCTTATGTTATTTCGTTCCTTACCTACTACTGTTGTGTCGTGTCATGCAGGTATATAATGCTTAGATTTATCTGCACGTATTTTCGCTGAATTGTAAGCATACATTACACTTTGAACACAGGCTGTTTGCATTCGAACACAAATATGAAATTGTATCGTAATTTCTGTTAATTTTGTTATTTATCTCATCAGTGCTATTAAATACATGTGCATGTTCTCCTTATGCATATTTTAGAATTACTGAACATCATTCAATGTCTTGTACTTAATGATGCTGACTCTATATTTTTGTTCCAAATTAAGTGTGCTAGAAGATATATCGAAGAGGGTATGACATCATCCACCTGGCAAATGCTGGGAAGTACATTCTGCAATGCTAGCAACTACAACAAGATGGAAATATGAAGCGGACTCCACACCGATGTGGCTGACCATTGTCATCATTTTATCTTCCATGGCTACGTGCTAGCTATACTGGGACTTTGTCAAGGATTGGGGGCTTTTCGACCTCAAATCTAAGAATCTATTGCTCAGAGATAAGCTCATTCTCAAGATCAAGTCCACTTACTATGTATTCATTGTAAGTCCTTCAACTTCATGTATCTTCTCCAAATCTTAAGATAATTTTTTTACAACCCATTCAAACAAAACTTCCAAAAAACTAGCTTTGTTGCAAAGCATCTCCTGAAAGCTCTGTTGCAAAGCTTTATTGCACATGAGTACTCAGCCTTCAATGTTTGAATGCAGGTTCTCAACTTTATTCTCAGGCTTGCATGGATAGAGAGCATTTCCCACATCAACCTGGGCTCTATTGAGTTTCGACTTGTCGATTTCCTGCTTGCATCTTTGGAGATTATTCGACGTGCGGATTGCAATTTTTACAAGTAATTTATAACCACAAAAAGAAGTAATCAACAATCACAAATCAAATGACTTAATACAATCGTCCTCTATAAAGAAATACTATAAAATGACTGCGAATTCAACTCTTCTATATAAAAAATATAGCATTCTCATTCTTCTTCATTAAAATGAAATCATGTAACATTTTACAACAAAAAATACAGTCCTTACAAAATTGGAAAAAAGAAAGGTATTTGTTCAAACCAAAATTGATGTATATATTGATGAAATGTTGGTTCAACAGGTTGGAGAACAATCACTTGAACAATGCAGGGAAGTTCCGAGCAGTGAAGAATGCACCACTTCCATTTCGCCACATGGAATCAGATGGTAGAGAGAGTCTATCTCCGGTAGTGTACATAGAATTCGAAGGCTTTCGATAAACCTGCAGTGAACGTGCATTGCACACGACTGAGATTCCTATCATAAGGATTCTGCGAAGTGTAGTGATGGAGCAATGAAAATGTTGTCAAAAGAATGGAGGTTCTTCTCTGCCAAAACAAAGCAATGCTTAGAGGACACTAATTATGTAGAAGAAGGCTATTTGACATTTGCTCAGAATTTTGTTGAAGGCACAAGGAAAAGAATGCAGGCCCACACTCTCATCGGAACATGCTTAGGAGGTGGAAAGAATATACGAACAATTGAGAAAAAGGTAGATGTTGCTTCCTCACAAAAAATGTTGGGTGAAAAATACATGCATGCTTCCGTAAATGACATGTCATAGACGGGAGGGAGTGAAAAATGCTTATGTTGATTGTTACGATAGATTTAGTTCTAAACATAGTGATATAGAGAGTGTGTTCATCCATTGGTAGTTGTAGTGCTAGCAATAGTCCAGTTAGATCAATAGATGTAGACACTGGTGTTGTTGATCGTTGTTCGGATGATGAGGAAACATCTTGGTCTGGAAGAGATTCTCTTCCTGTAAGGGAGGTGCAGGGAGAACCTGGAGAAGATGTTCATGAATTAGAGTTGCATGCTTACAGAACCACCCTCGTGGCATTATATGTTTCTGGTCCCCTAAGTTGGGATCAAGAAGCAATGATGACTAACCTCCGTTGCATGCTTCACATATCAAATGATGAACATTTAGTGGAACTAAAGAACTTAGTTTCAGTTTAAAAAGATGTCTCTTTTCCATAGCTATCAACCATTTCAAGTCATTATAGGGGAATTCTTTCGACTTGGAGTTTGTCTCTCTGTTTGATTTCTTAGTAGGAGAATTTTTTGTAATATAAACTTGTCTAAAGCAATGAAATATCATTGATTGAAATTTATTGCCTCAAACCTTTATCCTTGCGGCTTCTGTGTACAAGTATATGATTGGTGAAATTTGTAATTTATAATTATAATGTAATATGCTAAGTTTACTATGATGCACAATATATAGATCGGGCCCTTGTAAATAATTTATGCTCCTCTTGTAACTTTATATGATAAAAGGAAATCGATGATCATTGCATAAACATTCTCAAGATGCAGTGTTGAACAATTTGTGCAGGGTGTCATAGGGTCTTATTTCTTTAACTTGTTTTAATGTATTTTCCAAAATACCTGTGCTGAAGGAACATGTTGTAGTTATCTTTTCATTTTACATTTTTATAGAAAGGTGGGTAAATTTTAAATATAGATATGGATTTTAAAGTATCATGAGAAGTAAGAGTCACAGTAGTGATAAGAAATATAAGTTTCTTTAAACATAGTTTTAAAGTTTGCAATTATATATTGATTGAAAATTTTCAACCAATAAAAGATTTGTTTTACTAATTTTAACAACTTTTTTCTTGCCAATTTACTCTCCTATAAAAGCACATAACCATAATCTTATTATTCTTCTTCTTCGTCTTCTTCTTTTTTGGAGGACCATGGAACATCAACAGAGAAAAGTAATGATTGCCATCAATAGGTGATTAGTTCATCATTAATGATGCTGATCTATTTCTTTGTCAAAATTTCTTTTGTTGAAATGGTAATTCCATTAAGTATCATTAGAGAACCATCTCGACTAATCGAACAAGGATCAACTAAAACATCATTATGGTTTTACATATATCTGATATTAAATAAAAAACTCGGAGCTAATTATTTGTGGCACTATAAGTTCAGTAAAACTCTTATCTTTTCAATAATTGTTCTTCTCGTAAAGTGAAATTAGTTGTAATTAGTATTTATGGCACTGTAGTTCATTGTAATTAGTATTTGATATCATGTTTTTGGTGTCTGTTTCTTCAATTCAGAAAAAACCTTCTGATCACACACTACAAACGAGTGACTAATTCTTTGTTATTGATGCTGCTTTTTTCCTTTATCTAGATTTCTTTTGTTAAAGTGGTAATTCCATTAGGTATCATTAGAGACCCTCCACACTATCGAATAAAGATCACCAAAAAACATCACTATGGTTTTACATGTATTTGATAAGACTACTACAGAAAATCTTTGCAAAAATAGTACTCCAGATATTAAATTTTGAGGATTAGCACAAAAAAAGTTAATAAAAACTTCATAGAAGAAGAGGTCACATATTCATCGTTAATATGAACAAATAAATATGAACTCTTATAACAAACTTATATGCACAACCACTTGAGATAGGTTATTGAGAAAGGTGTAGTCTAAGATGTGAATTTAAAACGTTGTGTATAAGGTGAAAAAAGCTAGGAAAAATTGAAGTTAAGGACTATATAGCCTATTCTGTTTTAGCCTAAGGTTGCACGAGTTATTATTGATTTCATATGAAATATCTAAGCTCGCTGCTATGGTTTAGAGATTTGTCCTAAATATGTTGCCTTGATTCCAGGTGACCAGAATGTAGGATAATGGCTCGATTCTGGTATTTGGTATCTGCAGTGTTCGAAAGTTTCAGAGCTTCAGTCGACTGGATGGAGGAGCAGTCGACTGTCCAGAGAGGAGTTTTCGAAGACTGAGTATACAGCAGCAGAAGTCGACTGTACGTGGGAGTCAGTCGACTGTCCCGGAGGAATCAGTCGACTGGTATGAAGACCAGTCGACTGTCGGCGGGTTTTGGATCCAGATTCGGCCCAATTCGAAAAGGCCCAATAGTTTCCCTATAAATACACCCGTTAGGGTTTTGTAAAGTGTAACACCTTATTCGGATTTTGAAGCCGTCATCTCTTGTAAAGGCTTTGTTTGCCCATTGGAGATCATAGTAAAGAAACCCCAACCGCCCCTTGTGGATGTAGGCATCGTTTTGCCGAACCACGTAAATCTTGTGTTCTTGTGTTGCTTGTTTTTCTGTTTTTCTCTCGCTGGTTCTCTCTTTGTTTCCGCGTTGGTTTGATTGTTGGTTTGATTTGTATTCCGCACAACAAGTGGTATCAGAGCTATTGGTTCGACCTAGAGGGAGATGGCGGGTGATGCAGATGCAACCAAGGATGTTGTGGGATCAAGTTCGTCAAGAACAACGATTCACAACGCAAAATTTGAAGTTGAAAAATTTGATGGGACAAACAATTTCGGGATGTGGCAATGTGAGGTGTTGGATGTTCTTGTTCAACAAGAACAAGATGTTGCTTTGGAGGTAGAAAAACCTAAGGATATGTCCGAAGCAGATTGGAAGAAGTTGAATCGAGTTGCGTGTGGGACTATTCGGCTCTTTATTGAGAAGGCTCAGAAGTACGATTTGATGAGGGATACCATTGCTGCGGTGTTGTGGAAGAAGCTCGAAGACAAATACATGAGGAAAAGTTTGGAGAATCGGCTGTATTTGAAGAAGAGACTTTTTCGCTTCACCTATACGGAAGGTATGTTAATGAATGCTCATGTTGAATCATTTAATAAATTATTGGCAGATTTGTTAAATTTGGATGAGCAAATTAAGGATGAGGATAAAGCCCTAATTCTGTTGAATTCATTACCTGAAAGTTATGATCATTTAGCAACTACTTTATTATATGGAAAAGATACTGTGAAAAATGAAGATGTTGCAAATGCTCTGTTGAATAATGAAACTAGGAGAAGGGATAAAATGGTTGATAGAGAAACTTCTGAAGCTTTAATTGTAAGGGGCAGGACTGAGACCAGATCTGAGTCCAAATCTGGGAAAAAAGGAAACAAATCTCGTTCCAAATCGAGAGGAGTTTCGAAGGACAGGAAAATACCGGCCAAAGATGAATGTGCTTTCTGTCATGAAAGGGGGCATTGGAAAAAGGATTGTCCAAAGCTACGAAATAAGGGAAATTCGACTGCAAATGTGACTGTTGATAATTTAGAAAGTGGCGAGGATTTTTCTTTTGCACTTGCTTCTAGTCCCTCACTTTATCAAGAAGTATGGTTTCTTGATACAGCAGCCTCCTATCATATGTCTTGGAAAAAGGAGTGGTTTACTTCTTTGGAGTATATGGATGGTGGTGTAGTTTTGATGGGAAATGATGCACCTTGTAAGAAGGTAGGAATCGGGAAGATTGAATTGCTAATGCACGATGGTCTTATTAGGGAGCTTTCAGATGTATGGTATGTTCCAGATTTGAAAAAGAATCTGATTTCACTAGGTGCTTTGGAGGCCAGTGGATTGAAATTTGCTAGTGAAGGTGGCATTCTGAAGGTGACTAGCGGATCACTCGTGGTGATGAAAGGGCAAAGAAAGAGGAACTTGTTTTTCTTGCAGGGAAAAACATATTTGGGTCAGGCTGCCAGTGTAACTGAGAAGCCTAAACAGGTTGTTCCCGACTCTACCAGGTTGTGGCATATGCGACTCGGGCATGCAGGAGAAAAGGCCTTGCAGGGGCTTGTGAAGCAAGGGTTGCTTAAAGATGCTAAAGGGTGCAAGTTGGAATTTTGTGAACATTGTGTTTTGGGTAAGCAAACTAGGGTGAAATTTGGTACAGCTATACATCAGACAAAGGGTATCCTCGATTATGTGCACACAGATGTTTGGGGCCCTACTCAGACACCTTCTATGAGTGGAAGACACTGGTTTGTTACTTTTGTTGATGATTACTCCAGACGAGTTTGGGTATATACCATGAAGCACAAAGATGAAGTTTTGACATTGTTCACAAGTTGGAAGAAGAAAGTTGAAAATCAGACTGGTAGGAAGATTAAGGTTCTGAGGTCAGATAATGGAGGGGAATATAAGAATGATCCGTTTCTGAAATTGTGTGAAGATGAAGGGATCCAGAGGCACTTCACAGTTAGGAAGACTCCACAGCAAAATGGGGTTGCAAAAAGGATGAACAGAACCTTACTTGAGAAGGTGAGATGTATGTTAGCACAGTCTGGGTTGAAGAAGACATTTTGGGCAGAAGCTGTTATATATGCAAGCCACATTGTCAACCGTTTACCATCAGCAGCACTTGAAGGCAAAACGCCTATTGAGGTATGGAGTGGTAAACCTGCATCTGATTATAGTTTTTTGCATATATTTGGTTGTCCTGCTTATTTTCATGTAACTGAAACTAAACTTGATGCAAGAGCCAAAAAGGCTATATTTGTTGGTTTTAGTACTGGTGTCAAAGGTTACAGGTTGTGGTGTCCAGAACAGAAGAAGTTAGTAATCAGCAGGGATGTGACTTTTGATGAGACCAGCATGATTAGCTCGGGACAGTCGACTGGTGGTATAGGACAGTCGACTAGTGAGCAGCAAAAGAGTGGGACAGTTCTCCAACAGGTGAGTAGCAGAATCTCGGGACAGTCGACTGATGTACAGGAGCAGTCGACTGGTGGTCTAGAACAGCAGAAGAGTGGGAGCTCGGGACAGTCGACTGTTGACAATAACCAGTCGACTGGTAGGAGAGTTCTCCAACAGGTGGAGTTAGAAAAGTTGTCAGTTGAAAATCCTGTTCCTGTCCAAGATGAAGATGATGTGGTTGATACTGAGAATGATGAAGAAGTTCCTATCCAGCAGGAAGAATCAATTGCAGTAAGAAGGCAAAGAAGAGATATCAAACGACCGTCTCGTTTTACAGATACAGTTGCATTTGCTCTTCCCATTGTGGATGATGAAGTTCCCTCCAACTTCAAAGAAGCCACTAGAAGTTCAGAAAATGCAGATTGGAAAGTTGCTATGGATGAAGAGATGAACTCTCTTCATAAGAATAAGACTTGGGATCTAGTGCAACTACCAAAGGGGAAGAAAGCAATTGGTTGCAAGTGGGTGTATACGAAGAAAGAAGGTCCAAAAGGCAGTGTTCGGTTCAAGGCTAGACTAGTTGCAAAGGGGTATGCTCAAAAGGAAGGAATTGACTATAATGAAGTGTTCTCTCCGGTTGTGAAGCATCCTTCTATTCGGATTTTGTTAGCTTTAGTAGCACAGTTTGATCTTGAATTGACACAGATGGATGTGAAGACTGCGTTCTTACATGGGGATCTAGATGAAGAAATTTATATGTTGCAGCCAGATGGGTTTAAGACAGCTGGGAAGGAAAGTTGTGTTTGCAAGTTGAAGAAGTCTCTCTATGGGTTGAAGCAATCTCCAAGGCAGTGGTATTTGAGGTTTGACCAGTTTATGAAGGTGCAGAGATATTCCAGAAGTGAGTTTGATCATTGTGTCTACTTCAGGAAATTGCAGGATGGTTCTTTCATATATCTGTTATTATATGTGGATGACATGTTGATTGCCTCTAAAAATGCTAAGGAGATTCAAAATTTGAAGAATCAGTTGAGTTCTGAGTTCGAGATGAAGGATCTTGGTGAAGCCAAGAAGATACTTGGGATGGAGATAGCTAGAGACAGAGCAAAGGACATAGTGAGTTTGACACAGAAGCAATATCTTTTGAAGGTGCTGAAACGGTTCGGTATAGATGAGAAAACTAAACCAGTTAGCACACCCTTAGCCAGTCATTTCAGAATTAGTGCTTCTCAGTCTCCAAGTACAGATGAAGAGAGACAGTATATGACGAATGTACCTTACACTAGTGTGGTTGGCAGTTTGATGTATGCCATGGTTTGTACTCGACCAGACATCTCTCAGGCGGTGAGTATGGTTAGTCGATATATGCATGATCCAGGCAAAGAGCATTGGCAAGCGGCTAAATGGATTTTGAGGTACATAAGTGGCACCACAGATGTGGGTTTGAAATTTGAAAGGGATGACAATATTAGCAGGTTATTGGTTGGATATGTTGATTCTGACTATGCAGGTGATCTAGATAAGAGGCGGTCTACTACAGGCTATTTGTTTACTATGGCTAGGGCACCTATAAGTTGAAGGTCAAATTTGCAGTCCACTGTAGCGTTGTCTACTACTGAGGCTGAATACATGGCGGTTGCTGAGGCCATGAAGGAAGCCATTTGGGTTCATGGACTTTTGAAGAGCTTGGGAATTCATCGGGAGAAGGTGGAGGTACACTGTGACAGTCAGAGTGCTATTCATTTAGCGAAGAACCAAGTTCATCATTCGAGGACCAAACATATTGATGTCCGTTATCATTTTGTGCGTGATTTGATAAAGGATGGTGATATTCATTTGGTGAAGACTGGAACAGCTGATAATCCTACTGATATGTTGACCAAAGTTGTTGGGGCAGCCAAGTTCAAGCATTGCATGAACCTGGCTAATATTTTGCATGTTTGATAATTTGGCATGGGCGATTGGGATAGTACTTTGCTATTGGTTTGTTTAGTATGTGATATCATACTAAGGTGGAGTTTGGGTTCGTTTGTTGCATTTGGTGATGAGCAGTTGTTTTGAAGTATTTGTGGAGATTGCTTGGGCTACTTGGAAGATTTCACCAAGGTGGAGATTGTTGGATACTTGACTTGGAAGATCTCGCCAAGGTGGAGATTGTAGGATAATGGCTCGATTCTGGTATTTGGTATCTGCAGTGTTCGAAAGTTTTAGAGCTTCAGTCGACTGGATGGAGGAGCAGTCGACTGTCCAGAGAGGAGTTTTCGAAGACTGAGTATACAGCAGCAGAAGTCGACTGTACGTGGGAGTCAGTCGACTGTCCCGGAGGAATCAGTCGACTGGTATGAAGACCAGTCGACTGTCGGCGGGTTTTGGATCCAGATTCGGCCCAATTCGAAAAGGCCCAATAGTTTCCCTATAAATACACCCGTTAGGGTTTTGTAAAGTGTAACACCTTATTCGGATTTTGAAGCCGTCATCTCTTGTAAAGGCTTTGTTTGCCCATTGGAGATCATAGTAAAGAAACCCCAACCGCCCCTTGTGGATGTAGGCATCGTTTTGCCGAACCACGTAAATCTTGTGTTCTTGTGTTGCTTGTTTTTCTGTTTTTCTCTCGCTGGTTCTCTCTTTGTTTCCGCGTTGGTTTGATTGTTGGTTTGATTTGTATTCCGCACAACACAGAATACCTTTTCCGAATCATGCTAAGGGTTACTTTTTCTCAGGCATAGGTGTTTGATTGACTTTCTCAGGCCATGTTTGGTATTTGTTTTTGGGTAGTTCTCGAATGCCTTTCAAGGGTGTTTTAAATTTGCGATAATTTTGTCAAAGATGTGTGAGGGTAATTTGAGTAAGAGTGTCCACAAGCACTATTTTCAAAGAATTATGGGATGCCTTTTAGCTTTTTGAAGAAGTGTTTTGGCCGAAAATCTTATGTCAGACAGTCAGAAGTATGTTTCAGCCTTAGAAATTTTTTCCTTATGACATACCAGTATTTGCATCTTAATAGGCCTTTACTTCTAAAGCCTTTTCCCAATTTATTTTGTAACTTTGTTCGACTACTTTGGAATCTACTACCAAACACATTATGAGCACTTGTATTTTCAACTGGAGAATGATATAGGATTCGCAAGGAAATCCTACAAAAAGATACCTTGGGAAGTTTTAAGGTCGATATTAGTTTATTCGACTTTGTCTTGCTTCTTGAACCAATATTGCATGGTCAATTGCCAACATGTTGTGTTCATATGCTTATTTCCTGTACAACACTTCTTCGATATATAACATGTTGTTATATCTTTATGTTTTAGATGAAACTATTATGAATATAGCTCTCTCTTATATCGTACAAATTTTGATCCATTTGTGCTTTGTTTTGATTGGAATTATGCTAGAATTGATTAAACTTGGGTTCTTAATGCTTGCTTCAAATCTGATTTCGACGAGCTTGTTGTCTTATGGAGAAATTTTGAAATTCATGGTTTACTTATTAAGATGATCGGCTAAGTTAAATTTGTAGTTTGAAGAATATGGGTTTGCTAAATGCAAGCGTGTTTTGTCTAACTTGTTAACTAGAATATATTAAATTTTCAACATTCATATGCACCAAGCAACGTGCACTTGGTGCACGGTAAATTTCAACTAGTACTAGTAAAAAGACTCATAATTACATTAATAAAAGTCCAAATATGAACGCATAAAAGCTATTGATATGGGTAAAAATCCGGCCTCATCCGAGCAAATCCCCTCAGGATTCGCAAATCCCCAGAAATCAAGTCTGGGTACCCCATGGGCCTCCCACTGGCATGTCACACCAATCAGGTCCACAGAAGAGGATCAACCCGGTCCACTAGGGTTCCCTCTCTACCTATAAATACCAGCCCCCATCCACTGTTGTCAGGTAATGCCTTTTTAGCCACTAAACCCTAATTCCATTTCTTGTAGTAACTGACTTGACCGTCGGAGGACCTGTCGCCGAGATATTTTTCGGTGTTTGAAGGCCTTTTGCAGGTATCCGGTGGCCTTCAAGCACCACAAGACCCACCTCTCCTTCTACTCATACAGCCTCACACTTAGACTAGATCTGCGATTGAGATCTGTCTCTTCCACTCCAAATAACAATAACTCACTATCTGTTGCTCCCACACCAAAATAGCAACATTAGATTGGCGTCGTCTGTGGGAACAAAAGCAAAGATCCAACAATGAACCAGCATGAAATTTCGACCTATGTGAGCATTTCTCATGGCACCAAAGGCTAAGAGGACGATCACAATTACTCACCAAATCGACCTTCCACCTCCCCCTCGACCTGCTCGTAGTCGGGCAAATTCCTGAGGCTCACAACATCGGCGTGAGGAACAACAAAGAGCACCCGCTCCGAGTGCCTTACGCTCGGTCGCCAGGGGCAATGTGCCTCCAAGAGGTCATGATCTCAGGCACGTCATCAACAATAGGGCAAACATAGACGATCTCAGGAACCACCTCTCCCGATCCAGGGAGAGAGAGCCCTCGAATCATGGCCCCGGTTGCAGCCACCACTCCTATGAAGAAAGAGAGTGAAGCCCTCCCAGGGACCGCCGACCTCCAGGTGCTCAAGGAGAAGAAGGTGTGACCGGAGCCAAGTTCCTGCAATTTCGATATGAAATTCTCCAAGCCCTCCGAGGCGAGGATTAGAGCGTTTGCTCCGAAGCTCGCGGAGGACGAGTCAAAGATCGAACCAGACGAACCAAGCCCGAGAATCCAGAGTCCCACGAGTCAACTCAGTTCGAGGGACCTCCTGGTGCAGTCCTAAGGAGGTTCCAAGAGATGGAAGACCGCCTTGCCAGGATAGCAGAAAGGAAGAGGCAACCGAATCAGAGGCACCGCTCAGCATGACCCCCCTTCTCCTCCCATATTATAGAAGTGCCGATCCCGAGGAACTTCAAGCCTCCTACCTTCGAGACTTATAATGGAGAGTCAGATCATGCTGATCACATAGAGGGATTCAAAACCCTCATGATTATTCACAGCACCTCTGGTCTTCTGCTCTGCCATGCATTCCCAGCCACTCTGCGTGGCCCAGTATGGGAATGGTACTCTAGGCTCGCCCCCAACTCGATTTCTCTTTCGTCCAGCTCGAAGATAATTTCCTTGCCCATTTTGTGACTAGTTGCAAAGTCGAGAAAACGAGTGATTCCCTTCTGGACCTCAAACAAAAGGAAGGAATCCCTTTGGGACTTTGTGTGAAGGTTTACCGCCGAGGTTAGAACAATCTCTTCCCTCGATGTTGGTGTTGCATCGGCCGCCTTTCGACACAATGTACGCCATAACCAGTTGAAGGCGTCCTTGGCAAAGAAACCCCCCATCGATTTTCCCGACCTTCTGCATAGGGTCGAGAAGTACATCTGAGCCGAGGAGGCTCTGCACCCAGAAGGAGCGAAGCAAACCCCAGCAAAGGGGAATAGGAAATGGGACAATTTCGAGCCCTCGAAGAAAATCCAGAAAGATGCCTCCGGCCAAAGGCGACATCCTTCCATCCCTTGTTTGAAAAGTTTACCCTACTGACCCATAGTGTGTCAGCCATCTTCATGAAAATTGAGGATAGGGGAATTGTCCGACGACCTCCTCCATCCAACAAAAACAAAAAGAGGGATCGAAGGTTCTACTGTCGGTTCCTTCGAGATCACGGACACGAGACCGACGATTGCCGGACCCTTAAAGATGAAATCGAGGCTCTCATCCAAAGGGGGTACCTAACAGAGTTCACCCGAAATAATCAGAGGCCTTCACCTCCTCCTTAAGGAGCCCACAGACCTCCTAAAGCGGAGCCCGAACTTGAAAGAGCCGACGGACCGGCCATCCTTCACTGTGTCCATGGCGGACCAATGGGAGGGGAATCGAACAACTCCCGTAAGGCCTTCATACGGGAGGTTAACTCTATCCACAACAACCTGCCTCCCAGGAATCAGGGTTTACCGGTCTTGTTCTCCAATGAAAACCTTGAAGGCGTTCGAGTACCCCATTGTGATGCCTTGGTGATTAGCCTCGGACTGGCCAATCATGAGGTTCGCCGCATCCTCGTCGATAATGGAAGCTCGGTTAACATATTGTTCTTGGCTGCCTCGAAAAGCTAAAACTTTCTCGCGAGAGGCTGAAACCGGCTGGGTACATGCTCCACGACTTCTTTGGCATTCCCGTCCAAATTGAGAGAATTATTACCCTCGATGTCATCGCTGGAACTGCCCCAACCATTCGAACCAAAGCAATGAATTTTATGGTGGTCAACGTCAAGGCCGCCCATAATGCTATCCTCGGTAAGCTCGACTGACCTCTCTTCCCTTCAAGCAGTACCCTCCGCCTACCACATGAAGATGAAATTTCCTACCGACCATGAGGTCAGAATTGTCGGGGGAAACCAAGAGGCCACCCGATCATGCTATATGGCCTCAGTGGGAGGTGCTGTATTACCGCTCAATGCGATCGAATTATCGTCCGACAAAAGTTCAATAGGTTCGGAGCCTGTCGACGAGTTGGAGGAAACCTCATTCACTGAAGATGACAACTCTAAATGTTTCCAAGTGAGCCAGTATCTTGCTCTAGATCTAAAGCTGGTCGTTATTGACTGCGTCCGTCAGAACGTAGACCTCTTTGCCTGGACACCCTCAAATATGCCAGTTATCTCCAAAAATCTCATCATGCATAAGCTAGGTGTTCACCTAGACTTGAAGCCTGTACAACATATGCATCGTAAGTTCGCCCATGACAGACAACAAGTAATAAAAGATGAAACAGACAAGCTCCTCTCCGCCCGATTCATACAGGAGGTTAACTACCTAGAGTGGTTGGCCAATGTCGTGATGGAAAAAAAACCCAATGACAAGTGAAGGAATTGTATAGACTTCACTAATCTGAACAAGGCATGCCCAAAAGACCCTTTTCCCTCTTTCGAGTATCGATGCTCTGATAGATGCGACTTCGGGTCACGAGGTGTTGAGCTTCATGGACGCCTTCTTTGGCTATAACCAGATTCGGATGGTCCCTCCAGACATTCCCAAGACCGCTTTCATAACCGACCAAGGCCTCTATTGCTACCGGGTCATGCCCTTTCGAGCTAAAGAACGTCGGTCCCATCTATCAACGGCTCGTCAATCGAATCTTCAAAGATCAGATAGGTCGGAACATGGAAGTGTACCTCGACGACATGCTCGTCAAAAGTCTCAGAGGACAAGACCATGTGAAAGATCTTGAGGAGGATTTCGGGGGCATACGATACCAGAACATGAGGCTCAACCCCTCTAAATACGCCTTCGGCGTTACCTCGAGAAAATTTCTCAGATTCATGGTCAGCCAGCGAGGCATAGATGTGAACCTCGAAAAGATTCAGGCCATACTGGACACGACTCCTCCAAGAAATGTCAAAAAAGTTCAATGACTCATAGGATGGCTAGCGACCATCAGCCATTTCCTCTCCAGGTTAGGGGAGAAGTCACCCCCATTTTTCAAAGCCCTTCAAGCGGTGAAAAGCTTCGAGGGGGTGAACCATGATAACATGCCTTCGATCAGCTGAAGGCTTACCTAGCCAACCCCCCTCTCCTTAGCAAACTAGAGCACGACAAACCCATCTATCTTTACCTGGCTGCCTTAGAACACGTGCTCAACATCGTTCTAGTTAGGGAAGAAGACGAAGTTCAAAACCCATCTACTATGTGAGTAAAGTTCTCTATGATGCCGAGCTCCGATACACAAAGATGGAGAAGATCGCCTACACCCTGGTCATGGCCGCCCGGAAGATTCGTCCATACTTCCATTCCAAGCCCACTCCATCCATGTGCTGACAGATCAACCTCCTAAATAGGTCCTCAACAAACCGGAGAACTTTGGTTGGCTAATCAAATGGTCTATCGAACTAAGCCAACATGATATCATCTACAAAACAAGAACAACTATTAAGGGGCAGACACTGGCCAAGTTCATCAACATGTGCTCAATACCGGAACATCAAGAGGAACAGAAGGACGAGCCCATTTTGGAGCTCTACGTAGATGGTTCATCTTGTGAAGAGGGGGGGGGGGGTGCAGGAGTCATCTTAAATGACCCGAATAACTTTATTCTTCAATACTCACTATGCTTTAGCTTTAAAGCCTCCAACAACGAAGCTGAGTATGAGGTCCTGATCGTCAGGCTTCTACTGGCCGAAAAAGCTGGGGTAAAACAGGTGAACGTGTTCAATAACTCCTAGCTCGTCGTTAATCAAGTGTGTGGAGAATATGAAGCTCATGACCCTCGAATGATTCAATATCGGGCACAAGTTAAGCTCCTCCTCATGGCTGATTTCGAAAAATCATCACTTGTCTGAATTCCAAGAGTGCAGAACAGCTGAGCGGATGCCCTCTCCAAACAAGCATCCTCATCCTTTGAAAGCTTCGATCGTACGATCCTAGTGGAGGTCCTCCTCAAACCGACCATCAAGAATGCAGATGTCTTCTACCCCGACCCGCCCGCTCAGGTAGGAACCTAGAGGACCCGATCTTAAACTTCTTAAAGGGTGGCAAACTTCCGCAAGACCCTTCTGAAGCCGAAAAAGTTCGGGCCAGGGCAGAGAGAATCGTGCTTGTGGAAGTCATACTCTACAAGCACTCATACACTAAGGTCGACGGGAGATCTTACCTTCGATGCCTGAACGAGGATGAAGCCAAGTACACCCTAGAGGAGATGCATGAGGGAACTGGAATTTGCCACATGGGCAGTAGGTCACTTGCGAGAAAAGTCCTCAATCACGGCTACTACTAGCCAACTCTACTCTGGGACGCTGAAGATCTAGTCAAGAAATGTGGCCCATGTCTGATGTTTTTGATGGTCCGACACACCCCACAAGCACTTCTCAAATCATTAGCCAGCCCGACACCTTTCGCAATGTTGGGGATGGACCTAGTCGGACCTTTTCCAAAAGCAACCGGCCAGAGACGGTTCCTCATTGTGGCCATCGATTATTTTATTAAATGGGCCGATGCAGAACCCTTGGCCACCATCACCGAACATAAATCCCAGCAATTCTTCTAGAAGCATATCGTCTGTCAGTTTGGGATCCCACACATACTCATTATCGACAACGGAACTCAGTTCACTGGGAAAAACTTCTGCAAATTAACCTCAGTATCCAACAACGGTTCTCGTCAATCTCACACCCCTAGTTAAATGGCCAGGCCAAAAATGCCAACTGCCAAATTCTTGAAGGTCTCAAAAAATGGCTGGATAAATCTCCTAAAGGGTTGTGGGCCGACGAATTACCCATTGTCCTTTGGTCCTATCGGACAACTAAGAGGATCCCTACAGGCGAGTCACCGGTCAATCTGACATACGGGACGGAAGTCATCATTCCTCTAGAGGTCGGGCTCCCTTCACCCAGGATTATGAGCTTCAATAAGGAGTCTAACTCAAGTGGCCTCAGAGCCAACCTAGACCTAATGGAAGAAGTCTGCGAGAGATCCGCCATTGGAAGAAGTATTTACCAACAACGAATAGAATAACAAAAAGGTCTGACCCATCGACATCAAGGTGGGTGACCTTGTTCTCAGAAAACTTGCTATCTCCAACCCTACCAAGAGAGGCAAGCTGGCCCCAAACCGGGATAGTCCGTATAGGGTCTCCCAAGTGGTACGCCCAGGTACATACCGACTTGAAGACCCGGAGGGCATGGTAGTTAATAGAACCTGGAATGCAGAGCACTTAATCAAATCCCAGGAAGGACCCTAGCATTTCGCACTTGCAATATGGCATCTTGAAGCATTGACGATTGTAATAAGCGCTAGCCTTTCGGCAGCCAAACAATGAAGCAATAAAAACCCATTCTGTCTTGAAACCTACTAATCCGACTTCAATACTAACGAGAGATTTCACACAATCTCTCCCATCCTTGCCGCTCGGCATGGACTTCGCTCATAACGAGAGATTTCTCACAATCTCTCCCATCCTCGCCGCTTGGCTTGGACTTCCCTCCTAACGAGAGATTTCTCACAATCTCCTCCATCCTCATCGCTCGGCTTGGACTCCGCCAGTATCCAATATTTCCATAAGACATGACACCTCGACCTTAAGTCAACCAGTCAATATCAATATTCGGTCGGAATTAAAATGAAGCAATCAATTTTCATTTATTCGGCTCGCTCAGGGAGTAGACACAAGACCGTACAACTTACAAGGTTACAAAAATACAGTAAAGATTACAACAAGTTATGAGGATTGTCCGAACAACCTACTCCTCCACATGGGGAGCCTGGGGACTAGCAAGGACTAGCTCAAGCCCCACCGAATGGGTTTGTTCACCAATGGGCCTATTGACCTCCCCCGCTGGGAGTAGCCAAGGTGGACACCTTAGCCACCGAGCTCTGAGCATCTCCGGGATTTGTCAGCTCCAGCCTTAAGGTCGGAGATGGGTCACCCATGGATAGCCAGCCACTTCTTAGGGAAGCAGTTCGTGAATGACCCACCCCGAGCGCGACCTTCAATCTTTGTATCTCCAATTCCTTCTCCACTATTACCTCACGAAGGAATGATTCTGAGGTCGGTTGCTGGACCGAAGTGCCAGACATCAACCATCTAGTCTCTGTGCTCCCAAGTGACGGTCGGCAATCGTCTTCTTCAGACTAGCCGATTCCATGCTTTGTTCTTTCGACCTATTCATAAAATAAAAAAACAGCTGCTTGCTGATCTCGGGCATCTTTGCGATAGCGCGCCAAGATAGACTCCATGGATTTTAGCTTGCCTCTAAGGCGCTCAATCTCGAAGTCATGAGGGTCATCCACAAAGAACTCGTTCAACTAATAAGAGAAGAAGATGATATATTATTCAGAGTCTCACTGACTTGACCAATCACAAAACATCACTAAAAAATACCAAGTCTAAGGGGGTTGGCCCAAAAAATCCATTTCATTTCATTAATAACCGTACACAAAAAGCGGTGGGCAGTCCGCGGTTCGGCAAATACAAAGAAAAAATGAAAATAAGAAAAGATAATGAACTACTTCTCAGATGGAGGAGGCACCTCATTGGCTCCCGCCGTGTCGAGCTCAGGGATGGCCTTGTGAGGGTTGTCCTTTGCCCCAGGCAGTTGGTTGTCCCCCTCTCCACCGCCTCCCCCTCGAGTGACCAAAACTTTGGGGAGGACCATAAACTAATGGAATCCGTCGAGATCACACTCAGGGTACTTGCATAGTATGTGCTCAATGGCCCGGTTGTATGCCTTGTCCTGGGACTGTATGACCTTGTCCATGGCGGCCACCTTCACCGCCCTCAGCTCCTTCTTGCCCTCCTCCTTCTTCTTCAACTGTTGGGCTCGGTCCATGGCGAGGGAGGTAACTCTGCCTTAAGAGCCTGCTCGTGAGCTTCGGCGTTGTCTGCACGCAGCTTTTGCTCCTTCATTTCCCGCTTGTACCTCTGAGCATTCTTTACCTCCCACTGGAGCTCGCGTGTGTACTGCCTCCTCAGCTCGGCGCCTTGCAGCGTTGCCTATAGATGAGGAGCCAAGACTTAGAAGTCATAATAGTAAAAAGTTTCTTGAAGTAACAAAGCTCGGAACTACTTACCAACATATTGGCCTGAGTCTACTTCATAAAGAAGGACTCGATAGTCTCAGTAGAGAGACTCTCCCTATAACGGGGCGTGGCCAGATGCTCCACCACCTCGATTGCCACTGGACCCTCGGTCAGAGAGTCCTCCGCCTTCACAGCCTCATTAGGGTCTCATGGGAGCAGCCCCTCCTCCCCTACTATGTCCCTAGCATCGGGGAGGACGCCAAGGAGACTACCCTTCAGGACTTTGGGAACCCTAAGGTTATCCAAGTTGGGCAGAACCTTAGTCGAGTGCGGGGTCCCCAGGATCGAGAGAGACCTCATCTTCTTGGACTTCCCTTTGGAATTTCCCTTTGGGGCCGGCTTCTTCTTCGGTTGCTCCTCTGCCTTCTTCTTCACCATATATTCCCTCCTCACATTGATCTCGACATCGTCCATCGTTGCAAGGGAAAACATAAGCTATAAGAACGAATGAAAAAAAGTTGAGCAAGAAAAGGAAACAAAAGACATGCAGGGGTCGATAAGGCTCAGTCCAATCTTCGCTAAGTGTCTCTCAGTCACGTTTGGCCAGCCAATGCTGTTACCCACAACGATTCGATCCACATCATTCCACTCCTCTTGCGTTAAGTCCTTTTTCTTTGGTGGCTTGTGGTTCGGTATGTAGAAGTTCCAATTAGTCGGAATTTTTCAAGGCACTTGACTTTGGACAATGAAGTATTTCTCCTTCCATCCTTTTATGGAATCCGGATGTCCGTGGACTACCTTCTTATGGGGGGTGAGGGGATATGTAATATACTCCCTCGTGCTCCCCCGATGAATTGACCCCTAAAACGTCTCGGAAATACTGCAATTTCAAAGGCACTCGCCTCTTTTCACAGAGCAGCATGAAGCACATGAGCTGCTTCCAAGAGTTTGGGCCATACTGCATCGAGCTCAAATCTGCCAAATTCAACACTCGCTTGATGAATGGATGCAATGACAACCTCAACCCTTAGCTGAAAGCGTCGGCTAGAAACATGTAAGGGGCCAAATTGTCCGTAGGACAGAGGCTAGGGCTCAGAATCATCAGCTCGTACTCCAGCCCGATGAAGAAGTTCGCCCGTATCAACGGAAAATCACTACTCATCAAAATGCTCTACACCTTATCTATTGATGTGTCTAATTTTTATATAAATATTTGTACTCTTTTACCCATCAAAATTGCTTGTTTTCATTTATATTATTTATAATTCATCTTATTTTCATAAGATTTCAAATAATTATTTATTTTTGAAGAAATAAGATTTTTGATGCAAAAAGTGAATATTTTTGAAAAAAAATCAACAAACAAAGCAAAATTATTAGTTTATAAATTTTTATTGTTTTGTTGAAATTTTACGATTCGGCCATGTGAAAAGTAAAATAGAAATATTATTATTAATTAAGGATTAGAATAAAATTTTGTATTTTAAAATAATAATAATAATAATAATTTAATAAAAAATATATTCACGGTTTTGTTTAAAGGGTTGAGTGTAGGATTAGTAATAATCTTAGGATACTAAATAAACTATTTTAATGATAAATAAATATCCTAATTATTTAATAACCTAACCTAAACTAACCTAACTTTCTAATCCTATATATACCCAGAAGAAAGAAAGAAAGGAGGGGCGTGCGGGCGTGAAGACCAGAAGAAAGAAGGGATTATTTGGAGGTAGGTGGGCGGCAGAACACAACACAGAAAAGAAGGAACTCAGCAAACACAGAAAAAAAAAAAAAAAAAAAAAAAAAAAAAAAAAAAAAAAAAAAAAAAAAAAAAAAAAAAAAAAAAAAAGAGAACAGAGAGAGAAGTCATCGGCACCGAACTCGAGATTCAGAAACAGAACACTGTAGTGCGACAGCGAAGGATTACTGTAGCGGGCGAAGGATTACTGTAGCGGACGTGACTGGGCTTCGATCTGATGCGCTTTCTTTTGGTACTGACTTCAAGACAGAAAGAGAGAAGACTACGTTTATTGTTTGGGCACAATTTTCAAGACCGTTCGGTTTGCAATTTTTATTACAAAACAGTCTATTTTTGTATCTATTTTTTCTCTCGAATTTTTATAATGCAATCCATGAACAAATTTGTTGGTTGCAATATTTTTATTATGAACTAAATTTATTGTTCTAGGGTTTAGATGTAGCCTAGTTTTGAGAACACAATTTCATATTTTTCTATGGTTGTGTGTTTAATTTTTGTGCTTAATGCTTACAAATATTTGGCCAATTTTTGTATGATTATTGGATCATGGAGAGACCGATAGGTAATTTGTGATTTAGAACAATAAAAAATGAGCACCATTAATTGAGCGAAATTAGATATGATTTACCGCGATTAGTGTGACCGTTAAGAAATTCACAGAACTTAATGAGTCTTCGATTAATTAAATTTACATAGAGATATGTCAAACTGTTAGTTGGAGATATTTTTGGTGTTGTTCGAGAGAAAGCATCGAATAAGTTGAGGATTTCGGTCTACAACTAGAAAAAATAATATTTTTAGGAATTATAAATTGTGTAGGATGAACTAGGTGAAGTCAAAAGCCCTAGAATTAATTTTGCCATTAACAAATTACAATTTTTAGACTCCACTCCCTCTTCATTAATTTAGTTAGTTAGATTTTTCTTTTAATTGTTTTCTTTATTTATTAAATTTCGATCTTCCAAATAGTGGTTAATCTAGTGATATCGGTACTCAATAAAATATCTAGTCTCTGTGGGTTCGACACTCTATTCACTACTATATTACTTGTTGCGATTTTGTACACTTGCAAATATTCACACCATCTATTTTAAGCATCGGTCGACTAGACGAAGAGGGCTTGTACTCCATACCTAATCAAATCTTCGATGTTGTTGGGTACATCCTAATTGAACCCGACTGCTGAAGATAGGGGACGTCGAGACCATGTTTTGGAAAAAAAACTCAGTCAGTTGTTTAGGGCTGTCCGGAAGGGTCCACCTTATCCTCCTCCTTCGAATTCAAGGAGCCTTCGAAGGGGATGGTGAAGTCAATGGTTTCAGAATAGGAGCTTCACCTGACGGACCGACCTTCATAACCTCGTCCTCATCCTCGTCATCACCCCCTTCCCAGCTACATCCTCCACCTCTTCCTCGTTATCTGCAACTTTCTCCTCCTCTTCTTCCTCATTCGTGCCCACATCAACCAGCTTACTCTTTTCAACTACCTCTGCCACTTCAACCTCTCCATCCGAATCGTTCGATTCCACCACAAAAGTCTTACTACTACGAAGCGGCTGGACGTCGTAGACCATTTCGCTCCTTTCCCAAGATGAAGAGTCGGAAAGACGATCGCCGTCACCTGACCATACGTGGAGGCAGAAGAGTTGGACCGAACCTTCGATATAATATAAAATACTAACCTGGTAATCGGAAAGGACGTCGGAAAGTTGGTCGTCGGCGACTGAACAGTGCCTAGAGAGAAGCTGTGGAAACAAGGTAGATAAAGCAAAGTGCAGATTGGGATGGGGGAGGGGGGATTATATAGACAACTCGAAGATGCCTCAATATCCACAAACGGTCTTAACCATCCGATTATAATCCAACAGTGATCAAGATATCAACACCTCGATTTCGACTACCATGATGTCAGCGGTCCAAGTGTAGCACACATGTTGTAATACCCTGATTTTTCAAATATATGAAAGATTATTTATTTTTATATATGGTGTGCTTGTGTAATATGTTGACTATTACTTTCAACATGATAAATAAGAATATTGTTTCCTATAAAGCATTTTTACCAAAGCCCAAGTGTTAATTTACTTATTTACTTCTACAAAATAACTATTTTGGCCCAATTAATTTTAAGCCCATGAAATTAATCTTTTATTATTTTCTACAACTTGTATATGTAACATTTCATTTAAAGAGACTTATTATTTTATGTACAAGTTCTTGTAGGGGTGATCTGTGCATGCACGTGCATTTCACATACACGTGCATTGAGCACTAATCTTGGCCGGACTTGAAGTAGAGAAGTGGGTGTGAGTCATGGGTAGTTATGTGAGGTGTGGGTAGTTTTTACAACTCCCTAGTCCATCCTAACCCTTGATCCCATAACTATCTACTAAATCCTAGCCCTCCATTTACTCAAATTTGTGTATAAATACCCCCTCTCATTCATTATTTCTTTTACACTAGAATCATATTGTAAGAGAGGTATTTTGTGAGAGAGTGGTGTGTGCTTTTCTGTGGAGGCCGAGCAGCATTTCTGAAGGCTTCGGTGTGGAACAAGGAGCAAGGAGCAAGGAGTCGTCCACTGCAGTAAGGAGCTTTTGCTGGATTTGATTACTTCGTCAAATAAGGTGGGTGTTTCTCAGGACTTCTAATGTAGAAATTATACCATGATTATGATATTTGTTACCATGTTTCTGAAGAGTAAATTCAACATATTAGAATTTGCCTGAGTATGTTTATGATGATAATCATGAAGGACAAATGGCGAAATAATGACACTGTAAATAAGAATGAATTGGGTCTGTACAGTCGGCTGTCTATTGGATGAGTCGACTGGTACGAGACATATATTCTCATATTTTGATAGAAAGTTTCGTGATGTATATGTGTATGGACTAAAATGAAACAAAAATGCCATTTTGTATCTTCTATGTCGCATATGACTGAGAGGACATGAACATGTGGAAAGAAACTAGTGATATTAGAAAAATTGAGATTGGGTCTGTACAGCCGACTGTCGATGGATAAGTCGATTGGTACAAGACATCCATTACATATTCTGTTAGAAGATTTTCGTTGACATACATGTGTACAATTAAAATGAAATAGTAAGGCTAAACTCATATTCTTCATGGTATACATGAATGAGGAGCCATGAGCCTGTGGAAAAAGAACTAGTAATGATTAACAAAACTAAGAATGATCTGTGCAGACGACTGGTGATATGAACAGTCGACCGATGCTTTGCTTAAACTATGAATAATCCAGTAGTTTCATGAAATGAAGTATCTTTCCATTGTGTTATTTTAGTGTAATGGTTTGAGATTAATATTTTCATCTCTGCAATGCATGTTTAAAACATTTCCTCGAAGAAAAGACAATATTAGTAACTTGAAATTTCATGTTGCGATGTTACTGAACAGTAAGAAACTCTGTGTTTATGAACATGAATGTATGTAGACTATAAATTGACAGCATGATGCAAGTGCATGTAAGAACTGTAAGAAAGATAATCCCTCAAATTGAAATATGAATCTGTCCAGTCGACTTAATGCGAGTAGCAAGTCGACTGAGCTGAACATAGAAATGTACTGTTAAAACCCCCAGGACAGACGACTGATGAGATAACAGTCGACTGTCACATGAATGATTTTTGAACATAGAAAGCTGCGGAACAGCCGACTGGCCATGTGTAGCAGTCGACTCTCCCGAGTATTTATGAAGAACTTGTATTGACTGTATAAGTCGACTGGTCTTTTCCAAGTCGACTGTACAGAGTGGATTTTGATATGTCTGAGACTTCATTTTGATTACTGCTAAGAGTTGTGAACTTTATGATTGGTGTTGATGAACTCTTTCTATTACTGTATGAATTTATATGAAATGAATCATAGTTTGAATTGAGAAATTTACATAAAATGAATCATAATTTTGGATTGGGAATTACATGAATATAAAAGTTAAGAACATGAAATGCTGAGGCAATGAAAAATGAATTCATGAATTAGAAATGCTAAAATTGGAAATTGAACAAAAGAGTAGCTAAGTCTCCCTCGGCAGTGGAAATGAAATGAAATGAGAATTGAAAGACCAAGGTTGGTCATGTATTGAAATGAATGATAAGTCCGGTTTGGTGGAGAGGCTAACTCTAGAGCTTTGATTTTTATTCATGATTCTAATGATTTTAGTACATAGTGAAGATGTGATGAAAGTGAGAGAAAACATAAGTATGAGAACTAGAGTTTACGGTGCGGGTGTGTGAGCCACAGAATGCATGCTTGATGAGCCAAGACATGACGTGGGCACAACTCAGAATGATCGGACTTTAGCCACGCTTGTGGGATGTTTGGTAACTGCAAGAGGATCGTGTTCAGGGAGGAAGCTGAATTGCCACAGAATGCATGCTTGATGAGTCAAGACATGGCGTGGGATTCCCCTCCAGGGTCCAGGGCACGTGCTTGTACTCATAGATCATCTAGGATACTCACTGTAATTACAGAAGTAGAGTAAGTCATGGCGAGGGATTGAACCCTACAAAAATGAAAAACGATTAAGAGGCTTGCCCTCAGACCTATGTAGTATGGGATGCATAGAATCCGAACAAGTGCGCATTAGTATCATGTAAATTAAGTAATTGCATTAAGGATTAAGTGCACGATCACGACACGACATCATTAAGATTTTCCCCCTTACTTTAATTGCTATGTGAACAAGTTTGTGATCTATTAAGAAATGAGATTCGTTATACTATTTCTGGCATAGAGAGGATAGCCATGTATAATTATCGTCGGTTGAATAAACTGACGTACCCACAGTTTTGTATGCAGGATAAATTACATGTTAAAGAGGAATGGATGCATAAAGATTTTACCATGTTGTTGTACATTTATGTAAATGTTGTATATTTTTACTTCCGCTGTGCAAATGAAAAGTGTAATATGATGTAAACTCTGATGTAAAGTGAAAAGTTTAATTTCCTTGTTAAATTGTACTGAAGAAAGTGAAAAGATCCTGTAGAACATCTCGAATTCAGTGTATTTGGGATTCGGGGCGTTACACATGTTTACTAGAGAACAACAAGTGTAAGATGATCCATTTCTCACAAGCTCTCTCCAAGTCAAGCTTGCTCGTCGCTCGGCATGCGCCTCGAGCTAGCCACTAGTTTTCTCACAAACTCTCTCCAAGTTAAGCTCGCTCGACGCTCGGCATGCACCTCGAGCTAGCCACTAGCTTTCTCACAAGCTCTCTCCATGTCAAGCTTGCTCGACGCTCGGCATGCACCTCGAGCTAGCCACTAAATTTCTCACAAGTTTTTTCCAAGTCAAGTTTGCTCGACGCTCGGAGTGCACCTCGAGCTAGCCTCTAAATTTCTCACAAGTTTTCTCCAAGTCACAATCACTCGATGCTCGACATGCACCTCGAACTAGCCACTAGCTTACTTACAAGCTTTCTTGCACGTCACTCGGTACGCACCTCGAGCTAGCCTCTAGATTTCTCACAAGTTTTCTCCAAGACATGCTCGCTCGACGCTCGGCGTGCACCTTGAGCTAGCCACTAGCTTTCTCACAAGCTCTCTCCGAGTCAAGCTCGCTCGACGCTTGGCATGCACCTCGAGCTAGCCACAAGCTTTCTCACAAGCTTTCTCCAAGTCAAAGCTTGCTCGAAGGTCGATATGTACCTTGAGCTAGCCACTAGCTTTCTCACAAGCCTTCTCCATGTTAAGCTCTTTCGACGCTTGGCACGTACATTGAGCTAGTCTCTAGCTTTCTTACAAGTTTTATCCAAGACAAGCTCGCTCGACGCTCGGCATGCACCTTAAGCTAGCCATTAGCTTTCTCCAAGTCAAGCTCGCTCAATGCTCGGTATGCACCTCGAGCTAGCCACTAGCTTTCTCACAAACTCTCTCCGAGTTAAGCTCGCTCGACGCTCGGCATGCACCTCGAGCTAGCCAGTAGCTTTCTCACAAGCTTTCCCTAAGTCAAGCTCGCTCGACGCTTGACATGCACCGCTAGCCACCACCAAGCTTCCTCAAAGGTTCCTGTCCTTAGATGGCTCGACACTCGGTGTGTACCTCAAGTCGCCTTCAAGTTTTCCCTAGCTCGACGCTTGGCACAAACTCTCTCGCAGTTCTGCTCGGGCTCGACGCTCGGCCCAAACTCCCTCGCAGTTTCGCTCGAGCTCGATGCTCAGCACAGAATTTGAGCCCCTCCCCCAGGCTTCCTCGCAGCTCTGCTCGAGCTCGACGCTCGACTCCAAACCACCGTCGGCAGATTTTCTCCACTTGGTCAGACTACTCCTTGATGGTCGATACACCCGGCCTTCCAGGAGTGGGGGGGCTTTGATATAGGTGTGTCTGATCCCCTTAGGATCCGCGAATCTCCAGAAATCAAGTCTAGGTACCCTATGGGCCTCCTACTGGCCCGTCACACCAATCAGGTCTACAGAAGAGGGTCAACCCGGTTCACTAGGGTTTTCTCTCTCTGCCTATAAATTTTGGGACCCCTCCACTGTTGTCATGTAATGCCTCTTTAGCCATTAAACCCGAATTCCATTTCTTGCAGTAACTGACTTGGCCGTCGGAGGGCCTGTCGCGGGATATCTCCCGGTGTTTTAAGGTGTTTTGCACGTATCCGGCGGCCTTCAAGCACCACCAGATCCACCTCTCCTTCCACTCATACAGCCTCATGCTTGGACCAGATTTGCGGTTGAGATCTGTCTCTTCCCCTCCAAATAACAAGAACTCACTATCTGTTGCTCCCACACCTAAATAGCAGCATCAGCTATAGTGTTGGAATATTACCCGAGTACATACCTTTGAGCTGCTGCCTTCTGCTTTTCCACCCTTTTATCATCAGAGAAAGGGAGAGCATAGCTTCTGTAGCCCCACATACCCTTCCACATACCCTTCTCTCTCTCTCTCTCACACACACACACACATGGCATACAGGAGGGAAAAGAAAGGAAATGAAAGCTAGAGTTTGGAAAAACAAATGTCAAGATCATGGTAGAAAGAACCAAATGCTGATGGATGGAGAGAGTAATCTATTCGAGGTCGCAGGCATAGAAGGGTATGGAGTGAGAGGATATCCACAGTATAACCTTCTCTCTGTTCCTAGCATATGCCATTCCTTCTTATACATATGCTCTGTTTTCTTCCTCATTAACCAAAGAAGTCGCACTACATAAGAACCACAAAGGGTCATTAGATTCATAGTCAAGGTGGCATGTGTTTTGTTGAGCAAGCCAGTCTTAGGGCTTCTCTCTTTTGGCAGGAGATGTATATGAATGAGAGTCATGATCTCCATTATGCTCAATGCTCATTTAGCAGCCCCTGCCAAAGGAGAGTTGCCCTATGACTGGCTTAATAAAGCTCATAGCATGTGTATCATATGTTCTGTATACTTCTACTTAAAAGTTAATATGCAAATTTAGGTATGGGCAATTCAACTAAATAAATTAACTTTGCTGATGCTCGTTTAAATAATAAAGTATACTATTATCATTACTACAATTTTTTTAATATGTATTTCAGTGATCTTTCATTCTTTCAGTTTCCATTTTTTTTCTTTGACTGATAATCCGGGTTTTTTTTTTCAGACTCTCCTTACTGCATTTCTGATGAACAAAGAATATTTTTAATCCATTTACTTAAAATGTTACCTGTAGCTTGTAGTTTATTAATTAAGGAATTTTCAGTTCACACATGATGTTTGGTTGATTTAATGCCTGATTAATTATCTCAACTGAAAATTCTGAAACACTATTGTATTTGTTCTGGTAGTTAAGAAATTTGAATCTGTATTTATATTTGTTATAATCAAGAGCCTCGCTCGCCACCACATTTACTTAAGAAGGTAAGATTGTGGTTTAGTTATTAACCGATTCTAAGCTGCAACAGGCATGACCTGAGGTTATAATGGGAGATAACTTCTGGCCAGAGCTACTAGAATCGAGGAGAAGGAGACAGAGATTGCAGAATTGACAACTATTGACTTATGTCTCTTAATTTCCGGAAACAACAGAGTGAGCTCACAAGCGATTACCTCCAATGCTCTCAAGTGGTTCAACGATTCCTCACCAGATTGAACCATGGAGGATTAAGCAAAGTGTATCCAGTTCCAGAGTGCTTCGTAATTGCTCCTTAAGTGTCAACTTTACACGAGGGGACATGAGCGTATGAGCAGCTTTGTCATGTATATTGGGGGCCGGGCCACCGGCCTGGCCTGATTTTTTATTTTTATTTTTTCATTTTAATATAAAGCAAAAAAAAAAGAATAAAATTGAAAGACAACATAGAATTATAGGGAAAAAAATCATATATTATTTTTTGTCAATGAATTACAAAGTTACATATTGAATTAGATAAACTTGTAATAATTCATACAAAATGACAAAATTTAAAATTACAATTTAAGTGGATGTTTAGAGTTCGAGATGGCCTAGGGCTAGATTAAAAAGAAGATATTGGATTACTGTCGTGCACTTCTACTTGACCTAAACTTAGAATCTCATAGCGCTAAATTTCTGCATTGTTCCACACGTTAAGTCTTCTTTGAAGTAGGTCTTCAATCTTCATTCGTCACTACTTGGTCCGTTTTGATCCGTTTTGATCCATTTTCGAGTTAATTTTGAGTCCTATCATTCGCTTTCATCCAATCTGAAATGATTCCTATTTGGACTCACAATTAATCCTGCCACCAAGAGAAAGCATTTTCCAATGCAACGGTTGGCACTGGGGAGTTATCAAATCTTTAATCATACGAGAAAGAATAGGAAATGTTGATTCATTGTGTTTCCAAAATGTTAATAAATCTACCTCATCTTCACTGACAGGTTGTTGATTATACCAGTTCAACTCGTTTTGTGCATTTGTCCTAGGTTTTTTTTTCCTTCTCGATTTTATATGATTCAAAACATCACTTGTAGCAGTGGATAATGCAAGACCCTTACATTTGGATATGGAAGAAGATGATGAACTAACATGCTGTGTATGAGTAGTAGATACAAAAGTTCTATCATAATTATTGTAACCCTCGTTCCTGTAAATATATAATTTCTGAATAATTTTCTGTATTTCAAATTATTTATGAATTTAGTTGTGTTAAATTCATTTTGACTTTTCTATTTAAAATATTTCTGATCGGAAGTTATGTTTACATCGAATAAGGGTATATTTTACTTTACTTTCTATTTTGCAATTGATCAACTATTTTCATTTTAGCCAAACTAAAAATATTCAAAACTTCTTTAATAAATTGTTAAACCCAATTCCTTTATATAACCTTGCTATTATTATTTTATTATTTTCATTTTTATTACTATTATTTTTAGTATTGTCATTGTTATCATTTTTATTAATATTGGTTGTTCTTATTATTAGTAATATTATTATTGTTATCATTAAAAATAGTGATGTTGTCATTACTTCTATTATCATGATCATTATTATTTTTAAAGCCCATTGATCTTGACCTATTTTGTATTATTTAATTATTTAATTTGAAGCCCAAACCCAATTGTTTATTTTAAGTTCAATTTATATTCATTGATTTGCATTGTTTATTTAAGTTGTGAAGCCCAAATATAAAGCCCAACTATTTTTAAACTCAAACCCATTAATCCAATTTCTGTTAATTGTGTGTTAACCAGATCAATTTTACTCATAATTAATCCCCAAAATCTCTCCTGTAACTCCCCAATTTAATACCCCTAATAATCAGCCTAATTGTTAATTCTCGTAACCCCCTCTCCCTATAATCATTCTACTCCTTATTTTAATATTATTTCTATACATTCATTATAATATAATCCCTCTCTCTATCTCGCCCCGTACTCTCTCTCTTCCTCTGTTCAAAATCGAAAATAGAAACAAAAAAACCCAAATCCATACTCCATCTTCTTCCTCCCTCCCGCTCACTCCCTCTCCCCATTTCGTCTTCAACCAAACCCCCCCCCAACTCAACCCATCTTCCTCGTCGAAGTCGCCACCCAGTCACTCCGCTGCTCCGCCCTTCTGGACCACCTCTCCTGTTCATCCACAACTTCTCCGCTTCAACCCCCTCACCGCAACAACCCATTTCCCATCGTCTTCCTCATTCGCTCCTTCCGTCATCTCCGGCCACCATCCCTTCACCATCGCCCTCACCTCGCCACCCCATCCCCTTCCTCATCGTCATCGCCTCTGTCCCTCGCCCAACCTCCCGCTCAACCGAACCCAACTTCCCATTGCCGAAACCCATCGCTCCAATTCCTCCTCCACCGCGACCCATCAATCCATTCATAGTCGAACACATCCACCGCCTCGTCTTTGCCCCCTTCGTGCACACCGCAACCTTCGGCGAACCCCCTCATTGCTCTTGTCATCGCCGTTGAAGCCCTCAAGTCTCCAGCTCTGTCTCCTCTGTTTTGAAGGCGAACCAGAGTTGTCGACATCTGGGTCTTCGCCGATTGCGTCGCTTTCCGACCAGTTGCCGCCGCGCGTCATGCCGCCAGACCTCATCGCGCCGCCCCAGTCACAGTCTTCATGCCTCCATCCCCCGATCTCTCTCTCTCTCGCACTCTGTCGTGAGGTAGGAGGAGATCAGTGATTGGGGGAATTCGGTGTTCGGTGTTTTGTTGGAGCAGAATGGAATTTGCTGTTTGCTGTTCTGGCCCCCGATCCGGCGTTAGGAAGGATTCTATTGGTTGGTTTGCTGTCCCGTGTTTTGGCGCAGCAAATCCTGGTTGGCTATTTGCTGTTCCGTCCCGATCTACTGTGGGATTTCTTTGCTGAGTTGCTGATTTTGTTTGCTTGGACTTTCTTGCATGTATTTCACACGTAATTTTCGGAGTTCGCTGGTTATTCTCCTTTAAATCGTCAAAAAGGCAAGTATCTCTTGTACAAATTTATTTGTTCTAGTACAAGCCCCTTTGCATAAATACTGCAAGTATATTATTTTTGACTTCAATTCGCATTCATAATTCGAATTGATACCCGTTTCTATACCTAATCCGTCGATCCCGTGTTCACATGTGATCGTGAATACTTTGTTACCATATGCCTGATACGAACACAAATTAATACACACATATGTACTCTTAGGATTATACATGTTTATGTCCAGGAATGCTTCACCCGTGACAGTAGTTAAATATGAATATGACATCTTGTTCTTGTTGATTAAATTAAAATAAAAGTAACAAGCGGGGGTTTAAGGGAAAGACCATAGTAGTGGATAATATAGAAGAGCATACTCGGAAGGGGCCTGTGTTTTCCATGATTATAAGTTATATGGAACTAAGTGCCACGTAGAACTAAGTGCCACGCCAGACGTTGACGGGGGCCACCTCTAGAATCTACGGTGGCCACCTCTAGAATCCATTACATGATTATATGTTTATATGTTTCACGCTACATGTTTACACTATGTTTGACTCGATATATTTCACGTTATATATTTGCACGTATCTCGATACAAGATACAAATGATATGTTTTTTCCGAGTACGCAACCTATAAAATCCACCACTAGGCCTAAACGCAACTGATTGTAAGTAGCAACCATGTAGTAAAAAGATGGATGCATGAAGTGCTACCTAGATAGAATCAAATATTAGACTTAAGATTTACACGTGCACTTGCATGATCCAATTACATGTTACATGTCCATGTTGACTTGATACTTGTTTACTTAATTACTCGTTTTACATGTCACTTGTCCCATAATGCCTTGTTCATATCATGTTTACATATTGCATTTCCCCTATCTCATGACTCTCGTTTCCTCGCTCTTTTTCTGTTTTTCTTTCGTTTTGTTTTGTATCTGTTTTCCTTAGCTTGTACCCCCTTGCGGCCCGTGACTTGTATTAACAGGCGTCTTCTTATTTTCCTTTTCTTTTCTTTTTGTTATAATATACTTGCAGGCCCAAATGGAGAGTTACTCGAAGGTGTCGCTAACCAAGTGTTCCAGTTTATTATTTATCATGTCATCTTTAGTTTGTGTTTTATTTCTTGCAACTCTTTATTATAATCCGGGCTTGTTTGACCCGTAACTATTTGTATTCCAGTTGTTGGTTATGTTATGGACTATGTCATGAACTTTCATTATTATATTGTGATTTTATATGCCTGCGTGGTTTGTTTTATTATCTTGTTGTTGAGTTACTTGTACAGCTCATGAATGGTGTGTTCGCATCATTCGCTGGTCCTTAGTCTCGCGCCCGTATTCCCGTGTTTTGGGAAGCGGGGCGTGACAACTATCATACAAGTTATTCAATACAGATTCAGAATTAGCAATAAATGTAACATGGTCATAGTCTTTTATTTCATCAGGGGGAATGTATGTATAAAAAATATCAATCAAATTCTTTGTGCCCTCTAACTTAATCACGAGATTCATTATACTAACAACACAATACAACATAGGAATTTGATGAAAATATTTCAAAATTTTAAGATAAGCAAAATAAACCATTGTTCCAATTAAATGACCACTTATCAAATTTTGTATAGAAGTCATCATAGTCACTATTGTAAGTACAATACCACTAGAAGGAGAGGAATAAAATTTTAAAAATTACAAAGTTGCAGCATTAAAAGGTTCTAAAAATTTCATCAAATTATCGGCAAACAACCAAAAATCATCATTTAATCTACAATTTTTCATACTCATTGCAATACAAAATTCCTTTAAACTGGATCCGTAATCAGTAGTAACACTAAGTAATTCGTAAGTCGAATTCCAATGATGTCTAACTTCCTTAGGAAATTGTTTAAAGTTATTGCCCTTAATCTTACACCAATCATGGAAAGCTTGATATATGGGACCACTCAAAATAATAAAATTCACACAATCTCGCATTGCAATGATCTTATCATTACAGTGTTTTAGTGCATCTTGGACACAAAGGTTAAGAATATGACATGCACATCTAACATGAAATATCTCAGGCTCTATAGGATTTAACATAACATTAGATGAAGAAATAACCATACTATTATTAGATGCATTATCAAAATCAATTGCAAGAATTTTATCATGCATACCAAAGTTATTGCATGCTTCTGTGATATGTGTCGCGATAATCTCACCCTTATGTTGATACCTTACAAATTCAAATTGTATAATCCTCTTTTGAAGTAACCAATCGATATCTATCCAATGACAAGTCAACCTATCAAACCATCAAAAGTCAAAAAATCCCTACAAGTTAACGAACTCAAGGTTGTAACTAACATATCTTTATCCTTTTCGTAAGATAATCTACAATCTCCTTTCACAAGGTTCCTAACAATCCGTTTAAAATGAGGGTTTAGGGCGGTTTGGTTAAAACTCTCTAGGTTTCTACTTTAGGCATAGGAACATGGTAACTCGTCCTTAATAACTAGTCTAACAATTTCTCTACGCACGGTTTCATGATCATAGCTATGGCTATCAATGTGATCGGTCTTAGGGTTAATCTTTTGTTTGGTTAGAATGTTTTGTGATAGATCCGGGTGTGCTCTCTCCAAATGCTGCTTAAGTGTACATGTCCCGCACCCATTTTCAACTTGTAAGCGGTTTGACACTTGATACCTTTCTTGTGTCATTCTCTCGGAATGGATTGAGATGAGATGAAAGTAAAATATTGATGGACTTCAGAAGTGGGTCCTCTATATTTACGGGCAGAAGAAGAGGAATTTTTGGTGTCTTGTGTGTGTGTGTCTTCTACTACAATTTCATCTATGTGTGTGTCGGGAGTTCTACCAAGATCAGGAAAACTATTAAAATTTCTAAAACTATCTTCACCCTCTAATTGTGGTGGAATATAAGGAGTGTGACAAGATGCGGTGGATTCTTGTCCACTGTAACCCCTGTTTTCCCTTTTGTGTATTTTCTGTTTTGGTGTATTTTTTTTCTCTCTTTGTATTTCCTCTTGTATTTCTCTTGGATCGTATATTGGGTTTTTATTTCAATATATTCATTTTATTATTTTCTGTCTTCTTTTATTTGAGTTCTTGATCCTTTTGTCCGTCTTTTGTTTCGTTTCTTTTTATCGGGCCATTATTTTGATTCCCAATTTTGTTATCTTTCATGATTTTTTTTATTCGTTGCTTCTACATTTCCTTGTTTCGGATCTTTAACCCTATTGGACCCTAATTACCATCCACTATCCATTTGTTTTAAATACCCATAACCCATATATATATATATAAATCCACTAACCATTCATACTCAATCCTATACCTATCCCCACTAAAACTACCCAGAACCCATTGTTTTCCCCCTCACCCGAAACCAAATCAAAACCCATCTTTTTTTTGACCCATGCAGACCCGACCCGTTCCCTGTGTGCCGCCTTTCCCCCCTATTACCCTAACCTTACTTCCGAACCCATATATATGTGCACCTCTCCCATGCAGTCGACCCCCATCCCCCTAGCCACTACCATTGCTTTTCCTTCTCTCTCCCATTCTTGTTGTGCACCCATTACCACCTCGACCTCTCCCTGCATACCTCCCCGTCTGTGCTCCCTCAGCGATGGCAGCAGCCAGCCGTCGACACTGTCTCTCTCCCTCTCGACCTCAGCAACAACAGCGGTCGCACCTGCCGTGCTATCCGCTGACGCCTTTCCTCGTCTTCCTCTTGTGAATGGTGTTGGTTGTTCAACGTTGATCGTGAGTTGTGTGCTCGTCGTTGTGTTCGCAGGCTCGTTATTAGGTTCGTGGGATTCATCGTTCTTCGTTCGTGGTCGTTCGTGTGCTCATTGTGGTTTGTGGTTGTTTGTTCGGTTGAGTTCGTTGCCGGGAATCCGTTCCCGTTATTCTTGCTTAGAGTCGTTTTCGTCGTCGGTTAAGGCAAGCAACTTGTATTAAATTCCTTTGTAAATACAAGTACTAAATACCGCATGTAGTATAGTTGGGTTCTAGAGACAATCTGTGTGTGAAATTCCTTGTTGATATTATCTCTATAGTGATGATTTGATCATAGTTGCCTCACGACATACATGACATGATATAACCTAGGATTGACCACATCTTGTTGCATATATGCGTGTTGTTCATGTGTTATCTTGTGCTCGTTCGTGTTATTCGTGATAGACTTGTCTTGGACTTGTGAAATACCCTATTACATGTTGCTTGGACATCTAGAATACTCTATATCGTGTTTGATTGTGTTTTGGATGAGTTCTATGTGAACTAGTGGACTTTGTGCATATGCAATATTTTCAGTTTTGCTGGCTTTTCAGTTTTGATCAGTATTTTAGACCCTATTAAGGTCAGTATTTGAAGATATTTTGTGAACATTATTTATTGAGAATTCTGTCTATTTTTCAACCCTTTTGATGGTTCTCAGTTTCGATTTTCGGTTTGTGAGTTATGTCTATTTTACTACAGTAGTGTCGAAAGAATTCCAGATTTTGTTTTCTATGAATTCTGAAGAGTAATCTATTTTTATTTTGGTGTTAAAATTATTATTTTCATTTGAAATTTTTCTCAGTATTTCTTGACTTGATTGGGATTAACCCAGAATTTTTATGGATTTATTTGATGAGTTTTACAATCCATTCTATGTTTCTAAACAACTACTTTACTAGCAGATTTCTCATACTGTTTAGTCAAGAACTTGATTTTCGACCTATTTCTACTTGTTGTTTCGAAATTATTTATGAATATGAAAGTTAGATTACTGTATCTATTTTATTACCCTTTTGGCAGATTTGGATTTCGATTTATGGTTTGTGAGATATTGTTGTTTTCGTACTGCGGTGTTTGTGATTTCAGATTTACAAAACTACTACATTTTGATGTTTTCTGATTTTACTTGACTACTCTATTTTTGTTGGAAAATTATGAAACTTGATTTTCTGTTACTATACATATAGGGGAATACCCTAGATTTTTCGTGGATTTAATTAATGAGTTTTCATGCTATTTTCCTGTACTTGAATACGCTCTTCTAATTTCTGGCTGAACATGTTTTCTGGGTTCAAATCAGTTTTGAGTTATGTTTTTGTGAAATACTATATGACTTATATATGTTCGTTAGATTCGTCCGGGAGTCTATTTTCTATACCTTTCGACGGATTCATATTTGCATTTTTTTAACAACGGGAATCTCAATTTTACTGCAGTATGGTCTTACTGTCCTAAACTAGAAATTTGGTTATTTTATCCTTTTGTGTGTTATCTTTCACCCATACATGTTTATTTTGCAACTTGAACTTGTTACTTGATTATACCATGTTATACTTGGCCTGTTCGTGACACATACATGCTTGTTGGACACTAATAATAATTAACCACGCCGGGGTTTAAAGGGAAAGATATAATAGTGAAAAATACAGAAACGTGTACTCGAAAGAGAATCTATTGATCCTATGTGATACTTGGCTTGATAATTGATACTTGGCTTGATACTTGATACTTGGCTTGATACTTGATACTTGAGTCTTGATATTTCACTTGACTTGATATTTCACCACTTGAGGCTTGATACTTCACTCTTGAGGCTTGTTTACTTGATACTTGAGGCTTGATACTTGATACTTGATACTTGATTTTCTCGAGGCTTGTCCCTGAGTACACTTCCCTATATGATCCACTATGAAATCTTAAACAAAACTGTGTTGACTGTAGCAACCATGTAGTAAAAGTATGGATGCATAAAGTGCTACCTAGATAATAACATAAGACTTGAACATAATCACTTGACACTTGCTACTTGATACTTGTACTTGACTACTTGACACTTGTTACTTGTTACTTGATTTCGTGACACTTGATTCTTGATACTTGTTACTTATTTACATGATACTTGTTCACTTGACACTTGATACATGTCACTTGTATTTGTTCATCTTGCCATGCTAGTAATCTATTTTGTTATCATGCATATTCCATGTTATTAGTTAGTTTTACCCATGTACTTGTATCCTGTACTACAACCGGCCCGTAACTTGCATTGACGGGAGTTTGTTTTCCTTTTCCTATTCCTACAATTGTCAAATTGTAAATTTTGGAGAACTGGTACCAGATGGTGTTGGTGATATGAGATATTAGTGCTGGATTTTACTATTATTATTTCTTGTTGCTTGTTTAACAATTGTGTTTTGATACTTGGATTTATTTGTATTTGGGCAATGTGACCCATGATATTTGACTTATTCATTTGAGATTAATATATTTTGGTTTCAAGTATTCTTGTTGGTTTTTGATTCATATGTGCATGCTTGGTTGATTCTTTTGCTTCCGACTCTGATTATTCTTGTGAAATGTTGTAAAGATTCTTGAACAACTTATGGATGATAAAAATCATTCGCTGGGCTTTTGTCGCATATCCGTATTCCGTATTCTCTTTTGGAAAGCGGGGCGTGACATCCACTTTGGATACTACTGCTACCGCGTGATCGTGATGATGCCATTATATTGGATTAGTGTATGTAAATAAAAAAGTTAAAAGAGAAGAAAGAGTTCAAAGAAATCCAATTGACAGATAAGAAAGAGAAGAATGAAAATATATTAATTGAACTAATAAAATGATACCATAAAAGTTGCAAGAAAAGAATAATACTTGAAAGTTGAATATTGAGAGAGTTGATCACTTCCACAACATAGAAGAGAAGAGCACTAGCTTGAGAGAGTTGAGCATTGATTTGGAATGAATATAATAGTATTGTAAGTTTTTATGTGAATAAAAATTAATGGAATTGGGTAGGAATTTATAGATTTTCTTATTTTTCGGATTTTCCAATTTTACCTCCAACAACTAGCCTGTATATAGATATTATTGTGGGGAGGGGGGGGTGTTGTAAAATAGGAAGTCCCAATTAAAAAAAAAGAAAGAAAAGGCCAACTACCGGACCGGTCGGGCCTAACGGTCAGCCCGTCAAGCCAGCCTAGATCGGCTTGCACCGGGCTGGTCTGGTTTCGAATCGAGGGTGGGCCAGGATTCCCCAAGCCAATTCCCCTACATCCCATCCCGAAATGGACCACCTATGCTTCGACGGGCGAGGCCCGGTCTGGCCCGGTTGAATGCCAAAGATAAGTTTTATTAATCTCATATATATATTTTTATTTTATGAGCGTGTTCCATATGAAAAATATTGTCAACAGCATTCAGAATTGCTAGCCTATTATCAATATTTCAACACCATACAACTCATTTGATTGATAAATAGAACAATTTTTATTCTTAAATAAAATCTCAAATCCTTGTTGAAGCAACATTGGAACATAAATAATATTTCTAATTAAATTTGGAACATAATAACAATTTTGCAATTCTAAGTGTTTTCCAGAGGGTAAACAAATACAAAAGGGTCATACAGCTAAGACAAAAACTCTTGCTCCATTTCCATTTCTCAGCTTATTTCGAATTACAAATATGAGAACCATAACTGGTATCTAATACCCAAGAAGTAGAATTTGTTAATGGCAAATTAACTTTAAAAACAAACGCACCTGAAACTGAGGCTTCCGAAGCCTTCTTATCTTTTAACTCCTCAAGGTAAATCATGCAGTTTCTCTTCCAATGACCACCCTTTCCGCAATAAAAATACTTGCCATTGTCGAGGACCTTTTTCTCCCTATTATTGCCACCTAATTTTTTTCATCATCTTTTTATTGGGAGCAAATTGCTTGCGCCCTTTTTCCTTCTTCTTAAGTGCTCTTTCCATAACCATAACTTGACCCTTATCCTTCCCAAGGTGGCCCTGTGTAGCGCCCCGAGTCCGACGATCTTGAGCATGACTTGGAGGCCTACTTTTAGCATGCTATAGCTCCGCACGCGCCTACTGTTACACCCTTGCTATGTATGTACACAACCTATTTAGAAATATAAGGTATTACACCCTCAGTGGTTTTCAACATGTTCAGTAGCTCGGAGAGCGTTACATTCAACTTGTTCATGTGGAAATTGATGATAAATTTTGAAAACGAATCAAGCAGTAATTGGAGTATTAAGTCTTGACTTAGTTCTCCATCCATTGCAACATTCAACCTACCTAGTTCTTCAATGAGATTAATCATTTTCAACACGCCGGTTTGAACGGGTTTGCCTTCAGTCATTCTCAAGCGGAAATGCTACTTTGATATCTCATATCTAGCGGTTCTATTTTGTTCACCATACAACTCCTTGAGGTGAAGCAGAATGGACTTAGCATCCATGTGTTCATGCTGCCTTTGCAACTCATTGCCCCTAGAAGACAGCATAATACATCGAGCTTGGATGCTGTCACTTTTCTACTTCTCATAAGATACAATCTCTTCTCTTATTGCATCCAGTCCTACTGGTGCTTCAAGCATAGGAGAATCAAGTATGTAGAAGATCTTCTCTTGAGTGAGAACAATTCTCAAGTTCCTTAACCAATCAACCAAGTTTGGTCCGGTCAGCTTGTTGGCATCAAGTATGTTGCGCAGTGATAGCAAAATAGACATGATATATCTTAAATAAATATCAACAAAAGAGCAAAAATACACAGGTCAATAATTATTCATGATAATTATGCATAAACATGAGAGGTATTTAAAATAGTTTATGTCTTCCACTATATTTATCGAGTTTCACAAGCCTCTATAAAACGGGAGACCTCATTGGATGGTTTCCCAGTGAGAATATAAAATCTTATTTACCGTATTAAGGCCCATGTGTGCATGACCAACCTTAATGGGTCTATATATAGGTAACTCTTACTAATTACATCTCATGTAACCTTTTTTTTATTTTAGCCTGTATGATAACTATAACTTTGTGTGTGCACGACAAACTATAAAATCTTAGTTAAGTCAACCATTCTTCCTATGTATTCCACGGAAAAGAACTCACCATTGTGTGTGCACAACAAAATGGTAACATTTAGGTGTTTATATATCTGTATATCACATATAGTTTACAATAAGAAAACATCATACTAATTTTCATGGTAGGCTCCGTGTGTGCACAGCAAAACCCATCACATTCACTAGCATACTCTATTTCATACCACGATCGAAGGCATAACCTACATTCTTAATGTATTGGCCATTACAACTTAATATTTAATATGAGTGTCTCTTATTTAGTTCATTAATCTAATTAATGTAAGCCAATATTTTAGATGAACAATGAATAAATGGTATATACTACCATAACAATGTCACAATCATTGTTAGAGTTTAATCCATTAAAATTTAAATTTTCATTGATCATATGAATTAATTTAATAATTTATCATTTTTAATTCATCATATGAATAAAATAATAAATTAAACAACAATTAGCTTTCGCTATTCATCTTATGAACATTAATGGATTAAATAATTAACTTAATATCTTATTCATCACATGAAAAAAATAATTAATCAGTTTGTTTATGGATTAAACAATTAATGTATTATATTGTCATCATATGAATAAATAAAATAAAACATGCATGTTATTCAAATTGTGATAACATCAAATTAATCATAGTAATCACTATTATCAATCTAATATGAAATTTCTACAACAGACTGGTTTGTTTTTGGGAAGTGTGGAGGCACCAGGTGTGAGTTCTATTTGTTTTTTAGTGGAAGGACACGGTACTGTATGGTACGCCTGACCCTCGGAAGAAAGGGCACGATCCAGTATAGAGAAGCGGAGGTCAGATGCTCGGCTCGGTAGTAGAGGCTCGGCTTGGATCCTGGGGTCTCGTGTACCTGCACTCGGTCTAGAAACACCAGGGTTGGTCCCGGTGGCAGACCCTCCGACGATCTAGTCAGCTACTGAGAGAGAGTAACAACAACTAGGGTTTTAGAAGGAAAAGATTGATTACCTTTGGAGGTGGGAAAGGGCCTGGTATTTATAGGCATGCCAAATGGGTCTGGATCCGCTTGGGCCGGGTCTGGACCTGTATACCCGTGGGCCTAGTGTAGTAGAAGCCCTATGGGGCTTAAGGCTGATCAGATGATCAGGGGTGAGTGCTTTTTGAAGAGATCGGGTGGTCTAGGTTGTGCTAGGCCATTTTTCCCCTATGTCAGAAGCCCCCCACTCCTGTAGGGGTGTGCGAGCTAGCCATGGAGGAGTAGTCTTGGTCGTGAAGGAATAGCAAGGGAAGTTTTCTGGAGACATTCAGGGTCGTCGCCGAGGCTGAGTGTAATATCCCGACCGACTATTAATAATATTATTTTATTAGCATTCGACTACTTGATTATTTTATATTTTTCTTCACCATTGTGATTCTTTTAGCCATGACAACCTAATAGATAATTAGGTACTAAACCTAGGGTTACAAGACATAAGAGGGTTTAGAATTCTTCTAGAAGACTTCTCCCCCACATCAACCTTCCCCCCCACATAACACCTCCCCCATATCTCTCCCTTCTTCCCTAGTTGAGGCCGGCCCCAATTTAGGGGAGGGCCCAAGTGCACTTTTGTGTGTACACATTTTCAATATCAACCCTCCTTTCCTCCTATAAATACCCCCTTCCTTCTCCATAATCTTACTTTAGAAACATCAAAGAAAAAAAAAGAGTAAGGAAAAGAATGAGGGTTCTAACTTGAGAGTTTTACTTGTAGGGTTGCTAGAAGTCCTAGGAGAAAGAAGGAAAGTAATCTAGTCTTCCATCAAGAAAGAAACAAGGTGGGGGGTTCTCATATGGTTTGTATGTTTGTTTGTTGTTTGTTTGTTTATTGAATGATGGTTTTTGATGTTCTTCTTCTTCTTACCCTCTTGTTTACCCTTTCTTTTTGGTATGGTTATTATGTGGTATGTGGTAGTAGGAATCATCTAAAAATAGTTCTTTTGGTTGTTGTTGTATGATAAAAAGTAAACTACTTGGACTAAAGGAACACATGCACATAAACTCTTTGCATACAACCATGTAAGGTTGTAGGACTTGAATGTGAGACCATACATAAGGCATATGAATATTGTTTACAACCATGTAAGGTTGTAGGACCTATGATTGAACCTTGAGAACATATGTTGATTAAACCTAAAAACAAAGTGTTCTAGTTGTTGTACTATTATTTAGTCTTAAACTTAAAGCATGAAAAGAAAAAGAAACTAGCTTAATCACTAGTGGTAAAATAAAGTAATAAAAGGATCTTCTCTTTTTATGTTATCACTAGTTGTAACTAATAAAAAGATCTTCTCTTTTTATTTAATCACTAGTTAGTTTTATGCCCACTAGTTAATAAAGATCTCTTTTGTAGTAACTTAATTGTAGATGTTTATGCTAAATTTTAGTTGATACTTATAGTAGTAGTAGTAGATATATATGTTCTAATAAAGTTGTAGTAGTAGTAGACATGTATGCTTCTACTAAGTAGCAATAGTAGATGTATGTTCCTATTAAAAGTAGTAATAGTAGATGTGGAATTTATTACATCATGTTAGAAGCTATATTCATGCTACACATGTTGTAGGATTATTCCTAAAATTACTTAGAAGCTATTTTCATGCTACACATGTTGTAGGACTATTCCTAAAAATAATTAGAAGCCATGGTTATGCTTTACATGTTGTAGGATTATTCCTAAAATTATTTAGAAGCTATTTTCATGCTACACATGTTGTAGGATTATTCCTAAAATTATTTAGAAGCTATTTTCATGCTACACATGTTGTAGGACTATTCCTAAAAATAATTAGAAGCCATGGTTATGCTTTACATGTTGTAGGATTATTCCTAAAATTATTTAGAAGCTATTTTCATGCTACACATGTTGTAGGATTATTCCTAAAATTATTTAGAAGCTATTTTCATGCTACACATGTTGTAGGACTATTCCTAAAAATAATTAGAAGCCATGGTTATGCTTTACATGTTGTAGGATTATTCCTAAAATTATTTAGAAGCTATTTTCATGCTACACATGTTGTAGGATTATTCCTAAAATTATTTAGAAGCTATTTTCATGCTACACATGTTGTAGGACTATTCCTAAAAATAATTAGAAGCCATGGTTATGCTTTACATGTTGTAGGATTATTCCTAAAATTATTTAGAAGCTATTTTCATGCTACACATGTTGTAGGACTATTCCTAAAAATAATTAGAAGCCATGGTTATGCTTTACATGTTGTAGGATTATTCCTAAAATTATTTAGAAGCTATTTTCATGCTACACATGTTGTAGGACTATTCCTAAAAATAATTAGAAGCCATGGTTATGCTTTACATGTTGTAGGATTATTCCTAAAAATATTTAGAAGCTATGTTTATGCTTCAATTGTTGTAGGATTACTTCTAAAAATAATTAGAAGCCATGTTTATGTTCTACATGTTGTAGGATTATTCCTAAAAATATTTAGAAGCTATGTTTATGCTTCAATTGTTGTAGGATTACTTCTAAAAATAATTAGAAGCCATGTTTATGCTTTACATGTTGTAGGATTATTCCTAAAAATATTTAGAAGCCATGTTTATGCTTCAATTGTTGTAGGATCACTTCTAAAAATATTAGAAGCTATATTCATGCTTTACATATTGTAGGATTTATTCTAAAAATATCTATCATATTAGGAATGATATATATGCTTAGAATGATTGTTGGATTGATGTAAAATTACTTACCATATTTTAGGGATGATGTAGAAGTATATACATATGCTTAAGAATGTTGTATGTTCATACTAGTGATTTGTATACATGCTTGAGAATGCTATGTGTTCATACTAGTTATATATGTATCCATGCTTGGGATCGCTACAAATGCATGCTAAAACACATCCACAATCAAGAGTGTTATAAGTTGATGGTTATGTCATATATACCATGTTTTAGTAGTGGTAGGTTGATGCTTGCAATTGCATACCATGATCGAATTGCCATAGGATAAGCAATAAGAAAGAGCCATGTGGAAATTGTAGGAATAACTACCTTGTTATAGTTAGTGTTAGTATGGAAGCATAGCATATGAGCACCCTTCATTCATAGCAATAAGGGTTGAGAAGTGCTAGTAGTTGTAGCTTGAGAAAAAGCTAGTTTAGGGTCTTCAAGTACCCTAAGGGTCATCGACCATCAAGACCACATCCTACCCCCTTAGAGTAAAATGGATAGATCTCACCTCGGGCGTCGACGGATCTTAACCAATGTAGGTTGACCGTGAGCCGAGAGTGTTGGTAGAATCCAAGTTAGGGGTGGGAATGAGTGAGAGAAATATTATTATTAGAGTCTTGGATCGAGGGACCACGAGTTGGACCATGATTGGAAACTATGCAAGATTGCATAGAAATAATAACCTCATTAGGATAGTGACTTATAAAAATCATCCCTTAACCTCTTGCCCGAAAGAAGGGGAGTTGGTAGTAGGGTGCACCGTACGACCAAACCTTTCCTTAGGGCTGATCTTAGGTGGTGTATTGGGTTGTACCTTCCCGTCAAAGGGATACGTGCGGTGCCGTCTCACAAGTTGGGGACACGGGTTGCGTATCTCGCGCTATTAATTCCTGGAGTACCGTGGCTAGGGGTGCCACAGGATGCATTGTGCAGTCCTGCATTTGCTAGACCCCAGAGGGTGCCACAGGGTAGGCTTTGCGCTGCCCTGCGCTTGCGAAACCCTATAGTGTGATTTTTGGAATGACGCCCGATACGTTGGGATCGTCTAATTTGAGTGAGGTCCGGTTAGCCGGGTCGCGGTGGCGAACATAGACACCACGGGCGAAATGCAACAGTGGCACATGACCACATCTGCAGCCTCGCGAGTCACGTGTAGGTGTCAGGAACAGGTTGTGTACAATTAGAATTCATAACGCGGGTTCAATCCCTATCTATGGAGAAACGGCTTGAGATGGAGTCGCATGTAGTATGGGCTGCATGTTGCTTTCGGAGACTTGCTAATATTAGAATAAGAGCATCCTAGTATTAGTTGACATGGCATTAGTACCCTAGCTTAGTCAACAGTGCATTAGTGTTCTAGTTTAGTCGACAGTACATTAGTGTTCTAGTTTAGTTGACAGTGCATTGGCATTCCAGTTTGATTGGCATTTGTTGGATTCTTGCACTCACGAACACTTAAACTACACCAACATACTTTACTATGTTTGTATATATTGTTTGGAGATCCGCTGCTATATGATCAGCCTTTAAGCGTCAGTGAATACTGACGTCCCCACTTCCATAGGTGCTGGACCGCAAAAATACAGGTGCGAGATTCAGGAGGACTCAAGGCAAGGAAAGCGAGGAGTCAACGTCAAGTTTTAATTTCCGCTGTAATAACTATTTCATGTATACTCTAATGTAATCTAGTGTATTGATGGGAACACTCGGCCTGTAATATTGAGTTAATAAAAAGTTTTAAATTTTCCTGTTTTTCTGTGTTTTGTGACTTATTGAAGGAAAAGTCTTGGCTCGTGTCTCGGTTTCCCAGTATATGGAAATCGGGGCGCTACAGAGTGGTATCAGAGACGACTTCAATTTATAGTCCAAACATAGAAGGAAAATACACTTAGGTACCTTGTAGGGGTTAGGCTTCCTTTTAGCTAGTTGTGGACAATTATAATTCATATTGTTGTTCCTTCAACTTATGTATTATGATGTTCTATATCTATGCTAATTTTCGTATCCACTCCATACAGGATGTCGAACGGAGCAGTTCCCCCAGGAAATGGAGTGACACACGGAGTTGCAATCGAGGTGGGCTCAGACTTGGAACCCCTCACAGATGGGGACGAGTCACCGGTTGGAGTAGGATTGGCCAATGGAGGCACCGCAGCTGCCGCAGTAGGGGGTGCCCCTGCCAATGGCCAGAACCCAGCACCACCACCGCCACCACCTCCCCCACCTAACCCAATACAGCAAGCTTTCGACCAGGTCTTTCAGGATCTGGAAACATGGGGATGGTGCCATGTCTGCCTGGAAAACAGAATGGACTCATGTGAGTTCGCAGTCCTCAACAATGAGAAAGAAATAGCGGAGTTAAGGAGGGCAAGGGCAAGGGCAGACCGCAAGATAGTAATCCTGAAGCACACCCACCGTGTGCAATTTGCGCGCCTGGAGCGCAAATGCGCGGAGCTGCAGGCACAGGTTTCGCAGCTACTTGCACTGTTGGCACCACCTGGTGAAGGGGACGGGACCTCTAGTAGCACTGACTAGGTAGCTAGGCACCCTAGGCTATTTTGTTATTTTGGATATTTTGCTTCCTACTGTAAGATATAAATGTAAGGAAGGTAATGACTATGTAAGACCTAGGGTTATGATATAATGAAGTTAGCTTTATCTTTTCTGCAAATCTTATGTGCATGATAAATTGAATGAATGTTATTTTTATAACAAGTATGATGCCCTGTGTATTCCGTTACTCTCTTCTACCAGATGTCACGCAGGACCAGGAGTGGTAGGATCGACAATCTGGAAGGTGAGGGTAGTGGAGGCAATGGCACAGGCCTTGATTTGGAGACGGAATTTGCTCGTATGTACCAGGCCTTGGGTGACCTCGCAGAAGCGAGTCGAAACAATGTGCAACATCCAGGAGCACCCGGAGGTAATCGGGGAGTAGCAGCTACCGACCCTGTTAAAATGGTCGAATCATTCCGAAGGATGAGGCCACCCGTTTTTGAAGGCAAGGCAGACCCGATAGCGGCTGACGACTGGATTCGTCAAGTCGAGACAGTATTTGAGGTGATGCTGACGCCAGAGGATAGCAAGGTCAGGTTAGCCAGCGTTCTGCTAGAAAAAGATGCCGGAGTCTGGTGGCAATCAGTCAAGAGAGGCATGGGCGAAGGGCCCATTACCTGGGAGGATTTTCTGGCAGAATTCAGGCAACACTATTTTCCACTAGACGTGCAAGAGGAAAAAGCCATGGAGTTCCACAACCTCAAGCAGGGAAGCATGACGGTCCGAGAATATGAGACCAAGTTCACCCAGCTTTCCCGCTATGCTCCGGAAATGGTACAAGATGAAGTCAAAAAGACCAAGAGATTTGAGCAGGGGCTCAGGCCCGCACTTAGGACCAAGATGATACCGCTTTGCATCCGGAGGTTCGAGAAGCTAGTCCGTCGAGCAGCTACGACGGAGTTAGACATGAATAAGGGGCCAGAACTGCAAGGAAACACTGGAGGGTGGAACAAGGGAAAAAGGCCCGCACCAGCGTCAGGATTCAGAAGCCAGGGTGGGAACCAAAAATTTCAGAAAAGGATTAGCAACACCAGCAACGTCAAGCCAAGGAGATGTTTTGCATGTGGCGAGCCAGGGCATTTCCAGAACCAATGCCCCAAGAATGGAAACCGTCAGAATGATGCCCGCACCTGTTACCATTGCGGGGAGGTTGGCCATGTTCGGCCAGATTGTCCCCAACTTCACAGGGGCAATGGTAGGCCGACTCCCAAGGCCAACAAGAAGGGGATAAACCGCCAGGGGAAAGTATTTGCGCTCACAGAAGAAGATGCCAACGAAGACGAGGGAGTTATCACCGGTAGGTGAAGGAGTATGGTTAAGCTTTTGTAGTATTTTGAATATTTTGGCATAAGATAAGTATCGATGTAACCACTTTTGTAAACAGGTTGGATTAATATAAATGAAATCCAGGCAACTGTTTTGTTTGATAGTGGGTCATCACATTCCTTCGTGTCTGGAACATTCTCCAAGAAGCTGAAATGCACCCAGGAGGCAACTCCGGAATCAGTACTGTTGGTGGGTACCCCATCAGGAGCAACCCTCCCTGCAAATTCATGCTACAAGGGATGCAATCTCCTGATTGACGGAAAGACCCTGAGCATAGACTTACTAGAATTGGGCTTTGTAGGGACAGACGTAATTATCGGGATGGACTGGATGGCCAGGCATAAGGCTAGCATCGATTGCAAGGAAAAGAGGGTAACCATTACCCCACCCGGAGGGTCGGAGCTTGTGTTCCAAGGAAGGAAGAAACAGAATGCGGAAATTCTTACAGCAGCAACTAAGGTACTAGTGCCAAGTGAAGTCAAGGCGATACCGATCGTGCGAAGATTTCCCCGCGTATTTTTGGAAGAATTACCTGGACTCCCACCGCGCAGGGATGTCGAGTTCAGCATTACTATCCAGCCAGGTAGCGCACCAGTGTCAAAAACACCCTATCGAATGGCACCAGTAGAGCAGAAGGAAGTAAAGGAGCAAATTGAAGAACTGCTGCAAAGAGGATTCATCAGGCCAAGTGCTTCATCCTGGGGAGCACCCGTGCTACTCGTAAAGAAGAAGGATGGAACCTCAAGAATGTGCATCGATTATCGGGAGTTGAACAAGGTGACGATTCGGAATCAGTACCCCATTCCCAGGATCGATGACCTGTTTGATCAGCTTCAGGGAGCGGCTGTATTCTCAAAGATTGACCTGCGCTCAGGGTACCATCAAGTTCGGGTCAGAGAAGAAGATATACCCAAGACTGCGTTCCGGACTCGGCACGGTCACTACGAATTTTTAGTGATGCCATTCGGAGTGACAAACGCTCCAGCAATCTTCATGGACATGATGAACCGCATCTTGCGACCATTCATCGATTCCTTCGTAGTTGTCTTCCTAGACGACATCTTGGTGTATTCAAAAACAGAAGAGGACCATGCTGAGCACTTAACTGCAGTATTGGCCAAGCTACGAGAGCACCAGCTATACGCCAAACTGACAAAATGTGAATTTTGGAAGTCAGAAGTGGCATTCTTGGGTCACGTCCTTTCTAAGGAGGGAGTGGCTACGGACCCGCAGAAGATAGAGGCAGTAAAAGATTGGCCTCAGCCGAGAACTGTGAAGGAGGTCAGAAGCTTCTTAGGCATGACCGGGTACTACAGGAAGTTCATCCAGAACTATGCCAGATTGCCGTACCACTTACTGCCCTGACCAAGAAGAACGTAAGTTTTGATTGGACTGAGAAGTGTGAGGATAGGTTTCCAAGAGCTGAAGAATAGACTAATTACTGCACCAGTTTTGGTTCTGCCTCAACCAGACAAGGGATACGTGATCTTCAGTGACGCTTCGCTTTTGGGGTTCGGCTGTGTTCTGATGCAAGAGGGAAGAGTCATAGCATACGGATCAAGGCGACTTCGACCGCACGGAGCAAGCCAATGTGCTTTCCTTTGGGAAAGCTACCCTGGTGCTTGACCTGACCACGGAGCATCGAGAGTTTAGGGATCGGCGAGGGTGTTGGCGAGTCGGTGTGCTTTCCTTTGGGAAAGCTACCCTGCTGCTCGACCTGACCTCGGAGTGTCGAGGGTTTTTTGGGTCGGCAAGGGTGTTGGCGAGCCGGTGCACTTTCCTTCGGGAAAGCTACCCTGGTGCTCGACCTGACCTCAGAGCGTCGAGGGTTTAGGGGTCGGTAAGGGTGTTGGCGAGCCGGTGGGCTTTCCTTTGGGAAAGCTACCCTAGTGCTCGACCTAACCTCGAAGCGTCGAGAGTTTAGGGGTCGGCAAGGGTGTTGGTGAGCCTGGGGATGAAGAATCAGTGTGCACTGTTTCAGCTTCCTAAGAGAATTAATGACGCACCGTTTCCCGAATTTGTGTGCGACGCTTCAACTCCCAAGGACAATTAACGGTGTGACGCTCTGTCTTCCGTCGTTTGGCCTCCCTGAGGTCATAAATGCAGCTTGGTGGGGGCTATATATACCCCTCATTCATTGTCCTCTTGCCAGACAAAGTGCTGGTGGCCCATGTGCTATTAGAGGTGTCTACCGCAGGCGGACGCCCACTAATTGAATCTTCAAGGCAGAGGACCTCGGACCAGTGGCTCGCCCACCGCTCCTATCTTCCTTTGGGTACGCGGATCTTGAAGGCTGCGTGCCCGAGGGGACAGGAGGTGGGGGGGCGCGTCGACCAAGCTCAATGGTCCGGGCTTTTGTTGGACGAGAGGGCCGTTGTCTGGCATTTTTTGGGTATATCAATCTCAACCCCAGTTTTTGGCTCAAATGGGTATACCTAAGAATGTTAGATTTGGCTGTCGAAGGTTCGGGATCGAGAGCCCAGGCATGGTGGCTCTCTTCCTGCCCTCGAACAATTCGGGGTTTCGGCTCCTAGGGCCGTAAGTCCCGGGTTGTTCGCAGGTGAGAGGAGTGTCGAACGAGTTCCTGAGCTCGGGGCGCTTGCCGAAGTCGAGCGCCCTAAATCTGTAATGTAAACTTTTTTGGGGTTGAGTAGCTATGGGTCATCACTGAGCATAGTGGGTCGTAAGGACTGAAGAGGCCAGAGCCCAGCTCGAGGTCGATGCTGAGCGACCAACCCGTTGGTCGGGGAGGGGAATCCTGATTCTCGAGTAGCCTCGGTTCGGCGAGCGTTGTGTGGAAACTGAAGGGTCGCCTATCACGTGCCTTGATGATGTCACTGTTGCGAGTTTCTAGGAGCCGTTATTGCGAAATTCAAGGAACTATTTTGCAAAAATCGAGGAGTCCCTTGATGCTTTATATATATCCCCCACCCCACCTCCTTTTTCATTCTTCACTTTTACTCTCTCTTTCCAAAAACGGTGTCATTGGAGCTTCTCTCTCTAGTCTTCTGCCTTCCATTTGCCTATCACCGAAATTGAGTAGGTTATTTGTTTTTCTTTAGTATGTCTAGGGCTCAGTCCGGCTCTTCAGCCTCGACCTTGAGGGAGAAGGACAACCCCCGTACGGGACTCCCCGATTCGACGTCTTGGGAGAGGGACACCATAGTGTATGATGCGAAACCCCTTCGCGTTAGGAAGCCGTTCATCGTAGAGAGCAGTGGGTTGGAAGAGAAGGGTAGCGGTGCGTCGGAGGAGGTGGAGGTGTTAGACCTGGTGTCGGATGATGATGAGGAAGGAGGAGAAAAGGAAGTGTCGACGGTTCGGGGGAAGGGCAAGGGGGTAGGCTCTTCTTCGTCGGCAGCTGTCCTCGAGCCGCTGGCCACCCCTTCTTCAGAAAAGGCAAAGAGAAGAGGCAGGCGAGGAAGAAGTGGACGATGCCCAGTATTCCAGACAGGGCGACCCTCGCTCATGACCTGGCAACAGGCTTCTTGTCGCAGCCGAGGTCGATCAGGCAGTACCCCGACAACCTCTCATATAAAATCTTGTACAGGGTTCAACCTTCTTCGCCGAGCCGTCAGAAGATAAAGATGGATGCCACGCCGTCGATCCTGGAGGCGGATGACTTGGACGTCATCCGCTCAGCCTTTCACATTGGGCAAGAGTATGAGTTGATGTTGCCGAGCCCGGGTCTTCGGCCAATCGATCCCCTATCCGAGTGGTATTGTATCTTCCCGACTGATGCGTTCAGCTCCGGACTGCGGTTGCCGATCCACCCCTTTATCCGAGAGGTGCTGAATTAGGCGTCGCTGGCTCCGATGCAGAATGGGCCGAACTCATGAAAGCAGATGGTGTGCTTCGTGCTTCTGTGTGAGGAGAGGAAGGTGCCACTGAGGTTGGACGTCTTCTGAGCGATGCTAGGGATTAGCTCGTCTAGGGAGTTCAAGGGTATTTTCTATATCTCCCCTCGGAGCCGGGGGAAGGTAGTCCACGGTCACCCGGATTCGATCAAGGACTGGAAAAAGAAATATTTTGTTATCCGGAGCAAGAAGCCTTGGGACATTCCCACTCGGTGGAACTTTTACAAACCGAACTTCAAGGTGCCGAGCCCGAAGGATCTGTCCACCGAGGAGTGGGGATATATCGAATGCCTTCGGAAGGGCAACAGTATAAGCTGGCCGAAGGTGACGAAAAGTCACATGGCCCATGTCGAACTGAGCCCGACCACATCTAGTATGTTGTTTGTTCCATTTTTCTTGTTCTAGTATTCTTTTGCGCTCATTGTTCTTAATGGGTCTTTTCGAAGGTATGGACCCCGAATCGATCAAGGAAAGAAGGATCGTCCTGAAGATGCAGAAGGTCGAGCAGGGCGAGTAGGGGAAAAGAGCAAGGGGGTCCTCGCAAGCGGTCTCCGACGTGCTGGTCGAACCGAGGGCCCTGCCACAATGACAGTGGCCGAGCGTGCCAAGGGGAAGGTGCCTCCGCTCCGGGCCGACGCTACTGAAATTGTGGGTGACGAGATGTTGCGGCCATGGGCCCCGGACTGGTCGATAAGGAAGGGCGACAGCTTGACCGAGGGGGCCATGGCCATCGAGGTTGCCGATAAGCTGGCAACTCTCAGGGATCGGCAGAGTATGAGCAACGACACCTTGGAGGTGGCTTACATGCGGTTGGCACAGGCGAACATGCTGGTAAGAAAGGGGGCTCGTGATCAGGACGCCGTCTTTTACTATTATCGAAACAAATCCGAGGCGCTAAGTGTGGAGGCGACCAAGTTGAAGAGGGCAATGGTAGATTGCGACCTAGGCAGCGCCGGTCTTGGGCACACCACGTCGATTGCATCGGTGCAGCGACCCTCGTCAGAGAGGCTCCTTCGGGATGTTATAGTGGAGAAGGAGATGGAAATACAGCATTACAAGACGATGTTGGGCATGTCCGGGGCAAGGACGGCCTCTTCTTCGGGAGGTCACCGAGTGGAGGGTGCTCCATTGGCACTTATGCTACTGGAGTATACCCGGCCGGTCGATGCCCAAAGCTCCGTGGCTGGTGTGTCGACTTTGGCCGACCCCAAGGATCATTGTGATGAGGAGGGAGGTCCCAGTCGTTCGGTCGGGATCGGGCTATCTTGCATCGACCCGAGCGTCGCTGAGAAGTTTCTTTTTTGCTGAGTGGAGTGGCTTGTACTTGTTCTTCCAACGGTGCTTAATCAATAAAAGAGTGTGAATAAAAAGTTTTGTCTTTTCTTTTATGTTCTCGCACTGTCCTTTTTGTTCGGTGTCCAGTGTTTGGACCTGGGCACCATAGCTTGAGAAAGCTACCCCTGTGCTCGACCTTGATTCGGAGCTGCTGAGAAGATAGGGGTCGGCGCCTAGTGTTCTGATTTGGGCATCATAGCTCGAGAAAGCTACAAACGTGCTCGACATTGGTTCAGAGCTGCCGAGGAGATGGGGGTCGGTGCCCAGTGTTCTGATTTGGGCTCCATAGCTTGAGAAAGCTACCCCTGTGCTCGACCTTGGTTCGAAGCTGCCGAGGAGATGGGGGACGGTGCCAAGTGTTCAGATTTGGGCACCATAGCTTGAGAAAGCTACCCACGTGCTCGACATTGGTTCGGAGCTGCCGAGGAGATGGGGATCGGCGCCCAGTGTTCTGATTTGGGCGTCATAGCTTGAGAAAGCTATCCACATGCTTGACATTGGTTTGGAGCTGCCGAGGAGACGGGGGGGGCACCCATTGTTCTGATTTGGGCACCATAGCTTGAGAAAGCTACCCCTGTGCTTGACCTTGGTTCGGAGCTACCGAGGAGATGTGGGTCAGTGCCCATTGTTCTGATTTGGGCGCCATAGCTTGAGAAAGCTACCCACGTGCTCGACATTGGTTCGGAGCTGCCGAGGAGATGGGGGTCGGCGCCCAGTGTTCTGATTTGGGCGTCATAGCGTGAGGAAGCTACCCCTGTGCTTGACAGTGGTTCAGAGCTGCCGAGGAGATGGCGGTCGGCGCCCAGTGTTCTGATTTGGGCACCATAGCTTGAGAAAGCTACCCATGTGCTCGGCATTGGTTCGGAGCTGCCGAGGAGATGGGAGTCGGTGCCCAGTGTTCTGATTTGGGCACCATAGCTTGACAAAGCTATCCCTGTGCTCGACCTTGGTTCGGAGCTGCCGAGGAGATGGGGGTCAGTGCCCAGTGTTCTGATTTGGGTGTCATAGCTTGAGAAAGCTATCCACGTGCTCGACATTGGTTCAGAGCTACCGAGGAGATGGGGGTCGACGCCTAGTGTTCTGATTTGGGCGTCATAGCTTGAGAAAGCTACCCACGTGCTTGACATTGGTTCGGAGCTACCGAGGAGATGGGGGTCGGCGCCCATTATTCTAATTTGGGTGCCATAGCTTGAGAAAGCTACCCCTGTGCTTGACCTTGGTTCGGAGCTACCGAGGAGATGGGGGTCGGTGCCCAGTGTTCTGATTTGGGCGCCATAGCTTGAGAAAGCTACCCACGTGCTCGACATTGGTTTGGAGCTGCCGAGGAGATGGGGGTCGGCGCCCAGTGTTCTGATCTGGGCATCATAGCTTGAGAAAGCTACCCCTGTGCTCGCAGTGGTTCGGAGCTGCCGAGGAGATGGCGGTCGGCGCCCAGTGTTCTGATTTGGGTACCATAGCTTGAGAAGGCTACCCACGTGCTCGACATTGGTTCGGAGTTGCCGAGGAGATGGGGGTCTGTGCCCAGTGTTCTGATTTGGGCACCATAGCTTGAGAAAGCTACCCCTGTGCTCGACCTTGGTTCGGAGCTGCCGAGGAGATGGGGGTCCGCGCCTAGTGTTATGATTTGGGCGTCATAGCTTAAGAAAGCTACCCACGTGCTCGACATTGGTTCGGAGCTGCCGAGGAGATGGGGGTCGGCGCCCATTATTCTGATTTGGGCCCCATAGCTTGAGAAAGCTACCCCTGTGCTTGACCTTGGTTCGGAGCTACCGAGGCGATGGGGGTCGGTGCCCAGTGTTCTGATTTGGGCGCCATAGCTTGAGAAAGCTACCCACGTGCTCGACATTGGTTCGGAGCTGCCGAGGAGATGGGGGTCGGCGCCCAGTATTCTGATTTGGGCATCATAGCTTGAGAAAGCTACCCCTGTGCTCGACAGTGGTTCGGAGCTGCCGAGGAGATGGCGGTCGGCGCCCAGTGTTCTGATTTGGGCACCATAGCTTGAGAAAGCTACCCACGTGCTCGACATTGGTTCGGAGCTGCCGAGGAGATGGGGGTCGGTGCCCAGTGTTCTGATTTGGGCACCATAGCTTGAGAAAGCTACCCCTGTGCTCGACCTTGGTTCGGAGCTGCCGAGGAGAAGGGGGTAGTCGCCCAGTGTTCTGATTTGGGCGCCATAGCTTGAGAAAGCTACCCACGTGCTCAACATTGGTTCGGAGCTACCGAGGAGATGGGGGTCGGTGCCCAGTGTTCTGATTTGGGCGTCATAGCTTGAGAAAGCTACCCCTGTGCTCGACAGCGGTTCGGAGCTGCTGATACTGATAAAGTTTACAAAATGAGCTTTTTAACTTGAGCCTTTTAATATATAAAGGGAGGTGCGAACGACTTTTTACACAGGACAGGTTACAAAAGTGTTATTTACATGAAGTAAACTAAAAGTCTACTTCTGTCCTTCCAGGAATTTAATCAGATGTTCGGCATTCCAGGGTCTTTTGATTGCTCAGGCCCTCAATTTCTACGAGCCGGTATGTGCCGGGGCGTATCACCTCGGCTACCTTATATGGGCCTTCCCAGTTAGGGGACAACTTCCTCTTTCTCGTGGGGTTAGAAACGGATAACTTGCGGAGCACGAGGTCTCCGGCCTCGATGTTAGTGGGGTGGACTTTCTTGTTGTAAAACCTTTCGAGCCGCTGTTGGTAGATGCTTCTTCTTACAGCGGATCTCTCCCTGACCTCGGCAACGAGGTCCAGGTTGGCCCTGAGGTTGGATGAGTTGTTGGCTTCGTCGAAGGCCATGATGCGCGGGGAAGGGAGGCCAATCTCAACGGGGATAACCGCCCCCGTCCCGTAGGTTAAGTTGAACAGTGTTTCGCCTGTAGGAATTCTCTTTATAGTCCTGTGCGGCCATAGAACACTTGGCAGTTCTTCTACCCACTGCCCCTTGGAGGAACTGTCTAGGCGCTTCTTCAGGTCGTCGAGTATCTGCCGGTTCGCATTCTTCGCTGGGCCGTTTGATTGGGGATGGCATATGGCGGAGAAGCACTGCTGGACACCGAGGTCTTCGCAGAACCTGCGAAAGTTCTGGCCTGCGAATTGGGTCCCGTTGTCCGTGATAAGGATCTACAGAATCCCAAACGGGCAAATAATGTTTTTCCAGAAAAATTGTTAGGTTTGACGGTCGGTGATTGTTGCCAGGGGCTCGGCCTCGATCCATTTAGTGAAATAATCGATGGCGACTATTAGGAATTTCCTCTGTCTGGTTGCCATGGGAAAGGGGCCGACCAAGTCCATCCCCCACATGGCGAACGACGTCGGACTGGCCAGCGAGCGGAGGTTGGCCTGAGGAAGTCTCTTGATTGGGTAAAATCTTTGGCACGGACCGAACCTCTTGACCAGATCCTGGGAGTCTTGAAACATTGTTGGCCAATAATACCCATGGTTCAGGGCCTTCCTGGCAAGCGATCTGTTTCCCATGTGGCATCCGTCGATCCCCTCATGAAGTTCTTTATCCACGTAGCTAGCTTCCTCATTGGCGAGGCAGCGGAGGTAAGGCTTCCCGTCTGCCAGGGTGTACGAGCATTTGAAGAGGACGTCATTGATCATGACGAACCTTTCAGCTCGAACCCTGATTTTTCTTGCCTCGGCCCGGTCTTCGGGGAGCTCGGCCTTCAGTAGGACCCTTCGGATTGGGGTGGTCCAGTCGTCCAAGCAGGCTTCGTTGTTTACACACATTGCCTCAGGGAGGTCGATGCTCAGCTTTAGGAGGACTTCGATGAGTACTGTTCGGTCGAGACCACTCGAAGGATGAGAAGGCGAGCTTTGACAAGGCGTCTGCCTGGGCGTTCTGCTCTCTTGGAACCCTAAGGACTGTGGAGCAGTCGAAGAATGACAGGAGCTGCCGGATCACGGCCAAGTACCGGATCATTCGGTTGTCACGAGCCTCGTATTCCCTGGTGATCTGGTTGACCACGAGCTGAGAGTCGCTGAATGCCCTGATCTGCTTCATACCGGCCTGGTGTGCCAGGATCAGTCCGGCAATCATAGCCTCGTATTCCGCCTCGTTGTTGGAGGCCGGGAAGTTGAAGCGGAGAGAATACTAAAGGAGGAAGTGGTCGGGGCCTCGCAGGATGATCCCAGCACCACTCCCTGATTCGCAGGAGGATCCATCGACATAGACTTCCCAGGTTGGATCCGAATTTTCGGTGTTGGGCTGTTCGAAAATTGTGCATTCGGTGATAAACTCGGCGAGGGCTTGCTCCTTGATTGCCGTCCTTGGCTGGTAGCTGATGTCATACTGGCTCAGCTCGATCGACCACTTGACTAAGTGGTCGGAGTTCTTTGGCTTGTGAAGGACGGTCTTGAGCGGTTGGTCGGTCAGCACTTGGATGGAGTGTGCCTAGAAGTAAGGGCGGAGCTTTCGGGCGGCCATGACCAGAGCATAGGCCAGTTTCTCTATTCTTGCGTACCTCGTCTCGGCAGGGAGCAGGACCTTGCTCACATAGTATAATGTCTTCTGAACTCCGTCATCTTCGTGGACGAGGACGGTGCTGAGGGCACTTTCTGAGGCGGATAGGTACAGCCAGAGGGGCTCGTCCGGCTCAAGTTTGCTAAGGAGAGGCGGGTTGGCAAGGTATTTCTTTAGTTGCTCGAACGCCTCTTGTTGAGGGGCACCCCATTCGAAGCCCCTCTTTCCGCACAGGGCTTTGAAGAAGGGGAGAGATTTCTCTCCAGATTTGGAGAGGAAACGACCGATGGCTACCAATCTTCCCGTAAGCCTCTGCACCTCCTTAACGTCCCAGGGAGGAGCCATATCTATTATGGCCTAGATCTTCTCTGGGTTCGCCTCGATGCCGTGCTGGCTGGCGGGGTTGAGCCTCATGTTATGTGTCCGGATTATGCCGAAGGCTTCTTCGAGGTCGGCGATGTGGTCCTGTCCCTACCTGCTTTTGACGAGCATGTCATCGACATAAACCTCCATGTTGCGACCAATCAGATCCTTAAAGAGTCGGTTAACAAGCCGCTGGTAGGTGGCCCCGACGTTCTTCAGCCCGAAGGGCATAACGCGGTAACAAAAGAGACCTTGGTCCGTGACGAAGGATGTCTTTGCTATGTCCAGCAGGAACATCCGGATCTGGTTGTAGCCTGAAAAGGCATCCATGAAGGACAAGAGCTCGTGACCCGAAGTCGCGTCGATCAGGGCATCGATGCTGGGAAGAGGGAAAGGATCTTTGGGGCATTCTTTGTTCAGATCCGTGAAGTCTATACAGATCTTCTAGCTTCCGTTTGCCTTCTTTACCATGACGACATTTGCTAGCCATTTGGGGTAGCTAACCTCTTGGATAAAGCAGGCGGATAAGAGTTTGTCTACCTCCGTCTTTACCACTTGCTGCCTCTCTGAAGAGAATTTGCGCCTTTTCTAGACGACCGGCTTTGTGCCCTGGAATCATGCTAAGCTTATGCATGATCAGGTCTTCGGATATCCCGGGCATGTCGGACGGCTTCCAGGCGAACATGTCGATGTTGCGGCGGATGCAGCTGATCAGGTTCGACTTTAGATTGTCGGCGAGGGAGCGACTCACTCGGAACCACTTCGATTCGTCCTCGACCTCGAACGAGACTTATTCCAGCTCGTCCGTTAGTTTGGGATCCGGTTGGCTTCTTTCACGCTGAAGCTCGACGGCGTTGAGGGGAAAAACACCTCTTTACAACCGTTGTCATGTAGGAGGACCATGCGGCCTCCTGGTTACCTTGGACGACACCTGACCCCTTGCTCCGTGGGAAATTTCAACTTCAAGTGGTAGGCCGACGGCACAGCCTGAAGGGAGCAAAGCTCAGGTCGGCCGAGAATGGCATTGTACGCCGCCTTGACGTTTACCACCATGAAGTCCATTGATTCGGTTCGTCTGGTGACATCTAGAGTCACGATTCCCTCTATCACAACTGGGACGCCGGAGAACCCGTGCAGGGTGTATCCGGCCGGTTTGAGCTTTTCCCGGGACAGTTTTAGGTTCTCGAAGGCTTCCAGGAAGAGGATGTTCACCGAACTCCCATTGTCGATGAGGATCCGACGGACCTCAAAATTCGCCATGACGAGGCTGACGACGAGGGCATCGCAGTAGGGAATACGGATGCCCTCCAGGTCCTCTCCTAAGAAAGAGACTGGGATCAGCTGAGTCTGGGGAGACGGGAGGTCTCGAATGGCGTTCACCTCTCGGACGAATGCCTTGCAGGAAGTGTTAGACTCCCCTCCCATGGGTCCCCCATGGACATAATGTAAAATGGCCTGCCCTTCGGTCCCCCTAGATTCGAGGTCTCACTCGGGATGGCAGTTTGGAGTGCGAGTGGGAGGCGAAGGCCTCTGGTTCCTCGTATCCTTCTGGTCCCTCTGGTTTTCCCTAGTGAACTCACGGAGGTATCCTCGTAGGATGAAGGCCTCAATTTTGTCTTTCAGGGCCCGACACTGGTCGGTTTCGTGTCCATGATCTCGATGGAAGCGGCAGTAGAACCACTGGTCTCGCTTTTTGTTGCTGCTCGGTCAAGGGGGTAGTCGGACGTGGCCCTTGTCTTCGATTTATAGGAGTATGGTGGACACGTTCTGTGTCAAGGGCATGTACCTCTCAAAGCGGGGAACCGGAGGCACCCTCTTCATTCCGACCCCTTCTTTTGCTACTTTCCTGGCGGGCTCGGTCTCGTCAACCTTGCGCTTACCCTTCCCTGTGGCTTCTTTTGCGCCTTCCGGGTTTAGGGCCTCTTCCGCCCGTATGTAATTCTCGACCCGGTTGAGCAGGTCGGGGAAGTCCAGGGGAGGCTTCTTGGCCAAGAAAACCTTTAGCTGGCTGTGTCGGACATTGTGTCGGAAGGCGGCTGAGGTGACCCCGGCATCGAGGGAGGAGACCGATCTTGCCTCGATGGTGAACTTCCTGACGAATTCTGTGACTTTCCCTCCCTTTGTCGGAGGTCTAGTAAGGACGCGCTTGTCTTCTCAGCCTTCCTGCTGGTTATGAAGTGGGCCAGGAAGTTGGCCTCCAGCTGGTCGAACGAGAAGATCGAGCCTGGAGAACCACTCCCGAGCCGAACCCCAGAGTGTGGCAGGGAACGCGTGGCACAGCAGGGGATCCGAAGTGCTGTGAATCATCATGAGGGTCTTAAAACCCTCCCATGTGATCAGTAGGATCATCCTCGTTGTTATATGTCTCAAACTGTAGGGGCCGGAAATTCTGGGGGATCTCTGCTTTTAGGATGGGAGCTGAGAAAGGTGATTGGGTCGGCCTGCGGCCTAGAGCAGGGTTTGGAACGCCATTGCCGAGGTGTTCGAGGCGATTTTCCATTTCCAGCAGCCGTCGGAGCACCTTGTCTTCGCATTCAGGAAGATAGGTCGGGTCACGAGTGTGGTTCCCTCCTTTTCCCTTCCGGTGGGATTGGTTGAATGCCTCGGCTCTGGGTGCTCCGTGAATGGCCTCCATTATTTCGTCCCGGAAGCTCCAGAACTCGGCCCTGGTGACCGCACCATGGTCAATTGGGTCCTGCAGGGGCGGCGGCCTCCGATCGATGCGACTGAGCACCGACGCTCGTCCTTCGGGCGGAGGTCTGGGACAGTTTGGGGCCGAGTTGGAAGCGGCCCCTCCCCTAGTCTGACTCGCCCGTCGGCTCTGGATGACCTGACGAAGGTCGGGCACGACCGAGCGAGATGCGTCCTGCTGGTGTCCGAGGCTGACCCACGGATTATTCGATCTGTGGGGATCCTTGAGGACGTCCTGAAGAGGAGGACCATTCGGATGACGTGCCGAGGTAACAGCTCTCCTGGGCTTGGGTCCCATGTGAGCTCGGATCGATGCTGATGGCGAGGTTTGGGCTGACGTCCGTACCGAGAGGTTTCCCACAGACGGTGCCAACTTGATGCGGTTTATTTTTGGGAAGTGTGGAGGCAACAGATGTGAGTTCTATTTGTTTGTTTAGTGGAAGGACATGGTACTGGATGGTACGCCCGACCCTCAGAGGAAAGGGCACGATCCGGTATAGAGAGGCGGAGGTCAGATGCTCGGCTCGGTAGTGGAGGCTCGGCTCGGATCCTGGGGTCTCATGTACCTGCACTCGGTCTAGAAATACCGGGGTTGGTCACGGTGGCAGACCCTCCGACAATCTAGTCAGCTACTGAGAGAGAGTAACAGCAACTAGGGTTTTAGAGGGAAACTATTGATTACCTTTGGAGGTGGGAGAGAGCCTAGTATTTATAGGCATGCCCAACGGGTCTGGATCCGCTTGGGCCGGGTCTGGACCCGGATGCCCGTGGGCCTGGTGTAGTAGAAGCCCTATGGGGTTTAAGGCTGATAAGATGATCAAGGGTGAGTGCTTTTTTAGGATATCGGGTGGTCTAGGTTGTGCCAGGCCATTTTCCCCCTATGTCACAGACCAAAAAGTTTTACCGGTTTGTTTTAGGTTGAAGCTTGACTCGTTTAGAGTCTGTTTAACTGTATCAGTGCTGGATCCAGTCCAAATAAGCTAATAGACTTTATTGCAATGACCCAGTTTGACCAGAAAGTCGAATAGAGCCAAACTGGGTAAAATTCGGGTATGTTTTCAAGCCCAAACCCAAAACCATTCGGGTTGGATATGCAGCCAGACCCGCACCCGGAACACGCTAGAACCCCCACCTTGCACGTGCCGCAAAGGAGAGGCAGGGTCTGGATCAAATTCAGATCCGCTCCACTCCAAAACCTGAACTCAGTCTGGCCCCCTTGCGGCGCACGTGCTTAGCACGCTCCCACGTGCCTTGCACGTGCTACTGGATTGGATCTGGATTTTTAAAAAATTCAGATCCAAATCAAAACTGACCCGACCTACTCGAACACATACAGGGCTTGGGTGAAAACCTAGGCCATGGCGGCAGCGGCTCCGGCGATTTTTATTTTTTTTATATAAATAATCAATCATCTCATGAATATTATTATATTATATTAACAAATATCCTTCTCATAAAAATAAAATAATTCTGGTTATTGTGAAAACTAATGTAAACCTTTTAGATTTAATATATTTAGATTGATCAATTAATATGATCTGAACGTTTCAATTATCACAACAATAGCATGTGGATCTTAAACGTTATTCAAAGTTTGGCTTTGATACCACTTGAAGAAAAAAAAAACTATAGTTTATTTGGGCTTCGCACGCACGCAGCGGAAGCGATCTAATGCGCAAACGACACTGCAATACAAAAATTTTCAATAGCCAGAATCATTATGAATCAAATGGAATTAGATCAAAATAAAAGGTTTTTGAATTACCTTTCATTGATGCCAAGAACTCCGTCGCGGTGGTTTCAATAATGAGACACCCAAGTGTTCATCCTCCAAGCGATCCATGCTAAACATTTCTCTAACTCTCTTTTACTTAGTATGAGACTGAGTCTCAATCTTGTTTATAGAGGAAGAAACCATTCTTCCATATTTATACAGGATTGGAGGCCATTTCTTCATTTGGTGTGTAATTATTTTCTATATCAAAAGATATTCACAAATTATTTGTCCATATAATTATTGATCATAATGAGATATCTTCATGTCTCTTATTTAAGGTATTATATCATCTCAAATATTTATTGGTTACGAATTGAAATATTCCAACTATTGAAATATTCTAGAAAGAGAATATTCATCATTTTAATCTTGATGAGCTGATTTTATTTATCTTATACACAAATTGAAAACTATATGACAATCCATGCTAAAAGAACTAGTTGTCATATTTAATATATCTTCATATATTAAATTATTCGATTTCGAATTTTGTCAAATAAAATTCCAAATTGAATTTTCCGAGAAAAATGCTTGTATTACGTGTGACCCATTTGGACTCACATTAAGCCAGCAATGAAGATATTAAACTTCTTTATTTCTCCACAGGTCATGAGTGACGTCTAGAAAAGTGTCATGACTACCCAGATCATGTGAGTTTGATTACTAAAATCAAGTGTACCATTTAGTAATTAGTTTCCACACAATTAGATTTTCTGATCATACAAGTCCTAAAAATCTTAGGGTACTGATTAATGTCAAACCCTAACCACTTAATCATGTGTCTGATATGTTAGTAAATGACTCAAATGAATACTTAGAAACTTCTTTCTAAAATTAATTTTTCTACGGCCGTAGACTTCCCGAGTCAATACTTTATAGAATCACATATATCATTTTATTCTTCTAATAGAAGATTGATTTCTTATTGATTGCTCACACACTTCCATAAAAGCCTCACTATATCCAGAATACCTGACACATGTCTTAGAAAGTCATGCTAAAAAATAAACCAAATTATAGATTGGCAGGCACAAAATGCGATGACAATTTCAGATCTTATGATTAATTGTACCCACTATCATCGAAGGAATTATCTATTGACATTCATTTAAACTTTCCATAAGATATTCAATTTAGTGAGTCAGTTCAGTGAAGTAAACCATTTAGCACCAACATTCTTATATTAATATGTCTGCATAAATAATTGTGAGATCAATTATCCTCTATTTTAGAGCATATAACAAGTGCACTTGTCTTACCGAAATTACCGATGTTCAATCTCAGTAATCCTACGACTAGAAACATATTAGGTTAATTATATTAAGTTTAGGTCTTACTGGCATGATCCCATCATGACCCTAAACACATTTAACTAATCCATGGACTTTATCATAACAGTAAATAAATTATATAAATAAGAATAAGCAGCATATGATGAATAAAATGTCTCAAACAACATTATTAATCATGAATAATGTTTACTAGAGAATTGCCAATTACATCTCATGATATTGATTGTAGGGCACATTTCTAACAAATGGCAAGACATATAGCAAAAAGACACTTGGATGCAGTAAACAATCCTTGATCAAGCAAAAGGACGGACAGTCTCGTCAACTCTTCTTTGTGGACGAGTGTCGTGGTGGTGGCGAGGAGAACTCAATGTACTAGATTAAGTCATTGATGCTAATTGTGATTCCTTCTTCTGTTTCGTTCTCGTATTCTATATCAAAAAGTGACTACTAGGTCATCTCGATGATGATTGTATATGGTTGTTTTCATCGAAAAGGATCTTGAATTAGCTATTCTCGGACCAAGGGTGCCATTTAGCAGGGACAATAGTTGGTGGGGATTGGAAGGGGTTGGGCTAAGGATGGCATTTAGGCTGTGCGGGCTGGGCCGGGCTCAAACCCGTCGGGTTCGCCCATTGGGGGGGGGGGGGAGGGGGGAGGGTCGGTTGGGTCAAGACCCAGTTCGGGTTGGGGATTCAAGAACTCGACCTGTTCGACCCGCCAACCCCTTCGGGTTGAACCCGATTCAGGTTGTCCCAGGTTTTGGTTTTGGTTTTTTTTTTCTCCAAAAAGTTTTAAAAGAAATGTACAACAAATATAAGAGTGAAACAAAATTGTATTCATTTTAACTTCTAATAAGTTTTAACAATATTTTTACATACAAATACATGTAATAAAGACCTTAAAAGGCATACAAATTTGTTGAATTACTTGTTTAAGGCAATAATCTAGAGTTCGAGATAGCCAAGAGTTAGATTGAAGAGAGGCATTGGACTGCTGTCGTGCACCTCTACTTAACCTAAACCTAGGACCTCATTGCCCTAAATTCCCTACTAAGCTTGTTGATCTTCAGGCAAGTTTCTTCCACTTGTTGTGGTGTCAACCGCTTTTTCTTGGGGTCCTATCTTCAGCTTCCATCCAATCTTCAGTGCATACCCGCATCTCCAATGAATCCGACTTCAAGCGATTCCTGTAATCGGTTAAAATCCTACCACTTGTAGAAAAAATACTTTCCGATAAAATTGTAGACACAAGAGAGGTTAGTAGATCTCTAGCCATATGCGAAAGAATTGGAAAAAGAGTTTCAAGTTCTTTCCACCATTGTAACATTTCAATCTTAGAACTAGAACTATCACTATCTTGTTGATTATACCACTTTAATCCATTAGGTGCATTAGTCTTAGATTTCTTAGATTGATACGAGCAAGTAAATTAGCAGTGACATTTTCTAATATACTCTTACCCATACCTCTAGAAGTAGAATAAGAAGAAGTTGATATACTAGTTTGACGTGTTGTACTACTTGATGCATACGTTCTATCATAAAAATCATATAAGTTATTCAATGTCGACTCAAAGCTAGCTAAATAATCATTACAATCATATTCAGATTCATCTCCAAGTAAAGTAAAAAATATTTCAATCAAACTCCTTGTACCCTTTAATTTGATACGAAGATTCATAACAGTAGCAATACAATACAATATAGAAGGAGGATTACAATACTTCAAAATTTTATTCTAAGCAGGAATAGCAATATAGCTAATGTAGTAGTATATGTAAAAAAGTCATTTATAGTATTTTAGTACTGTATGTGAAAAAACAAAAAACAAAATGATAAGTTGAGAGAGTTGAGGTGATATATGAAAAAAAAAATCTAATAAACGACAAGAGGGTTGAGCGAGAGAAAGAGAGAGAGAGAGAGAGAGAGAGAGAGAGAGAGAGAGAGAAGCGAAAAACCAACAAACAAGTTTAATATAAAAATAAAAAAAAAACTACAACAATAATAAAGAGTTGGGTGAGTTGGAAAATTTTAATACCGTACTTTACGAATAATCGAATATAGAGTTGAGATAGAAAATAATAGTAGAGAGAGTTTTTAGTGTACGTGGTTGAGAGAGTTTGTAGTAGACGTAGTTGTAGAGAAGAGTGAGCTTCTTTGTTGAGAGAGTTTGTAGTAGACGTAGTCGTTTCGAAACGATCGAGCTTATTCACTTATTTGTTGCTTCTTTGTTGAAGTAGATTGAAAGTAGTAGTAGCAGTAGTATAGAGTTGAGAGTGAGAGAGTTGATAGATAGAGAGTGTTGCAGAATCTACCACAACTCATAATGATAATAGCAGAACCCATACACCACAAGCAATAGAAACTTCCCAAGAACTAAATGAGCCAAGAACAAGCCACCACAATAATCGCAAGATCTCACAAGAACACAATTAGTATGCAGAGATAACCAATACTTCTTATTCCCCAAGAAATACAAAGATTACAAAGAGATTACAACTCTCAATATCTATCTCACCTTTGAAACACTCGGCACAATCCACTCTTGAAGTTGAACAATGATAACGGTTCACGCTTGATATGAGTTGCTTAGCCCTAGATTTCACATCTACTGCTCTATATATAGCCCCTAAGCAAAATCTAAAAGATAAACACAAATATAGCTTATTAGACCCAAAACTTGAAAGCCCAAATAACACACAACGCCGATGTCAGTCGACCGCACTTTGAGTCGTCAACTACAACGTGTCAAGTCCATACTTGAAGCATGATCAGTCGACTGCATGGTCGACCGTCCCATTCTCTGTTGAAAACAGTATACTCGAAGAACACTCAGCAGCCCGGATTGGTCGACCGCACTCCTAGTCGGTCGACTGCGACCCTCCTACTGCACTTCTTCCACTTGCAGCTGTCTTCTCTTGCTGTCTTCGTCTTCTCCTCGTCTTCTCCATGTACTCTGTGCCTACGTGTATTTGAAGCCACAATCCTAACAATCTCTTACTTGGAAAAAGTACACAATGCTTCAAAGTTATTGTAATCTTTACCTCGCATTACCTCTGCCAATCTCCCACTTTCATGAAAGACCCAAGTGCTCCCCACTCTCATGAAAAGCACCTCTGTCACTCCACCACGTGGAGTGAACCAACCACCCCTCATCGCCTCATGAAGAATTTGCTTCAACAATCGCATAGAGCACGAATACCTGAGAAACAACCTCCTGTGTCGGATTTTATTTTACAAGACTCCCCAACTCGCAGAATCTCCATTAACACCGAACATGGTTCAAAGTCTCTCAATGTACTACTTGCACTAGAAGTCTCCGTGGACGACACCTCCATAAAATCCATAGACTGTTCAACCCCTACTACCCTATTTAGGGTACCCTCATCAACATACCCCGCAGACAATAGTGCTTTCTATCTCACAAGAGAGACTTGATGCTTCTACTGCCATATCGCAAAATACCCTCACCGCAACAACGTCTTACTCTCTAGGATCTCTCTTATGGCCAGCAGCTCCCACTATATTAGTAACATCCCCTGAATTTCCACAACTGAAAGAACTCGGTTTCACCACACACAACCTACTACTCAATTTCGGCTGAGAGTTAACTACAGGAGAAACGCACCTCACGTCTATAAGCAAATACAACGTTCCCTCATGCTTTCCTTTTGCAATCACCCTTGAACCTGGAATTATAAACCACTCCCCACTACCAACTGTAGTAAACAATCCCTCTTTGTCTAGCCTTCCAATCGAGATAAGATTTTTCTTCAAGTTTGGAACAAGCCTTGTCTCCCACAAGACAATACTCTGATCATCATTGGCTTTCACGCGAACAATACCAACTCTTCGTGCAGGACATCTTTGACCATTCTCCACGATCACATCTCCAAAAGAATCCTCCTTGTAGTCATCAAACATCTCTCTCATCGGAGTGCAAGGAAAAGAAGCGCCCGAATCAATACACCAATCTCGCGTGCACAACTCCTCCTTAGCTGATAAACATAACTCTTCAATTTGATTAGACAACACATTGGCTTCTTGTGTTTGACTTCCTTCGGTTTCTCCTACTTCCTCTTCAAATAGGCCTTACAATGCGGATCATGTGACCCCTCTTGTGATAGTACTAACACTCAGGTCTATTGATGAGTGTAATTTATACATGATTCCCCCCTCTATTTATGCATAAAAATTGTGATTTCGTGTTTATTTATTTGAATTTCATCTTTTTTCTACTTAATTTAATTAATTTGTTTGTTTATGAAGGAATTAGATGATTGTTAGGATTATGGACTGAAATACACGAAGTCATAGAGCTTGGAGGTGGAGAAAAAGAAGACACAAAGTAATGTGAAAAAACCGCAACAACAACACCTAGAACTTGTATGGCTGTTTTGAACATGAAGATGGACGAATATGAACTTGTGTTCTAAATCAAAGATGTTGGTCATTGAGTCTCCTTTGAAATGATCTCATACATCACAAATGGAGTTCTACAGCTCCGGGAAAATCATTTTTTCTATAGCCTGCATGCATAAAATCGCAGGGGGACAGTCGACCGCACACCCGACCGAATGACCGATCGACTGCACAGTCGACCATCCCTCTCGCTATCAAAACCCTGTACACTTGAAGGGCATGAATGGTCGACCGTCTGAAGTTGCGGTCAACCGTATCGGAGCTGATGTTATATTTTGAATGCGGGTTTTGGGTCCAATGGGCTGTATTAGCATATATATATTTTTAGGGATTCGTTGGGGTGCTATATATAGATGCTGGTGTGAATTCTAGGGCATTGAGAAATAGATTGGAGGCTAAAAGAATTATTGGTGACGACTCATTACACCATTGGAGAGCAAGAGCCATATCTTTTGTCAAGATCGTATAGAGTTCTTTCTTCTCTTCTACTTTTTAGTATGTAATCCAATAAGATGTCTATTAGTTGCAAATCTATCATGAACGAATTTTATTTTTCTAGGGCTTCGATGTTGCCTAGTTTTGATAACACAATTTGAATTCCATGTTATTTTTTTATAAAAAAATTTCCCATGGTTGTGTGCTTAATTCTTATTCTTAATGCATGCAATTGTTTGGCCAACTATTGTGAGTTTTTATTGAATCATGGGGATGTCAAGAGGTAACTTGTGATTTAGAATTATAAAATTAAACACTGATATGGCAAAAATTAGAACCGAATCGGGACCGTTCAAATCGGGCATGAATCTTGAAGGTCCCTGGGGTAAAACGGTAATTTCCACCACAAACGGGTCCGAAATGGGAACTGGGTCTTTTCCAAGCCCAATAAACCAAAAACGGGTCTGTCCTACTGGATAAGGGTGACGGACCATTACAAACCAGCCCTGGTCATTTAAAGAGTAATTCAAATTCATGAATATCTCTAAGAGACGGTTTAAACCAAATCTCTTATCGTGAAACAATTTAACTCTGTTTCTTATCCAAAAACACCGGAACATAGAGATAAATGATTATCTCTAAACCGTCTTTAAAGGCGACTATAAAGATCCCCTACCCCCACCATAAAAATGTAATCAATATTTTTCTCACAAATGCTCTTTCATAATCTTCTTGATTACTCACTTGAGCGTCGGAGGGTTCATCGCCGGGATCCATCCCAGTGTTTCGAATTTTTTGCAGGTTAGCAGCTGCGGCGAGAAACAGTCAAATGCTAGCAAGAAGTCAACATGTTTGCTTTTATTTTTTATAGAAGAATTTACAAATCATCTGTTTGCTCCCACACCAAAATTTGCAGCAACAGATTGGAATCATCTATGGGAACAGAAAAAGCGATCCAACCACATATCCCCGGGGAAATTAGTTTCTAGTCAGGCCTTCGAAAGGAAAAGGGAAGGCAGCGGCGTCCAGCCGAAGAGCGACTCCTCTTCCTCCTTCTTCCCCACTCCAAGATGTTCTTCCTCAACCAGACCAACAAGTTCAGCAACCGCAACTTGAATAGCCTCTTTCCCAACAGCCTCCTCCCAGGTCTGGGGGGGCTGTCTCGGGGGCCTCCCGTCAAAGCCGTCAGGGAAGACACTCTCATCATGACCACATCTCAGTCCACAATCCTTCAACCGACTCCATGGCCTCTCAAAGTCCTCCAGGGTCGAGAGATCTCTGCCAAGTCATTGTTAACCATCAACAGGAGGTAGATCTCCGCACTCGCTTGAATGAGAGGCGAGCCCTTGATGAAGTCCCCCACTAGAGCACAGAAGGGTCCCGAGAGTCTGTTCCTCCCACATGCCAAGATCTAGAAGAACCCCCTTTCCCCAAGGAGGTGAAGGGAGTCCCTTCCACGTAGTCAGCAGAGAAGCCTCACCCCAACAAGTCGATCAGCACCAAGAGACCGCCGAGCTGAAGGAGCACCGGTCACTCAGGTTGAGTTTCAGAACTTCAAAGAGGACATCCTGCGAGCCCTTAGCATTGACACAAGTCACGATCAACGTGTACCTAGCCCTCATCATACCCCGAGTCATGATCAACACGCACTTAGCCCTCGCCAAGCCATAACTCATGAAGGAGAATCCCGAGGATTGAACTGCTGTGACCTGAGAGATGACTCAGTCCATCGCCGTCTCTGGGAGATGGAGAGGCGCCTTAGCAGACTCAACCTGGAAGAAGAACAGCGGTCCAGAAATTTTTGCCTGAGTAGGACTCCCTTCTCCAGAGCCATAATGGAATCTCTGGTCCCTGAGACCTTCAAGCCCCCTCACTTCGAGTCCTACAACGAGGAGTCAGACCCAGCTGATCATATCGAGCGTTTCAAAACTCTCATGATGATTTACCAAGACTCAGATGCACTTCTGTGCAAGACCTTCCCAGCCACATTTAAGGTCCCTGCGAGAGAATGATACTCCCGATTGTCCCCCACCTCCATCTTCTTGTTCGATCAGTTTGAGGAACTTTTCCTCACCCACTTTGTCAGCAGCCGCAGAACAGAGAAGATGAGCGCATCTCTATTGGCTCTCAGTCAGAGGAAGGGTGAGCACCTAAGGGACTATGTCTGGTGCTTCATAATTGAGCTCAGTCTATCGCCTCTCTCGATCAGTTGGTGGCTTGAGCAGCATTCCGACACAACATCAACCATGCCGACCTAAGAGCATCCCTCGCCAAGAAGCCACCTTGGAACTTCTCGGAGCTCCTATTGAGGAGTGAGTAGTATATCCAGGCGGAAGAAGCCCTCCATCCTAATGACCAAAAAGCACCTTTGTCGTGGAACAAACGAAAGGGAGCAGATGAAGAAGCACTAAGAAGATCCAAAAGGATAATAGCGGCCAGCGCCTCCCTCCTCCCCATTTTGAAAAGTTCACCCCTCTCAATGCCAGTGTCTCGGCTATCCTCAAGGAGGTCGGAAAGGAAGGGTTGCACAAACCTCCCCCAAAGATGAATACCTCCGGCAAGAAAAGGAACAAAGATAAGTGGTGCCACTTCCACAGGGACCATGGCCACGATACTGACGACTGTGGAGCCTTCAAGGATGAGATCGAGACCCTCATTCAAAGGGGGCAACTGGCCAAGTTCGTTAGGAAGGACAGAGTTGATCTGTAACACCCCAGCCCGAAACAGCAATTTTTCTAACAACTGCCCACCACAGGCTTGCCTCATAAAATGTGCTATAGCTGATTGATGACTTCTAATCCCAGGCAATTACTTATATATAGGCAATTAATCTCAAATACTCCCGATATGGGACAAAATTTTCACATTTCATTCTTTCTCTCTTGAGAGAAACAACAACCAAAGGCTAAGGGGGCCCCTATAACACCCTGCAAAATTGGAAATAACAATTTTGTCCTTGTGTGTTACGCACGTATATTTTGTACCGTTACTGGTGATATTTGTAACGTGTTTTCATTACGTATTGTGATTTCTGACTATTTATGCATTCCCCGTATATTTTATCCTATTTAAATCAACTAAAATATTAAATTTCAATCTCTGCATTTTTACGTGCTTTTTATGTGTTTTGATGCACGTACCGATTATGTGTTTTCACCGCTACGTATAATATTTTCTATGTGTTTAAATTATTTATTTTAAGTATTCAAATCTATTTTATAAAACGGAAATTTATTTTCCCCTATTTTGATTAAAATACATTTTTTTATTTTTTGCACGTACGATGCACGTGCTAATTTTTCCATCTTTATTTACTCTCATTTACTATTTTAGCATGCATGAGTCTTTTATTTAGCCTTTGTTTAAACTCATAGGCCTAGAATAGATTCTAGCCCACTAGACTAATTGATTAAATTAATTAAAAAGAAAGCGCACAAGACAAGCCCATTTAATTAAATCTATTTTTAGTTGTGCATGGACTCACACATGAAATGTAACAACTTTTAATACATATATTAGAATTATAGGATTTTTATTTAATTTTGTGTGTGTGTGTGTGCACTAGTGCACAACACGTACACGTGTATTGGGGGGGGGGAGAGAGAGGGGCTCAGTTAGAGAGAGAGTTGGCCGGATGGTAGGGAGTTAGAGAGTTGAAGAGATGTCAAACTTATTTAAATCTATTTTTTAGGTGTTATTTGAAATCTAATATTCGTAATGATGGGTAATTTAATGGTTTTAACATCCTTATTTGTTATATTTAGATAATATACACGTGCATTATCTAGCCTCCAATATAAATGTGTTAAAATAACCCCTTGTACGAATCCATGCTGCATTATAATTCTGTGTAACCTGAGAGAGAAACCGGTTATGGGATGAGAGAGTTCGGGAGTTAGAAGAGTTGAAAAGGTGGAGTAGTGGGGAAGTGAAAGGGTGAGTGGATAATTATTAGGTGGGTGAAATTTGCAATTTAGACCTTCACTTTGTCCTATAAATATACCTTAGTTTTCTTCTCATTTCACATATAAACTAAACAAAATAGAGAGAGGAAAAAGAAAGAGAGAAAGAGAGTGTTCTTGTGCATTGGAGGCTTGTTGGAGAGCTCTTGCTAGGAATAGAAGAATTAGGAGTTGCTTTGTTGGAGCTAGGAGCTAGGAGTTGTATTTCCATCATTCTTTGGTTTCAAATTCTTCATAAGAGGTGGGTGGTCTTTATATTTTCTAATTCATAGGTTGAGCATGCTAGAATATGACATTAGTAATGTAGGTCAAATTGATGTGATGTGGGTGATCTTGTGCTTTCTAAATGTAAGAAATGCATGCTAATATGTTAAATGAGTAGTATAGATAAATTTGATGTGAATAATGTAGAACAAATCCATGCTATTGTATGTGCTATGAATGGTAGTAAATTTTGTTATGATTAAGAAACAAATTGTCATCATGTTAGTTGAAAATGAGAAAAAAAAAAAATAATGAGTATTTGTCATGAACAAATATGCATGTTATTTTACAAATGTAGAAATATGTAATTGTATGAAAAAATTGTTGAGATTTTTTCCTTGTGGTTAAAAATGAATTTTTAAATTTTCGATGGTTAGTTGTCCAAATGAAAATTTTACATGAGATAATATTTATAACCTGGCTCATCATCCCAAATAATTCTGCAACTTCTCTGTAACTAACATAAATTTCAAATAAGTGGATAGAGAAATATTCGGTCCTCTCTGATTTACTCCGATTCCATTGATGTATATATAAGTTAAGTTATATATGTATGAATTATGACTTCTCTGTAACTAACTGTAACCAACTTCTCTGTCCGAATTTGATAGGGTAAAGTTGCAGAATTGAGCGCTTACTGTGTATAACCCCCGAATATTTATTTACAAAGTCATATTTATAATTGTATGAATTATAACCCCTGAACCGAAACACTGTATGTATGGATTTCGGCTCACCTTTATAACACAAAGTCCACTTGGACTAAGTGGCTTTCGGTGTGGACCTTAGGCGCTTTATTGTAGCTGCCGGTTGGGTATGGGTTCGAAACCCGGCGATTACTTTTTATTTTTTTGAATGTTTTAGACGTTTTTGAAGGGATTTTTATGCAAATAAAATTTGGAAAAAATATCCAAAATTCTTATAAAATGATATAGAAATTATTAAAAATAGTTTTAGAATTTTTCATGTATATTTTGAGAAATAAAAAGAGGAATTGAGATAGAAAATGAATTATTGATTTCAAAATTGTTTATTTGAGTATATGACATTTATTTTAGAAGAAGAGTAAAATATTCATGTGGATTGATTTCTCTTGATGAGAGTATAAACTTATTTGATTTAAGAAATACTTGATGTGTGTTGAGATATGAATTGTTATATAAGCTAGCTTGAGTTGCTAATGAGACTTAAAGTGATGAATCTATGTTCATGAAAAGAACTATTGCCTATGAAAGATTGTGAATAAATGAATCATGAAGAGTGCTAAAATGAGACATTGATTAAATTGAGAATAAGTTGAAGATAGGAATACATTGAGTTTAATACATGACTATTGAAGGGTATGAGTACCCATGGATTCTTGTACATGAAAGGTTGTGATCTAGAGTTTAGTGAGACCTCGGGTACCGGCATTATTGAGTTAAAAGATTTGAGTTATATTTTCGAGATATGGCCATGGAGCTATCTCGGTATTTGTGATTAAGTCCGGTAAGGGGTAAAACTAACTCTATGTATGATAATTTATTCATGTCTTGAACTTAAGAACTAGGCACATAAGTGAAGATGTAGTAAAACTTGGGCAAACGTAAGTGGGGCACTCTATATAGTCAGGTAGTGTACTCCGGGACTATAGACCCAGTCGGGCGGTGTACTCTGGGACTGAGGTTGCTTCTATGGAGACGAGCTTTTATTTTAAATCCGGGACTATGCGTAGTCAGGCGGATAGTTTGCCGTACTCCAGTGTATATACGTATATCGGGGCTAGAGAGGCACTTGCGGGAGGTTCGCACGACGAGGAGTCTGTTATAACAGTTGGGCGGTATACTCCGAGACTGGGATCTGTACTCGTGGAATGTCTAAACCTTGCTTTTATTACTGGGTAGTTGTCATGGCGAGGGATCGAATCCTTTAATGTGGAGTACATAGGTGCTTGCCCTCGGACCTATGTAGTATGGGATGCATAGAATCCGAACAAGTATGCAATAGTGTCATCTTAGTATAAAATATCTGTATTAGGCATTAAGGCATTACATACACTTACATGTTTAGAGTAGTCACATTTAATACTTTATTTGCATTGAAGTTTGTGGTTTGTGAAAGTATTAAGATCGTTATAATTTCGGCATAGAGATGATGGCCGTGTATAACATTTTCGTCGTTTGTAAGAAACTAGCGTGCCCACGGTTTTATATGCAGGAATTGGATTATTCATGAAGATATAAAGTTGATATGCTGCTGTTGATTTATTTAAATGTTAAAGATGTTGCAATTGTGTAATTTTCATTATTGTACTTCATTTTACCTTCCGCTGTGTAAGTAATTGTAAAGAACTCTGATATATGATAAAAAGTTCAAATTTCCTTGTAAAATTGTACGAAGTGAAGTGTAAAGATCCTGTGAAACTTCAAATTCGGTCTTATTTGGAATTCGGGGCGTTACAGCCCCACTGCCACATGGCAGCACAACTACCCCCCTTCTCTCTCCTGGGCGGGCCCCACACCTGCCATGTCGCCCTCGTGGTGACAGCAGCAGCGGAACAGCAGCATCTGCTTCCTGCCATCTCGTGGGCCCCCTTCCATTTTAATTTTCCATGAAAGCCCCCCTTAGAATTTCTATAAGGCACTGCCACCTATATATATATATATATATATATATATATATATATATATATATATATATATATATATATATTCTTAACACGGGGTGTTACACACACCCCCTTAAGAATTCAGCGTCCTTACTGAAGCAGGGATATGCAACGTAGCGAGGATCTCCTTTCTAGCCGTTGTGGAGTGGAGTACCCTGATTCAACCAATTCTTAGCGTACTGCCCCTGGCTACACTGCCAGCTTACTGACCACAGCTCCCTCTCAGGCATACAAATACATCACACCCACTCTTACCCACATCGGTGTCGAAAGTCGGCTCTAATACCATTTGAAACACCACAGTCCGAAACAACGAATTTTCTAATAACTGCCCACCACAGGCTTGCCTCATAAAGGGTGCTATAGCTTATTGGTGACCTCTAATCCCAGACAATTATATATAGGAAATTAATCTCAAATACTCCCGATATGGGATGAATTTTCCACATCTCATTCTCTCTCTTGTGAGAGCAACAACAACCGAAGGCTAAGGGGGCCCCACTGCCACATGGCAGCACAACTGCCCTCCCCTTCTCTTTCCTGGGTGGGCCCCACACCTGCCACGTCACCTTTGTGGTGACAGCAGCAGCCGAACAACAACATCTGTTGCCTGCCATCCCGTTGGCCCCCCTCCATTTTAATTTTCCATGATAGCCCCCCATAGAATTTCTATAGGGCACTGCCACTTATTACATATATATATATATATATATATATATATATATATATATATATATATATATATATATATATATTCTTAGCATGGGGTGTACATGATCCTCCTCTACCCCGGGGGGCGAACAAGCGGGCTGAAAGACTTGCTGAGTCCCCTGACTCCGAACCTGAAGAAATCCTACACCTCATCCACGGAGGCCAAATGGAGAGTGGAACTCCTCCCGAAAAGCCTTCATCAGAGAAGTAAACTCAGTACAGAACCATCCTCCACCCAAAGGCTTTGGGGTCCCCGTGACCTTTTCAGATAAGGACTTAGAAGGCGTCCAAACACCTCACTGAGATGCTCTTGTGATCAGCCTCCACATGGCAAACCACGAAGTGCGCCAGATCCTAGTCGACAACGGCATCTCTGTTAACATCCTCTTCCTTGAGGCCTTCCAAGGCCTTAAGTTATCCTGAGTCCGACTCAAACCCGCCGGCTACACTCTCCACAGATTCTCCGGGGTGCAAGTGACCATCGAGGGAGTTATCACTCTCGACGTAATCGCTAGGAAAACCCTAACCACCATAACAGAACCAATGGATTTTATGGCTGTCGATGTAATGGCTGCATATAATGCCATCCTTGGCCGACCCGGCCTGGCCGCGCTTCAAGCTGTACCTTCTGCCTTCAATATGAAGATGAAATTCCCTACCACCACAGGGATGGGAGAGATCAAGGGGGAGCCAGGAGACTGCCCAAAAATATTACATGACTTCGGTGGGGGGCCAGTTCTCTCTCTCGAAGCCCTTGAGCTCCCCAAGGGAGCAACCAAGCCATCTCAGAGCCGGTCGATGAGTTAGAAGAAGTGGGTTTTTCCCAAAGAAGACCCGACCCGGATGTTCCAAGTGAGCAAAGTCCACCCCCACTCAGTCAAGGCCGACATCATCCATTGCATAAGTGGGAACCGAGACCTATTCGCATGGACTGCAGCTGATATGCACTATGTTTCGGAGGAATTACTCAGCACCAACTTAGCATAGCTCCCGAAGCTAAACCTGTCCAACAAAAGTGTCGCAAGTTTGCACCGAACCACTTGAAAGCCATCAAAGAAGAAGTAAATTCTTGGCGGCTTGGTTCATCTAAGAGTTCAATTACCCCGAGTGGCTTTCCAACATCGTGATCTTGAAGAAGGCCAATAGGAAATGGAGGATTGGTATCGAATTCACCAATCTGAACAAGGCATGTCCAAAAAATCCGTTCCCACCTCTTAGTATCGATGCACTAATTGACGCCACTTTCGGTCACGAACTCTTGAGCTTTATGGATGCCTTCTCTGGATACAATCAAATCAGAATGTTTCCCCCTGATATTCCAACGACTTCTTTCACAAAAGACCAAGGCCTATATTGTTATCACGTCATGCCCTTCGGGTTAAAGAACGCCAGGGCATCATATCAGCGCCTTGTCAACAAGGCCTTTAAGGAGAAAATTGGGAGGAACATGGAGGTTTATGTGGATGATATGTTGTTTAAAAGCCTTCGGAAACAGGACCATATGGTCGACCTCCAGGAAGCCTTTGATGTCTTGCGAAGTCACAACATGAGGCTCAACCCATCCAAATGTGCTTTCGGAGTATCGTCTGACAAATTCCTAGGGTTTATGGTTAGCCGAGGGGCATAAAAGCCAACCCTGAGAAGATCCAAGACATATTGGATATGGCTCCTCCGTCCAGCATCAAGGAATTACAAAGGCTCACAGGGCACCTCACTCCCACAAGGTGCTTCCTCTCCATGTCAGGGGAGAAGCGCCTCCCATTTTTCAAGGCCCTAAGAGGAACGGAAGGTTTTGAGTGGGGGCAATCGCAACAGGAATCCTTCGAACAACTCAAAGCATATCTCATCAACCCTTTGCTCCTAAGTAAGCCCAAGCTTGGGGAAATCCTCTACCTTTATCTCGCCACATCGGAACAAACCCCCAGTCTCATCCTAGTGAGGGAAGAAAATAAAGTTCAGAGGCCGATCTATTACGTGAGTAAGGTCCTCCGGGAAGCCAAACTTTGCTATTCCAAGATTGAAAAGATGGCCTTTGCGCTGGTCATGGTTGCTCGAAAGCTCCGCCCATATTTCCAAGCTCATTCGGTGGTCGTTCTTACCGACTAACCCCTCAAGCAAGTGTTGCACAAGCTTGAAAGTTTGGGGTGCCTCATGAAATGGTCCATAGAGCTGAGCCAACCCGATATCAGCTATCAGCCAATGACCGCTATCAAGGCTCAAGCCTTAGCATAATTTATAGTTGAAAGCACTATCCCCAACCCCTGTAGGGAAGACAAGGAACCCATGTTCTCGAACATTTATGTCGATGGATCCTTATGCACTGAGGGAAGTGGAGCCCTAACTGGCCCAGATGACTTTGTTCTCCAGTATTCGCTCCGCATCAACTTTCGAGCGTCCAACAATGGGGCAGAGTATGAAGCTATCATAGCCGGTCTATTCCTGGCATGCAAGGCTGGCGCTCAACGCGTCAAGGTATTTAGTGATTCTCAGCTGGTGGTAAACCAAGTCTCGGGGGAGTACGAGGCTAGAGATGACCGCATGGCCAAGTATCTGGCTAAGGTCAAAGAACTGTTAGCCACCTTCCAAGAAGCAGAAGTCCTACGGATCCTCGGAGAAGAAAATGGGCAGGCAGATGCCCTATCAAAGTTGGATTCCTCTTCTCTCCAAGGGCTTGAGTGCACTGTTTTAATCGAAGTTCTTTTAAGACCCAACATTGAAGAAGGAAGCCTCGAGCTAATGGAGATACCACCCCTGGCACACAAGAAAAATTGGATGAAGCCCCTTCTCAAATTCCTCGAAAGCGAAGTCCTCCCCCCAGATCCTAAGGAGGCTAGGAAAGTCAGAACTAGAGCCGAGCGATATACGCTCATCGAGGGAGTTATGTACTAGCGCTCTTATACCCAATTAGACAGCAGACCCTACTTGCGGTGTCTCCCCTCCTAGGAAGCCCGGTACGCCCTCAGAGAGGTCCATGAAGGAGTCGGTGGTGCCCATATGGGAGCAAGGTCCCTTGCCTGCAAGATCCTAAATCATGGCCACTTTTGGCCCACACTCCTTAGCGACGCCGAACAGCATGTTCGCCAGTGTGCCCCCTGTCAGAGGTTCTCATCTATTCGGCATTTGCTTCATGCCGAGCTATCCTCCTTATCCAGTCTGATCCCCTTTGCCATGTGGGGAGTGGACTTGCTCGGGCCTTTCCCTCCGGCGCCTGGTCAAAAGAAGTTCCTTGTCATTGTGATCGATTACTTCTCGAAATGGATTGAAGCCGAGCCCTTAGAAACAATTACCGAGAACATGGTCCAGCAGTTCTTCTGGAAGAACATAATCTGCTAATTCGGCATCCCTCGGATCTTAGTGACTGCCAATGGGACCCAATTCACAGGGGCGGCCTTCCACAACTTCTGTGTGGATCTCGGCATCCAGCAACGATTCTCCTCAATATCCCACCCACAATCCAATGGTCAGGCAGAGAACGCCAACCGGCAAATTCTCTCCAGCCTAAAGAAGAGACTCGACATAACTATAAAGGGGTTGTGGGTTGAACAACTTCCCAATGTGCTTTGGAGCTACCACACCACTAAACGGACCCCAACAAGAGAACCTCCGTTTAACTTGACATACGGCTCAGAAGCCATCATCCCACTTGAAGTTGGCCTACCCTCTCCCCGCCTGTTAGCCTTCAGCAAGGAAAAAAACTCGAACCACCTCCGTGGCAATATTGACCTCAACAACGAGATTCGAGAAGTATCATCCATTCGCCAACAGATCTATCAACATAGGGTCGAGGAGTAAGCAGTCTTACAATAAGAAAGTCAACCCCAAAAATCTGAAAGAAGGAGACATGGTCCTTAGGAAGTTATCGATCTCTTTCTCGAGCAAGAAAGGGAAACTATCTCCAAATTGGGAGGGGCCATACAGGATCTCTAGAGTTATCCACCCAGGTGTGTATCAACTTGAAGACCCGAGGGGGGGGGAAGAGAGTGCCAAAAACTTGGAATGCAGAGCATTTGATGAGATTCCAAGAGTTCCAAGAGAAGTAGTCTTCTTTGTTTTTTTCCTTACTTTCGTTGTTTTTAATTCATCGCCATGTAATAAAGGCTCGCAACTTAGAAGTAGCCACTCAATTTTCTCTTTTATAAAGATAATTTATTTTTCCAAAAAGTTATTGTCAAAAACTGATTGTTTTGCTTTGAAGCATACACCATAAGTACGACCACTCTTAAATGACAAGTTCGGAGTCCAATTCTTGGTTTGATGCCACTTTAGCCACTTGCAAATGAGCAAGTGCGAAGTAGCTCGCCATTTGGAATTGCCCCCATAACTGTTGAAAACTCTTAAACGGCAAGTTCAGAGTCCAACACTTTGTTCGATGCCACTTTAGCTACTTGCAAACGAGCAAGTGCGAAGTAGCTCGCCATTTGGAATTGCTCCCACAACTGTTGAAAAGTCTTAAACAGCAAGTTCAGAGTCCAACACTTGGTTCGATGCCACTTTAGCCACTTGCAAACGAGCAAGTGCGAAGTAGCTCGCCATTCGGAATTGCTCCCACAACTGTTGAAAACTCTTAAACGACAAGTTCGGAGTTCAACACTTAGTTCGATGCCACTTTAGCCACTTGCAAATGAGCAAGTGCGAAGTAGCTCGCCATTCGGAATTGCTCCCACAACTGTTGAAAACTCTTAAATGACATGTTCAGAGTCCAACACTTGGTTCGATGCCACTTTAGCCACTTGCAAACGAGCAAGTGCGAAGTAGTTCGCAATTCGAAATTGCTCTCACAACTGTTGAAAACTCCTAAACGAAACTCACAACATTCCAATTATCCAACAAAGAGAAAATAGCACTTAAATACTTGGTGGGTTTTTATTCCAAAAAGAAACTGATTACAAGATCAAAAAGTCACAACCAACACAAACATTACTTAAGTGCTGAGAAGATCTTATTTCACAACAAAAATTAGGGACAAGTCTTACTGGGACAAAAACTCCTACAAAACTCCAAAGAATCACCCTAAATCTTCCTGGGAAGAGGGATGCTCCTGTTGAGGGATACATGCGGCCGACGAATGCTATGCTATTCTCTCGACCCCTCTAAAGAGATCTCTAGATCCGCAAGCCGAGTCTTGCCATCTGGCCCTATGGTTCTAGTGGCCTTTCCAACCAATGTCCCGCTGGATGAACCAGCTACTCGGCTCTGAGCGTCCCCTGAGACTCACAGAACTTCAGGCAAACAGAGACCCAACTCATGAAACGACCTTCCTTGGGCACACTCCTCTCACGAGCACGACGTACTCCTGACGTTGCCACCATCAAGAAGCCTCTTTAGTTGGTGAACCTCCATCTCTAGCTCAACTATTCTCTCTTTGAGAGAATCGTCCTTCACCTTAAGCTTCAAATGGGATACGCTCTCGGCGGAAAACTCGAGAATTGCCCTCTTAAGATGGGCTACCTCCATACTTCTCTCGAGCACCACGTTTTTCAACCCATTTCATTCAGTGGTAGCCGAAAGTAGGGAGTGATGAAGGAGTTTAACCCGTGAAGGCTCTCGAGTAGTTGCCTCCCCCGAAGGATTATCTTCTACCCCAGCAGGGATACTTTCCTCGAAGCCTCATCGCCGCGCCGCGCTGCTATCTCTTAACGGGATAACACTCTTCTCAATTAGCTGAGCTCCGCTTCAATTTTTGAAAGTTTTTCTCAAGACTGAGCGAGTCCCAACTCAGTAATACGGAGCTTGGTATGAAGCTGAGACATCCCGCTGTCCTGAGAAACACGTACGGGGAGTGCAAAGACCTTCCAACCAAAGAAAGAATCATAAATCACTCTAACTTAAAGTGTGAAAGCTACGAGATAGCACTAAGTCAAGTGTGAAAGCTACAAGATAGTTCTAACTTGAAGACGTGAAAACTACAAGATAGCTCTAACTTAAAGTGTGAAAGCTCCATGATAGCACTAAGTCAAGTGTGAAAGCTACAAGATAGCTCTAACTTGAAGACGTGAAAGCTACAAGATAGCTCTAACTTGAATACGTGAAAGCTACAAGATAGCTCTAACATAGAGTGTGAGAGCTAAAAGACAGCTCTAAGTTCAAGTGTGAAAGCTACAAGATAGCTCTAAGTTGAATCGTGAAAGCTACGAGACTGCTCTAAGTTAAAAGAAAAAGAAAAGAGAAAATTTCACTGCCATACATAATGAAAACACCCAAAAGGAGTTTTTTCATTGCTCAAGTAAAGATACAAAAGCGGTGGCTAGTCCGTTATTAGGCATCAATACAAAAGCATTCAAGAAGAAGAAAAAAAAACAGTTAACAAAAGCGGTGTAGCTACAAAAGAGGTCAAGGGACCACCTCGGTAGACTGATCTACAGGGGGTGTGGGCTTGAGACCACTTCCCTCAATTGCCTCCGGCACTGCCACTATAGCCGACTGGGGTGCGCCACAACGTCCTCCTCCTCTTCTTCCTCCTCGCCCACCTCCTCCTCTTCGCCGTCAATGGGGTCGCACAGATTGTACCCCGAGCAATCGAACCCGGGGACGCACGCTTCTACGTGTTTGAGCGCCCTTGCGTACGACTGCTCCATGTTCGAGTGCAAGTGCCCCTTCGCTTCAGCCTTCGTCGCCTCCACTGTCACCTCCACAGCTGCCTCCACAACCGCCTCCTTCTCCTTGGTCGCAGCTTCTATCGCCTTCGCGGCGAGCTCTCTCTCTTTGTCTGCCCTCTCCCTGTCCAAGGCAGTTTGCTCGTACGCCTTTGCCAGCACAGACTCAAGGAGACTTATTTGAACCGCTTGAGACTCCGACAAGCGCTTCTCCTCCTTATACATCTTTGCGGTCTTCGCTCACTCCGACAGGTCCCTGTCGCTCGTCGCCTTGAGCTCTTTCTCTAGCTCGGCGAACCGCTCCAGTCGATGGCTAAAGTGGCAAGTGATCTACAAAGACACAAGAAAAAATTCTAAGTGTGAAAGACACAAAAAAAATTCTAAGTCATGAAGTTCAAGACAAAACTTACCGACATATTTGCCCTGGCTATCTCTAGGACGTCGTTACCTACCGACCCTGCCTTCATCGCGACTCGGTCCTTCGGGGTAGCCAAGTGATGGACCGCCTGCATGCTCATAGCGGAATCCCCGAGGAAACTTTCGTGCTTCATCACGTGCCAGTTAGGGACAAAAAGCTTTTTGTGCTCTTCGGTGGGAATCAACCCTGCTGTTGCGGTAAGAGGCGGAGCTTCTAGGGCCAGTGTGGCACCGAGGGTGAACTCCCCGGTGGACGAGGCAGGAGAAGCGGAGGGGGGAGACTCCAAATTGACCAACAGAGAGGTGGGCGTCGAGCCCCTATGCAGCTTTGGCAGACGATGGCCCCACGGTCGTCCTCTTCCTCTTCTTCCCATCGGGTGCCTTGCTACTTAGACCCCCTTTATCGAACAACATCGATCTGAAGTCCATGTCTGCTGCTTCTGCAATGTAAGGAACGAAGAAACTTGCATAAGAAAATATATAAGTTTACACAAAAAAATATATAAGAAGAAATATACGATGCATACTAGGGTCGATCGGATTAAGACCCCCAACGAGAGGACCTCCTCAGGTTATATCTTTCCAACACAGAGGAGGAAGGCTCAGAAGTTTTAAAACAACCTCATCCTCTTCTGGACCCAACACTGGTTCGGCTTTTGCCTACTTCGGCACCTCCTTTCTCCACCTTGTGGGAATCTCCCACGATGCGCTACTCCGAATCAAAAAATACTTCTCCTTCCAAAACTTGATGGAGTCAGGGTTTTCAATCAGCTTCACCCCCCGACGCTGTGAAAAATAAAACCTATACTCCGTCTTGCTCTTTCAATGGATTCTGTAGAGCCTCTGGAGGACACTGAGCTGAGGCATGACCCTTGCTGCCTAGCATTGAAGAATAAAGCTGTTGACGTGCCTCCACATGTTCGGCATGTACTAGATCGGACTCAAAGAGTACCACTTTAGTACCTCGGTCACAAACGGCAGAAGGGGCAGATGAAGGCAATGTGAAATGCATCGAAAAGGAAAAAATACGTGTCAAGAGAGGTCGGTGAAAAAGCTCTAACACCCGGGCCTGGAAGGAGAAGTCCGAACTCCCTGGGTATCACGAAGCTCTTTCGGATATGTATCAAGTCCCTCTCCGAAAGCATTGAGGGTATGTCGTCGACTTCGGAGCGCTCCCGTGGTCTATTCTTCTACGAGTCTGACATCCCATATACTAACCTGGACAGAAGGTCATCGGAGTAATCTCGAACTCCGCCGAGGCTCGTCAAGGGGCACGGAAGCCTACCCAACTCCCCCACTTCCCTCACCTTCTCCACTACTGTTTCAGCGATAACTGATCCTACAACCCTCTTCCCCTTATCCACTGTTTGGGGAAGGATCAACTACCGATCCCCTTCGTGGTCCAAAGTGGAGGTCTCATTCCCTAAGGAAATCTAAGACATCTCGTAAAATATTCATAAAATATATAAGCAAAAATATATATATTTACCTTGATGTGACTACTGCGGTCGGAATAGTTCACCGGAAAGTCAAAGACCTGACCGTGACCGCTAGCAAAACCACCCAGGAGCGAAAGAAAAGTTTTCAAGAATCAAAGAAGAGAATGAGGAAGTGAAGGGGGATTTAAGTCTTACAGAGAAGGAGAGGCATCGTTTGGACTTCTGAGACATTTGCCCCCCTAAAACCCCTGAAAAGCCTAAAGAGTCGTGAATATCAAGTGACAAAACTCGAAAAGGCGGGAATCTCATGCAGCGCCAAAAACCGTTGTCTGGTCAACAGTCAATGGTCAAAGGGTACACATGTCACGCTGCCGAGCCACCACAACTCTGCGGTGGCGTACTTCGAGCAAACACGCCCCCAAACGTGAAATCATGCAAAAAACTGTTGACTGGTCAACGGTCAACGGTCAAAAGGGGACATGTGTCGCGCTACCGAGCCACCATATCTCTTCGGTGGCGTACTCCAAGCAAACACGTCCCCAAACTTGAAGTCACGCAAAAATCATTGACTAGTCAATAGTCAACGGTCTAAGGGGACACGTGTTACTTTGCCGAGCCACCATAGCTCTTCGGTGGCGTACTCCGAGCAAACATGCCCCTGAACGTTAAATCATGCAAAAACTGTTGACTGGACAACGGTCAACGGTCAAAGGGGACACATGTCACACTACCAAGCCACCATAGCTCTTTAGTGGCGTACTCCAAGTAAACATGTCCCTGAATGTGAAATCACGTAAAAACCATTGACTGGTCAACGGTCAACGGTCAAAGGACATGCGTCATGCTGTTGAGCCACCATAGCTCTTCGGTGGCATGTTCTGAACAAACACGTCCTCGAATGTGAAATCACGTAAAAACCATTGACTGGTCAATGGTCAAAGGGCACGTGTCATGTTGCCGAGCCACCATAGCTCTTCGGTGGCATGTTTCGAACAAACGCATCCCCGAACGCGGAATTGCGCAAAAAATGGTCAAAGGTCAAAAGTCAACGATTAAAGGACACGTGTCATGCTGCCGAGCCACCGCCCTTCAGAGGCATGTTCCGAGCAAGCGTGTCCCCGAACGATGAATGTGCAAAAATGGTCAACAGTCAATGGTCAAAGACACGTGTCACTCTCGCCTCTCCAGACCGCTTGATCTTCTAGATCTCCATGCCGATTGTGATCGACGGCCTTGATCTTGCCACGTCATTAGGTAATTTAATAAATCATTTATTTAATTATTAAATTAAAATTTTTATTTAAAAAATTTCAAAAATAATTAGAAATTCGAGAAAATTAAATAAAAATTCTAAAAATAATTATTAATTCAGAAATATATTTTTAAATTCTGAAAAACGAATTATTAATATAGAATAATTAATTAAAATTTTCAAAAAATTAATTATTAAAATTCAGAAATTGAATACAAAATCTCGAAAAATGATTAAAAATTGGAAAATTCCACAAAAAATTCAGAAAATTCTAAAAATAATTCTTAGTTTTTTACAAACTCAGGAAAGCATCATTGTATTCCAAGCAAGATCTAAACGTCCCCAAAAATGCCGATATATTCTATAAGCCATTAAAAATGGGCGAACTGCTCAAAAGCTTGAAACTCAGTCTTCAGGAGTGGGGGGCTTATAATATGGCTAAAAATAAAACCAAATCTGGACCGTTCAAATCGGGCACGAATCTTGAAGCTCCCAGGGGTAAAATGGTAATTTCTACCACAAACAGGTCCGAAATGGGAACTGGGTCATTTCCAAGCCCAATAAACCAAAAACAGGTCTGTTCTAGTGGGTAAGGGTGACGGCCCATTACAAACTGGCTCAGGTCATTTATAAAGTAATTCAAATTCATGATTATCTCTAGGAGACGGTTTAAACCAAATCTCTTATCCAAAAACATCGGGACATAGAGATAAATGATTACCTCTAAACCATCTTTATAGCCGACTATAAATATCCCTCTACCCCCACCATAAAAAAAGTAATCAATATTTTTTCCACAAACACTCTTTCATAATCTTCCTGATTATTGACTTGAGCGTTAGAGGGTTCGTCACTGGGATCCATCTCGGTGTTTTGAACTTTTTGCAGGTTAGCGGTAGCGACAAGAAACAGTCAAACGCTGGCAAGAAGTCAACAGGTTCGCTTTTAGTGTTTTTAGAAGAATTCACAAATCATCTGTTTGTTCCCACACCGAAATTAGCAGCAGCAACAAACACCATTGATTGAGCGAAATTAGAGATAATTTACCGTGATTAATGTGACGGTAAAGAAATTCATAGAACACAATGAATCTTTAAATGATTAAATTTGCATACAGATACAATGAATTATTAATTGGGGATATGTTTGGTGTTATTTGAGAGAAGACATTGAATAATTAGGGGATTTTGGTCTACAACTTGGCAAAATAGAGTTTTTAGTCTATTGAAATTATGAATTGCATGGGATTAAGTAGGTGAAATCAAAATCCCTAGATTTAGTTTTGTTATTAATAAACCGTAAAATTTTAGATTTCATTATTTTTGATTTGTTTAGTTCTTTCCTTTAGTTTAATTTTGTTTAGTTGCTCTTTTTATCAAATTTTCGATTCTCCAAATAGTAATCAATCTAGTGAATTTTGGTACTCAAAAAAATAGTTAGTCCTTGTGGGTTCGACACTCTTTTCTTTTAAACCATACTAATTGTTGTGTTTTTGTGCGCTTGCAAATTATTCCATCAAGTTATTCATGCCGCTACTGGGGTAATTATTCTTTTATTGATATTAATAATAGCTAGATTGTTACTAATTTGGATTATTTATTTATTTATTTATTTAGAAAGATAGGTTTGATTAGTTTTTTTGTTATTTAATAGATATATTTCAGGGCATAGAAGTGTATCACCACGGCGAACGGGGGAATGAAGAGGGCATAGAAGTGTATCACCATGGTGAACGGGGTAATGAAGAGGAAAATAAGGCTTTGAAGGACTATGTTATGCCCTCGGTTAATGGAACAACATCAAGCATAAATAGGTTGACTGTACAAGCTAACAATTTTGAGATTAAACCGGCGATAATTCAAATGATTCAACAAATTGCTCAGTTTGGTGGACTGTTGCTCGAAGATCCTAATGTTCACTTTGCAAACTTTCTAGAAATTTGCAACGCTTTCAAACACAATGGAGTATCAGATGATGCAATCTAATTGAAACTCTTTCTTTTTCACTAAGAGATAAGACGAAGCTTGGCTAAATTCTCTACCACCTGGTGTTATTACTACTTGGGAGGGACTTGCACAAAAAATTTGGCTAAGTATTTTCCGCCGGTAAAGACAGCAAAGCTAAGAAATGACATTACCATATTCACTCAATTTGAGAACGAGTCTTTGTATGATGCGTGAGAGAGGTATAAAGATTTATTGAGAAAGTGTCATAATCATGAACTTCCAAAATGGATGCAAGTTCAAACATTCTGTAACCATTTGGGAGTTACAAGTCGGTCTATGGTAGATGTAGCAGTTGGAGGAGCTCTTATGAGCAAAACTCATGAAGCGGCCTATGAGCCTTTAGTGGAGATGACATCTGACAATTACCAGTGGTCTTTAGAGAGTGCAATGCCTAGAAAAGCAGTTGGAGTTTTTGAGCTTGATCCTATGACCACATTTGCTGCAAAAATTGATCTTCTATCAAAACAATTAGGTAATATGAATGTTAATGCTATTCAGACTAATATTATTTGTGATCATTGTGTAGGAAATCACTCAAGTATTGCCAAGTGGGAAATCCATTTTCTCACCCACATTCCTCTAAAGCAAATTACGTATCCAACTTCCAACATCAAAACAATCCTTATTCGAACACGTTTAATCCAGGATGGAGAAACCAACCAATTTTTTCTTGCAACATCAATCAAGGAGCAATTAAACCACCTCAAAACCTTTCACAACAAGGAAAGAAGATGTCACTTGAAGAGATGTTCATGCATTACATGCAAAAAAACAGATTTGGCTATACAAAATAATTCGTCTTCAATTCACAACATTGAGGCTTAAATGGTTCAGCTTTGAAATATTCTTATGAAAAGAACGTCAGGAACCTTACCCAGTAACACCGTATCCAATCCCAAAGACCATGTTAAAGCAATATCATTAAGAACTGGGAGAATAATTGAGCAGTCACAAGCACAAATTGTCGAACAAAATGTGGATGAACATCAAGATGAGTTTGAACCAATTTTGGAGGAACAAACGCAGCAGGTGGCTAATAACTATGTTGGAAATTCTATGAAGATTAAAGGACTTCAAACCGCACGGTTTCCAGGGAGTTTAATTCTGAAACTTATCCTAATTCAGCTTATGATCTACCTATTTCTTTTCTACAAATACTTAAATAGAATAATCTTGAAAATTAATTCTCTAAATTTTTAAGTATTTTTAAGAAATTGCGTATTAATATTCTTCTTATTGAAGCTTTAGAATATATGCCTAAATATACTAACTTTTTGAAGGATATTTTATCAAACAAACGAAATTTGGAGGAGTATGAGATAGTGATGTTAACTGAAGAGTGTAATGCAATTTTACAAAAGAAGTTACCTGATAAACTTAAAGATCCAGGGAGTTTTACGATCCTTGTACTATTGAAAATTCTTATTTTGATAAAGCTTTATATGATTTTGTAACACCCTGCAAAATTGAGTTATGATAATTTTATCCACGGGTGTTACACACATGTATTTTGTACTGTTACGGGTAACATTCGTAACGTATTTTTATATAAATGTCATATGTATTTAATATTCCGATTATTTATATGTTTTCCGTCCTCTCATGATTCATTTTTTATCATATTTGAGCCAACTTAAATATTAAATTTTATCTTTGTGTTTTTACGTGCATTGCACGTGCTTTCAATATACGTGCAGATTACATTGGTTCCACTGTTACGTGTAATATTTCTACATATTTTGATTATTTATTATTATAACAGGTTCAAATTCGTTTTATAAATTGAAATTCATTTTTCTCATATTTGACACGAATATATTTATACGTATGATGCACGTGTTTTCTATGTGTGCATTGATTACATTGTTGTATATATATAAAATTAATGAAATGTATTTTTCGTATGTTGTATTTCGATTATTTATAAACATTTCTCCGTTGATCAAATCAATTTCGTATTTGAATATTTATTGATACGTGCAACGCACGTGTTTGTAGTGCACATGTTGGTTCTTAAAATTTTCTTAAGTCATTAGTATTTTTCTTCTCATTTTCTAGTCAAAATTGTGAGATTTATTTTTAATTAAAATCCGTTAGGCCTGAATCTATTTTGTAGCCCACTAAAATTAATTTAATGCTCATGATTGATTGTGTGCACTAAAGTGTATATTTAAAATATAGTTAGTTTGGTACACTTGCCATGTGTAACACACACATCTAACCTAATAAAAATTAATAATAAAATTTTTATGAAGAGTATGTACATAATTTTTCTTACCATGGTTGAGAATAAAGGACAGTGGTGTGAGTTAGTGGAAAGTGGAGAGTTATTTTGACCACACAATTTTTCTATAAATAGTCCATACTTTGTCATGAACAACACAACTCAAAACAAAAACAAAAAAGAGAAAGAGGGAGAAGAGCTTGCGGGTTGTGCTAGAAAGAGGGCGGGATTCTATGCTTGGAGCTTTGGAGCATTTTCTTTTAGGAGTTCTACTACTATGAATTCAACATTTGAGGTAGTGTTTTCTTCAAGTTTCTAATATAGTTTTTATTAGCAGAATTCTTGACATGTGTGAATTATTAGATGCATGATAACTTATATAGGTTTAAAAAACATATTTAGATTATTTGTGGTTGATTGAATGTGTGAAATTATGATATGTTTGATTTGGAGGCATTTTCATAAGGTTCTGCTTTGAGTTCAAATTGCAGTTCAAAAAATCATAACTATTAAACTAGATGGAATCTAGAGATTAAATTTTTATAGGAGAATCTCGTATATGTCAAGAACATCTCCTTAAAATTTCATAATATTTGAATGTCGTTTGCTATTTTAATAAAATCCAAACTTAGGACTGGTTGGCAGTTGGCTAGTTGCTGAAAATTTGTACACATTTCGGATTTTGATTATTTCAACATCTTAGATGAAGTATTTTGAGAAAAGTCATAACCAAAAACTTGAAATATACTCGTTAAACTTTCCTTAGAGTCTAAGAAATCAATTTTTCATAAAGAACTGAATTTATAATGAATTTTACAGGTTTGAAAAGTGGCGGTATATATAACATTTCGACCCTACTGTAAATTTTGAAGAATTCAGTGTTATAGACATAATATTTTGGGGAAACTTATAACTACAAAGTTATAGTAGACTTGTATACCTTTAATTTGATCTAATGAACATAAATTTTCATGAAGTATATAATTTTTCTATGATTTTTACGAGTAGCAAGAGCTGCAGTTTTCGGATCTCAAACCTACTGTTTTGCAAATAAATTTAGACAAAGTAATTGAGGATGATTTTAGATGATCTTGACTACAAAGTTGTAGTGGACTTATTTATGATTCCGATGAAACTAATATATCTATTTTTGGAGTAGTATTGGAACTTATATAATTTTTTTCATACCATTAGGTTGATGTTTTTTATCTAGTTGTCCTAAAACTTTTACAATGTATAAAATTGGATTCAATGTTAGTAAGACGTACCTTATGAGGAATTAATAGATAATTAAAGGATGAAGTTGAAATGTTAAACATGTGATGTTTATAAGGGTTTTTACTCATCAAGTGTTATTGAATGTTCCTATAAGAAGTTGATTACTTCATGATTGATAATACCAAAGAGAATGAATAAACAAAGTTAAAAGATATTTAATGAATGGAAACTTTTATAAGAGGTTATGAATAACTTGGAAATATTGTGAATATTTTGAATTGTTGGAATCTAGAGGCTGAGTGAGACTCGTAGAAACCGGCAAGTTATGATAAATGAAAATTTGAGAAGTAGCCAGTGTGGGCTAATATTTCTCCATATGTTGATTTAAGTCTGGTAGGGTAAGCTAGCTCTAGGTTGTGATGATTATAATTAAACCTAAGGATAGACATTAGGGGAGACGTGATGAAGTATGAGCAAACATGAGTATGAGGGCCTTATATTATTCGCGGTGGGAGATTATCTTCAAAATTATCAAGGGTGTGAGTCATGATGTCCAAAATCACTCGCGGTGGGAGATATTTATTCAGAATTATCGGGATCAAGATTCGCGGTGGGAGATTATCTTCAGAATTATCGGGGCGTGAGGCGTGATGTCCAAAATCGCTCGCGGTGAGAGATACTTCTTCAGAAATATCGGGATCGAGGTGACGCTCATAGGATATTTGTGTGATGAGCTACCATATGACTCGCGGTGTGGGTTTCATCTCCAGAATTATTGGGGTGTGAGGCGTGACATCCGAAAATCACTCGCGGTGGGAGAATAACTCTCAAGAATTATCGGGGTCATGTCTTGCAGTGTGGGTTTCGTCTATAGAATTATTGAGATTACTACTAGCGATGGGAGAGCGATTCTCAAGACTTATCGGAGCAATACTAGATACTCACATGGTATCTAAACCTTACATTAGTCACCATAGTAGGATTTCAGAACGAGGGATTGAACCCTATATTGAGGAGTACGATAAGGGCTTACCCTCGGACCTATGTAGTATGAAATGCATAGAATCCGTACAAGTATGCATTAGTGTCATTGTAGTGTAATGTCTGCATTAGGCATTATATCATACACTGACATGTTTAGGATAGTCACTTATCACATTTTTGTTTCGCATTCAAGTTTGTGTTTACTAAAGTAGAAGAATCGATGTATTATAGCATTGCGTCAGTTGTATGCAACTGACGTGCCCATAGTTTCCTAGTTGCAAGATTGATCTTGGTCTGGATTTGAAGACACTGTGAGAGATATCACAAGATTGAAGAGCTTCCATTATTATATGTTGCATTGTACTTATTTATTTTTGTTATGCTATTGTAAAGAACGATGCTGTAAATGAAAAACTTTTAAATTCCTTGTAAATTTATATGAATTTGAAGTAAAAGATCTTGTTCTTGCTAAGAATTACATGTGTTTGGAATTCGGGGCATTACAGATTTAGGGACATGTATTAATCTTATGCTTTTTTCGGTTTTCAGGAAACTTGATATTGGAGAAGTAAAGCCTACTGCAATTTCTTTACTACTGGAGGAAAAATCTATCAAGTACCCAAGAGGGATAATTGAAGATGTTTTGGTAAAGGTAGAAAAGTTCATATTCCCGGTTGATTTCATAGTTCTTGACATGGAGGAAGATGAACAAATTCCGTTGATTTTAGGGTGACCTTTTCTAGCTACGGGGAGAGCTTTGAGTGATGTCCAACAAGATAAACTTATTTTGAGGGTTGAAGACAAGCAAGTAAAGTTTAATGTCTTTAAATCCATGGAGTTTCCTACCGAAGTTAGTAAAATTGATTTAGTTGTGGGCGAGACACATAGGGCTGGAGTTGAAAAGTTACCGGTAGAAGTGTTTCTAACAAATTCAGCAACTTTTGAATCTGAGAAAGAAAACGGATTGGAACATGTTCGATATTTGGAAGCTGCACCATCTATTCATCTTTCTTTGCAGCTGAAAAATCAAAGAGGTAGAAATATCAAAGACGTCATCTTCAAGAAAGAAACGTCGCAAACTAGAGCTTAAACCACTGTCATCTAGTTTGCGGGATACACAGAGAAAACCTAATACACACATGAAGGAAGTTGTTACAAAAGAGTTTCTTATGTTGTTGGATCATGACATCACAAAACCATCTCAGTTACCACATTCGGCTGAAGACTTAAAACTTAGCGCTTCTTGGGAGGCAACCCATGTTTTCTTTTTTCCTTTCTTTAGAATTGTTTTTCTTTTTGTTTAGTTTATTTTAATTTTTGATTTTATTTCATAGGATTGCATAAGCTTGGGGGTTTCCGAGCGGAGTTGTTTTCTAGACCTAGTTTGATGGCTGTCTTTGGGTAGGATGGAGTCCGATCTAAAAAAGTGTTTAAATGAGTGATTGAAGAAAATTATCTTAGCTTTCCAACATAAAAAGAATTAGGAAATTTGAACATCTATAACTCCATATATCACCAAAACAATGAACGTCACTCATTCAGATGTTGAACATGAATTAAGGAAGCAAGTCTGAACTTTTCTCATTCTTTTTCTTTTTTCCTTTTCTTTTCCCAATTGAGGACAATGTGATAATTAAGTTTGGGGGAAGGGGTTAAAATTTTTATTTTTATATGAAAGGGAAAAATTTTGGACTTAAATTAGGATTACCATTACACTTTTGGGTTCTTGATTGTGCTAAAGCTTTGCAATTTTTTGATTAGGATAGACAATATCTTATAAAGTAAGATTAAGCATATTTATTTTCATTAGAATTATTGAAGTTCAAAATTTCTTACATAATTGTGAGAGCCATGTGATTTAAAAGAGGAATGCGATGCTTTTCTTGTGATTATCCCCTTTGATCTAGTCCTAAACAGAGTTTAAGTAAATAGAGTGATAGTGATTACATAATTGAATGAAATAATTTTTATCTACTCCATTGTTTTGAGTTGCTTAGTAACTAGGGGTATTCATCACCATTGTTTACTTACATCAAACGAAAACTTAAAATATGAGTATGCAAAAGTACTCTAAGTGAATGACTTGTTGAGTAACCGGGTGAATCCATAACAAATGTTTGCATTCGCGTAAAAATGCAAGTGACAACTTAGAGAAAAAAAAAAACAAAAACTAAACTCTAGTTTGCTACTCGGTTTATAGTAGTGAGAAGTGATCACAGATGGAGTTGTTACACGATATAGTTGCGTTAATTGGATGAAAATTTTGATTGGATTTGGAATTATGTATGAATAATTGCACTAGAGAAAGTGAGCATGCTTAGTTTGTGTATTAAGCAGAAGATTTGATGCTTGCATGATAAGTCCTTTGGGTGTAATGAGTTAAGCCTAATTATGATTACTATTCTATGATTTATGGTTTTTCTTTTTACTTGAGGACAAACAAAATCTTAAATTTGGGGGTATTTGATGAGTGTAATTTATACCTGATTTTATTACACTTTTTACGCATAAAATTGTTAGTTCACGTTTATTTATTTGAATTTCATTTTCTTTCTACTTAATTTTATTTATTTGTTTGTTTTTGAATGAATGAGATGACTGTAGGATTATGCGCTTAAATACATGAAGTCACGGAGCTTGGAGTTGGAGAAAAAGAAGACACAAAGTAATGCGAAAAAGCTGTAACAACACCACCAAATACTTATACGGCTGTTTTGAATATGAAGATGGATGAATCTGAACTTGTGTTCTAAATCAAAGATGTTTTTCGTCGATTCTTCTTCAAAAGGAGTACTCATATGTCACAAATGGAGTTCTACAGCTCTGGAAAAATCATTTTTTCTACAGCATGTATGCATAAAACAGCAGATGGACAGTCGACCGCACTGCCGACCGAATGACCGATCGACCGCGCAGTCGACCTTCTCTCTCGCTGTCAAAACTCTGTAAATTTGAAGGGCATGAACGGTCAACCGTCTGAAGTTGCGGTTGACCGCGTCGGTGCTGATGTTATATTTTGAATGCGGATTTTGGGTCCAATGGGCTAGATTTGCATATATCCTTTTTGGGTTTCATTGGGGTGCTATATATAGTGCTGATGTGAATTCTAGGGTGATGAGAAATAGATTGGAGGCTAAAAGAATTGGAGGAGATGACTTATCACACCATTGGAGAGCAAGAGTCATAGCTTTCGTTAAGATCGTCTATAGTTCTTTCTTTTCATCTACTTTTCATTATGCAATCCAATAAGATGTCTATTAGTTGCATATCTATCATGAACTAATTTTATTTTCCTAGGGCTTTGATATAGCCTAGTTTTGATAACACAATTTGAATTCCCTGTTATTTTATTTATTTTTACTTTTCCATGGTTGTATGTTTAATTTCTGTTCTTAATGCGTGCAATTGTTTGGCCCACTATTGTGTAATTTATTAAATCATGGGAGATGCCGAGAGGTAACTTGTGATTTAGAATTATCAAATTAAACACCATTAATTGAGTAAAACTAGAGATAATTTACCGCAATTAATGTAACTATAAAGAAATCCATAGAAAGTAATGAATCTTCAAATAATTAAATTTGCATACAGATATGATGAATTATTAGTTGGGGGTATGTTTGGTGTTATTCGAGAGAAGACACAGAATAATTAGGGAATTTTAGTCTACAACTTGGAAAATTAAAGCTTCTACTCTATTGAAATTATGTGAGATTAACTAGGTGAAATCAAAAGTCCTAGATTTAGTTTTGCTATTAATAAACCCTAAAATTTCAAATTTCATAATTTTTAATCAGTTTAGTTCTTTCCTTTAGTTTAATTTAGTTTAGTTGCTTTTTTAATCAAATTTTCGATCTCCAAATAGTAGTTAATCTAGTAATTTTGGTACTCAATAAAGTCATTAGCCCTTGTGGGTTCGATACTCTTTTCTTTTAAACTATACTACGTGTTGCGATTTTGTGTGCTTGCAAATTATTCAATCATTCATGTCCCACATCACTGTCATCAGACCCACTCTCAGGTGAACTACTCCGATCCTTTCTTCTTCAACTGCTCTTGGATCTCTCGTGTCTCTTATCAATTGACATTGCGGAATTCTCAAAGATGATGATGGAAATTCTCCGTTTCTCACCCTTCTCACCTCCGTTTCTCACCCTTCTCACCTCCTCGTTCAGAATGCTACTCACCACATCCTGTAGATTCGTCGAATCTATCATAGTGCATGTAATAGTTTGTTCCACCATAAATATCGGGAAAAGTGGATAGAAGTAATAATGACTGTCCCATCTCTGAAAACTTCAATCCTGCAGCTTCTATCTGGTTGTAAATAGTAATTGTTCACATGTTCTGCTAATGAACTCCCTTCCCTCAACTTCATATTAACCAATTTTTTCAGATGAAGAATTTGATTAGATGTCGACGATTTCTCATACATATTCATGAGAATCTCCATAGCCTCCTTTGCGGTCTAAGCCTTCGAGATATAAAATAACGCCTTCCTACTCAGCCCCAACTGAATCTATCCTAGTATTTTCTGATCAAAACGATTTTACTCCGCCAAGACCTTCGCATCATTGTCTCCACCTGCCGATTTCTCATCAAACAACGGACCATCTAGATCAAACTGACGAAGATATGCTATCATTTGAATATTCCACATCGCGAAGTCACTCCCATCGAACCTAGTGCTCTTATATACTTGTTGCAAAATCTACCACAACTCGTAGTGCTAGTAGAGGAACTTACACACCACAAGCAATAAAAACTTCCTAAGAACTAGATGAACCAAGAACAAGCCACCAAAATAAAAGCAGGATCTCACAAGAACATAATCAATATGCAGAGATAACCAATACTTCTTATTCCCAAGAAATACAAATATTACAAAGAGATTACAACTCTCAGTCTCTCTCTCACCTTTGAAACACTCGGTACAATCCCCTCTTGAAGTTAAACAATGATAACGGATCACCCTTGATATAAGTTGCTTAGCCCTAGAGTTCACATCTACTGCTATATATAGCCCCTAATCAAATCCTAAAAGATAAACACAAATACAGCTTATTGGACCTAAAACCTGAAAGCCCAAATAACACACATCTCCGATGTTGGTCGACTGCACTTTAGGTCAGTCGACCACAACATGTCAAATCCACACCTGAAGCATGATCGGTCGACTGCAAGGTTGACCGTCCCCTTCTCTGTTGAACTTTGTACACTCAGGAACACTAAGCTGCCTAGATCGGTTGACCGCAACCCTCCAGCTGCACTTCTTCTACTTACTGCTGTCTTCTCTTGCTGTCTTCATCTTTTCCTCTTCTTCTCCAAGTACTCCATGCATACGTGTATTTGAGGCTACAATCCTAATAGAGAGTATGGTGAAAGCATGAAAAAGTTTGATTGAAATTAGGGGGTTTTTATAGAGAAAAACCCCCTAAAAAAAATTCAAAATAATAGCAGCCAACAACAACAACGACCTGCATGCCAATGGTTGACCCGTTCGGGCCATCCGTTCGACCCGTCAAAGTTTAATGTTCGACCCGTCCGGGCCAAACATTGGCAATCCACCTGGTTGCGGGTCGGTTTTAGGTTGGTTTGAATCGGGTTTTAGGTTAGTTGGGCTGGGTCGAGCAGGTTTTCTCCGCTCATTTTATGACCCGGTTTGACCCGCGTAACTTAACGGGCTTGACCCGAACCAAAACCGGGTGTTTGCGGTTCGGGTCGATGCAGGCGGGTCACGGGTTGACCCGACTTGGTTGCCATGCCTAGGTTGGGTTCAAATGTTACTCCTCTGTAACTAAGGGATATCATGTTGGTTTTCTGTTTTCTCCTCCACTGCAAGTGTTTGCTTTTGAATGAATACCATCATATATGATGGGGGATTTATATTCAGATTGTAGGTTCAAAAAGAAATATAGTTTCTCGATCAATTTGTTTCCATTGTATATAAGACCTTTACAATATGTACCTTAATTAACTGTTTTTACAGCAAATTTTGTTAGAAATTGTGGACCCAAATACACTTGTACAAGATGAGTTGAAGTTGGAGAAGATGAGAAGACATTAATACAGCAAGAGAAACATCAAATAAAAGCAAGGATAGTCGTCTGTTATATGCAGTAGACTGCTCTAGTTTGGCAAAGAGTAAAGTTGGTTGATCGACTTAAAGTGCAATCGACCGTGTGTTGCGCTGGGCATTTATTTCGGTTGCAGTTTGGATTCAATTGGTTGTATTTGTGTTCATCCGTTTTAGGGTTTACTTGGGTGCTATATATAGATGTAGATGTGAAATCTAGGGTTACGCTTTATGCTGTTATCATTGTACAACTTTAAGAGGTGTGAGTGCTGAGTGTTTCAAATATGAGAGAGAGAGAAAGATTAGATTTTGATCTTTTTGTATCTTTGTATTTCTAGAGTAATAAGAAGTATTGGTTATCTCTGCATATTATTGTGTTCTTGTGGTTGTGAGATCTGATTATTATGGTGTCTTATTATTGGTGCAACTAGGTCTTGTGGGAGCGTTGACTTCTGTTGTAGGTAATACAGATTTAATTCATGTATCTTACCTATAGTTCATGCAATCATTCTCCTTACGTCATGCATGAAGGCAAAACCTAGACTAGAATTTGACTAATTTGTACATATAACCCAATTCCTTTTTGAATGAGTTGACAAGAATTCCAGTACATCGACTAATGGTTAATAGAACACTACAAATTATTGGAAGAATAAAAAGAAATGGGGCAAGGCTCGTGATCGAAACTACAAGATGATAGAAATAAGGGGGCCCTAAGAGATAGTGGACTTCTAATTAGCCTATTTACACTAAATATCGCTATGTCTTTAGAGGCGATTCTATCCTGGTATTTCAAGGAAATGTCATGATAGGTGAAGGGTTTTTTAATTTTTTTAAAAAACACACTCTCTATACCCGCGTTTGCATAAATCGCCGCAATAGAGTCAATCTATCACTACAAACCGAGAAGGATTCACCGGCGGTTTGGATGGGCTTCACCGGCGTTTATAAACGCCGGTGAATACCCTACCGGCGGTTTGAAAATCGCCGCACCAACCGCCGGTGGTGCGCGTGCCGGGGTTTGTTGGCTAGCCTTCCCCGGCGCTTCTATAGCCGCCGGTGTATACAACATATTGGACGGCGCTCCGACATGCGCCGGTGAAGACAGCTTTTCATTTTCCTTTAAAAAAGAAATTAAACCTACCCCGGCGGTTTTGAAACGCCGGGGTATAGTTTTTAATTTTTTTTAAAAAAAAAAATTTATCCCTACCCCGGCGGTTCGGAAACGCCGGGGATATATAATTTTTTTTTAAAAAAATTGAAATAATATTTTTTTTATTAATAATCGCCGGCATTATGTGAAACGCCGGGGTTGGTTTGAATTAAAAAAAAAAAAATCAAATTCTGTATATATATGCAGATTTTTTAATATATGCAAATGTTGCTAGTAAACCCAAATTTATATTCAAAAATTTACACGCACACTCATGGAAATGAACAATAAAAAATTTAGCTGACAAAATTCAATATATATATTTCATACTGATCAACACACACAACTTCAGAAGTTTAAAGTTCTGTAAAATTCATAATCGTCGACAACAATAACCAAAGTATCAAGTTATACATATACCATGCTTACACCAATAAAGTTGTAACAAGTTTGATCATACAAACTGATTGCACCACAAAAAAGACCAAAAAATGACTTGCAATTAGTAGATTTTTTTAATTGGTACGCCTTCTTAAGTCGTTGCTTCCATCATGTTCGCTTTGGTTCCCTGGATTTGCCCGACTTGATTTAGTTCGAATTCTATCCTGAAATTGTAACAAAAAAATAGGTTATAATTTCCCGCCGGATTTAAACATATAATACCTAACACTACAGCATATGATAGTAATGGAGACAAAATTATGATTGTCAATTATTAAAATATTATGTATGTCAGCCTAATTCATTCACTCTGCATAAAATATCTCTTCATTTTTACTTGAATTACAAGAAACAGAGTATAAAAGCTCAATTCATTCACTTTGCAGATTCTGTTAGTTGTTTCTATTTTATTTTGTCGACTCAGGGATTCTAAACCTGTATATAGCTGCTAGCTGCTGTGGACTATGTTATGGCAGATTACATGTTATGGCAGATTTCTAAATGCTGTCATTTAGAAATGAAGCATGTTCTGGCAGCTGGGATTTGTCTCCGGAAATTGATGCTTCATTTAGTGATTTCTAAATGCTGTTACATGTTATGGCAGATTACACTGAAATGAAGCATCAATTAGTGTAACAGCATTAACATCAATTAGTGTCACACAATGGGGACAAATTCTAGCAGAAAATTAGTCATCACTGAAATGAAGCATCATCAATTTCCGGAGAATCTTATAGTGTTCAATGTGCAGTCCGCAGAGAAAACTGGAATGTGTCTCCAAATATGATAAGCAACTAAGGAAATTCAAGAATATTCAGATAGTAACCATAGTCCACAGCAGCTAGCAGCTATATACAGGTTTCATCGAGTTGGATTATTAGTTCATTGAATTTCTCGGTGATTCAAAAGTTTATGGCACTTTTCGTTGTTGCGGAGTGGACATGTGAATATATCTCTAATCATCAATATTTACAAACTAATCATGATCTAAGATAGGATTTTTGTTTGTTTGTTTTTAATTACATTATGACATAAATTCTGAGGGTTTAATTTGGAGAGAAGTATTAACAGAAGGGCGAAAAATTTCAACGTTGCTAAAATATGCTAAGCAAGCTGATGTTTTTTATTGTCATTTTCCAGGTGCAGCATATATCACTGACGCAACAGATTCAGCAGGTAACTGATACATTCCAGCAATTTGAGCTGAATCTGGGTGAGACGGCAGCAGCTGACCTCATTTCTAGGTCGATCTTCTATGTTTCTATAGGGAGCAATGACTTCATACACTATTGTTTCTATAGGGAGCTATAAATCTGCTTCCAGAGTAAGTTGTCATCACACCGTTCTTTCTTATTTGAAAAGTCTATTCATATATCATTGTCTCCTTGATTTCAAAAAGTCTATACATATATCAGATTAAAGCAAAGTAATCAAGTATGTTCCGAAAAATATACTTGTAAATGTGATTCAAAGAAATAAAATGAGTTAAAAAAAACAATTTCTAACCTGTGTCGGATTGGCTGGTTCGGGATTTTGTTGCCTCACCAAAGCTGCAACTACCTCTTTAAGCTGTGACACATCTGACCTTAGAGAGCGTAACTCCTCGTCTCTCGGATCCTCAGCACTAGACGCATGAGCTTTGAAGACTTCAGTAGGCGTTGGGCCTAAACCCATTCCACGCACACGGCCAGGGCGCTCAGGGCCTCTTGTTTCGAGCAAAGCATGACGCTGAAGTGATAATGCGTCAAAGTCAGTTGTGGTAGAGTCGGGGGCCATTGTGGAAGACAGTTCAGCATACTTGACTCTGGCAGTGCTCTGTTAAATTACAAATTGGCATAAAATTATATAAGTTATTTACTTCTATAAGCGACTTAACAAATCAAAGAACGCATACTTCATGAAGAAAAATTACCGATATCATCGCAGCTGTTGTGGAAACAAATTGGCCATCTGATTTCTTGTGGGTCGCGTCAAAAAAATCTAGATCGCCAAACTTGTCTGCACCGTGTTCCTCAACCTTTAATTAATAAATCACAGATATAAGAAACTTTATAATCTTTGTATATTCATTAGTGAAAAAAAGGCTTAACACATACCAATCTCTCACGAACTCTAGCGAAGCTACTAGTTCCAGCAGTGTGCAGTACATCTTGTTTTCCTCGACTTGCCGAACCAATTTCAGACCTTTTCTGCACATTTCAGATAATTACAACTCAATCAAAATAAGTTTAAATAATCAAATGCAATGTACTATATGCAATAATCAATACGCACTTTAAAGAGACTGGCAGAATAGTTTGAATACTAAAAAATGGACAGAGAGAGAAATTTAAATAGTTTGAATACCTTTCCCTCTGGAGAACTCCAAAAATGAACAAGGTAGTGCCAATCGGAAGGATTAACATTGGGGGGGACAACCATTGCATTCTCGGCTGCGGACTTATTTTCATCGAAAAATTTCGCTTTCAATTCACATTTCCAGTCTCTCCACTTCTTTCCCATTGATTTATTCAACCATTTCTTATCAAGATTGTCGGGGTATTGAAATTTTTGCTGTATAATATGATTGATTAGCAAATATATAGGTAGGAACAAGTAATCTAAAGTATCATCCTCCAGTATATCAAACAATATCAAATTTCAGCTGATAATAAAATGCATTGGCCAAGTCAAATTAATTGAAAAAAAAAATTCTTAAATGAACAATGATACCAGATGCATCAAAAATTCTTAAGAATGATACCAGTATCAAAATGATACCAGATGCATTTTATTTAAGAATGATACCAGATGCATTTTGATATCATCAGTATCAAAATGATACCAGATGCATTTTATCAAAATGATACCAGATGCATCAAAATGAAACATATATCCATCAGTATCAAAATGAAACATATATCCATCAGTATCAAAATGATATCAAAATGATATCCATCAAAATGATATCAAAATGAACAATGATACCAGATGCCTACTGATCAATGATACCAGATGCATCAAAATGAACAAATACCTAAATGAACAAATTCAATATATGCTCCTCGATTCTATGATGACATTCAGTTTTACTGTTAGGGAGTTTGATTGTGTCACTTGGAGTATTGTGTCACTATAGTATTGTGTCACTTGGAGTTTGATTGCTATATGCTTTTTCTCTTTTCTGTTTGATTGCTAGATTGATTGCAGTCTACTATTGCTAGTTTGACAACTATAGTTGAGTTTGAAACAAGTGTATATGACAGTCAACTATTTAAGTGATTCTCTTTTCTGTTTTAGTAGGCATGTTCTGCAGTTGAAGTTTTGGCATTTTTGTTATATGCATTGTGGGTGAGCTAAGCATATATCTACATCTCACACCAAACCTAACACTTAATTTGTGGACTGGTCATCTACACTTGTTTTTCAAATTGCACGCATTTGTTGCTGTTGCTAGACCAAACATCTTGTGTTTGTCACACAAATGGTCATAACCTAATTTCGAAGGGCATATTATTATGTTTGAAGCATGAAAACCAAGATTCATATGTTCTTTGACCTCCTAAATGGGTATTGAACAGAGGAGACACTTTCTCATTGATATAAGTTTGAATATTTAAACTGCAAGTCATCTCTTTCATATGCAGTACCTGTAAAGAACTAGAGGTAGTTTCTTCTCTCGTAGCCTTATTTTTATTATTTTCATGCTCACTTAACAAAGAATTACTTGAGGTACATATTCGACCACAGAACTTAACAAAGAATTTGCTCCAATTAAATCGAAATACATTTATGAGAAACTTAAACAAAGAAACTTAAAGCATAATACCTTGATTGTATTGATGGCAATTGTCTTAGACGTCGCCGGAATTTTTGACCACCTGTCGTAAGACAATGGTAGTATTTGACCATTTCTTGCAATTACCCCTATGAAATTAGCAAATGTAGATGCATCATCGCCCACAGGTTGGTTTGCGGGGTTGACGGACACCACAATTTTGTCGTTCGGCTGACGCTTCCAGACATCTGCCATCCTCGTCGGTCCCCTGTTTTTTTTTATTGGCGGTGCACTCCCCTCACCGATCTCAAACTGAGTGTCAATCTCCATCTCTTCTGGAGACTGTCCCTGCACATCCCCCGTGATTGGTGTTGGCGAGAGACACCTTTTTTTAGTTCGTCGAGGCATTTTTCACTAACAAAAAACATCATATTAATTGCAATGTGGATAAAACCACTTTCATAAACAAACAAAATATATCCATCAGTTGTAATATATCCATCAGTATCAGTCATATTAAAGAAACATATAGAGTAGCAAAGTGTAATATCCATCAGTTGTATTTATCCATCAGTAGAAACATATATCCATATAGTATACCATATAAAGAAACATATAGAGTAGAAACATATATCCATCAGTATCAGTCATATCCATCAGTTGTAATATATCCATCAGTTGTAATATATCCATCAGTATCAGTTGTTAGTTACCTCCAGTTGTAAATTATTCAGATAGTAACTTCAATCCAAGCAATTGCTACAATGTAGGGGATCGAAACACTGTACTACTTCATTACTGAATGATTAGTGCGGGTTGCCATTATAAAGCTAAACTTGGGACTGCCATTATACAAAGTTTGTCAAGAACATGGGTGTGCAAACATCTATCTGTTAAGCAACCATGCTAATTTACAAAATGAGTAAGTCATGAGATTCTGGTTGAGACATGCAATTGAGACATGCAATTCTGGTTGAGCATTTGAGTAATACATGAGTAAGTCATATGGGAATCTTATATAATGTTCATAAATCAATATGCACCCCACTTGTTAGAATTCTAGTGTATATAACTATATATACAAAACAACAGTGGCAAGTGTTTGAAAAGAATCCATCAGTCATGGAACAACATCAACAGATTTTATGTTACATGAAAAACCATCAATAGCTGCAACCTCAACACTCATTATCATCTAAAAGATAAAACATAGTTTAAAGATCCATATCGCCAAATAGACCAATTTCCTCCCGAAAAATGAGAATTCTACACACGTACATAAAATTATTGCTCTAGGTGAATCAAACATATGCCACACACGAAAAATTGAAAGCCTTTTAAGATTGTAACGAATTTGGATGACTCACCCAGAAACTAGAATGAAGAATGATCCATTACATTATGCTGGAGATGTTAAGACGGTACAACTCTTTAATATCATTCAGAGGTACACACAAAAGGGAAAAAACAGAGTAGGAATGTTAACAGAGTAGGAATCAATAAAACAACTACAAGGTTTACTTCACATTTGAGAAGATGCATCCAAAGATATCAGATATGAAAGGAAATTAAAATAAAGAGAATTATGCATCAAAATATATCACTAAAATTAACATTAAATGTTCCAAAAAACGCATTAACACCAACACAAAGAACTATCTCCTTATTTCCTTAAGTGTACTACCAAAGCATGTAACAAAAAAGAAAAAGAAAAAGAAAAACTTGTTCATAAAGCTTGTAACAAAAAAGAAAAAGAAAAACCAAATACACATGTAAATCACTACATCTTTGAATCTAAGAACAGAACAGAGAATGTTTATTATAATCCAATATCATCCAATACATCTCCTGGCTCTCCATCCGTACGGAGCCAATTAGGACTACTGTTGTCATCTGTTATGTTTACATCTAATATTGGAAACTCATTAGCAATATAATTGTCCATGGGATCATCATTCTCATCATCTGCAGCCTCGCCCAACTGAAATACATCTCTTGGTTGCATAATAAGTGCAATGTGAGTTTTGGGGCAAACTGGGTCTTCAACATAGAACACTTGAAGGACTTGGGATGGAAACACAAATGGCTCATGACTAATGTGTATACCTGTGTGAATCAAATTTGAGAAGTTTACAATTGTAAAACCTAATTTATCCTTGTTATTTGGATAATTCTTATCCAAACCAGCCCATTCCCCGCGAAATAAGACTACCCGGAATTGACCATAATAATCCAACTCGATGATATCCGTGAGCACCCCATAATAGTCAATATCTACATCAATAGGATTCGCGTCTTCCCTAGTAGCATAACTTCTAGTCTTTGACGTGACTACAATTCCACTGTTTTGGGACTTCAAATAGCGTTCACGATCTTTAGTATGAAATCTGAAGCCATTGTGTATATATCCCATGAATCTTCTAACCATTTTATGGGGACCTCTCGCCAGTATCTTTATTTCAGGTGATAGATCCTCATTATGCAATTTAGAGACCTACATATGTGACGGTTAATCGTTTAAGTACATTGACGAATGTAGATATAAAATATTTGCTAATAAGTTGATATTTCACTTACATGAGATTGAAACCAAGTATGAAATTTTTCATTCATCATCTTACTTTGATCACGTGGTCTCAATCTTCTCGGTCTAGCTGTTCTTTTAATCTCACGGATAAATTCACTATAAATTATAAAATAATAGAAATGATAGTTAGTTAAAATTATGTCTCGATTTTAATGCAATATAAACGACTACAAAATTGACTTACGCTCGAAATGGCTCAACTTCTGCATGGTGATCTAGTACATAACGGTGTGCTTGTTCCCATGTTAAGTTATCTAATTCGAATGCGTCAACTTTACCAATAGTAGTGCCAGCAGTCTGAAAGAGATACTTAGCCCCGCCAAGGTTTGACGTGTCTGGGTTTCTCCTTGGCCTATTCAGACTTGTCTCTACACCCATAAGATATCTTGAACAAAAATTAGAGCACTCTTCCGATAGATAGCCTTCAGCTATCGAGCCTTCTGGATATGCTCTATTTTTAACATATCCCTTAAGACGATAGAGGTACCTATAAAGTTAAATATTTTTGGTCATAAAAAATAAATAAATACATCACATAAAGTAGATAAACCAGATAGATGTTCAATGAAGGATGAATATTACCTCTCAATGGGATACATCCACCGATAATGTACGGGTCCCCCGAGTCTAGCTTCACCGGCCAGGTGGATTATCAAGTGAATCATTATAGTAAAAAACGATGGAGGAAATATCCTCTCCATTTGACAAAGTACCACTGCAGCACGTTGCTCCAATTGGTCAAGATCTTCAATACGTAGAACTCTCGAACACAGTCCTTTATAAATACTACAAAGATCCTTGATGACAGCAGTGACTTGCTCACACATCGAAAACCTTAGAGCCACGGGAAGGAGATCTTGCATCAATATGTGGTAGTCATGTGACTTTGGACCCTGAAGCTTCTTCTCCTTAGAGTTGACGCACCGTGCTATGTTAGATGAATAGCCATCAGGGACTTTAATCTCCTGTAACACCTTGCAAAATAATCCCAATTCTTTTTTGGACATTGAATAAATAGCTGGAGGGAGATGGACTCTGCCATTGGGTAAATACTCTGGGTGCAACTCATGTCGTATGTTCATCGAAACTAAATCAAGACGACACTTGAGATTATCTTTGGTCTTCCGATCATCCCCCATGACAGTGCCTATACAATTTTCGCCGATATTTTTACCAATGTGCATCACATCTAAATTATGACGTAATGAGTTGAATTCCCAATACGGCAACTCAAAAAAAATGCTCTTTTTCTTCCATGACCCTAAATCAACCATGTTGTCACATTCATCTGTATCGCATAAGTCAGTGTCCTCATCCCTGACTTTTCTCTTGCCTTTCCTGATGACTTCTGGTTCTTTGCCGTAATTGAAATTATGACCTTGTAATCGCCTAGACACATCTGACCCTGTCAAAATTTCAGGCGCATGCCCCCACTCCTGCAATCCATCAAATGTTGAAGTTTCTGACCTGAATATGTGTGTGTCATGCAACCATCTTCGATGACCCATGTAACAAAATTTTCTACCATTATACAACCATTTTGAAACAGTTTGATCAGCACAACAAGGACATGCATAACGCCCTTTGGTACTATAACCGGATAAATTTGCATATGCAGGAAAATCATTGATTGTCCAAGTCAACGCAACCCTAAGACGAAAAGTTTCTTTAGCTGTTGCATCATAGGTTGGAACACCCTCCCATAATTGTTGAAGTTCATCTATTAATGGTTGAAGGTACACGTCTATATCATTTCCTGGACTTTTTGGTCCAGGAATTATCATTGACAACATAAACGATGAAGGTTTCATACATTTCCAAGGGGGCAAATTGTACGGAATTAACACAACGGGCCATATGCTATATGTATTGCTCATTTGCCTGAATGGGTTAAAACCATCACTGGCTAATCCAAGTCTCACACTTCGAGGATCTTCAGCAAAATCAGGATATCTTTCATCAAATTTTTTCCAAGATTGAGAATCAGCCGGGTGTCTGAGAATCCCGTCATCCTTGCGACATTCTGCATGCCATCTCATATCCGAAGAAGTTTTAGATGACATAAACATTCTTTGCACCCTAGGAATAAGAGGAAAATATCGCAATATTTTTGCAGGCCTCTTTTTCCTACTTGTTTTAACTGAGTCATCAGCTTCTTGGCCTTCATTTGGTTTTCCTTTCCATTTTGACGCTCCGCATATTTCACAATTCTGTAGTCTAACCTTATCCCCCCTGAACAGCATACAATCAAATGGACAAGCTAAAATCTTCTCATACCCTAAATCAAAAGACTTCAGAAATTTTTTGGTAGCATGGGATGATTCTGGAATACAAATTTCGGGAAATGCTTCATTCAACAACTGAAGTAGCATGTTGAAGGACTTAGCGGACCACCCGTTTAAAGTTTTGATCTGAAATAATCTCACAATGAATGCAAATTTTGTAAATTTTGAGCAATCACGGTACAATGGTGTACTAGCATCTTCCATTAACTTAGTAAAGGCTTCATATTCTTTATTTACTTCAGAATCTTGTCTTTCCTCTTCCAATCCTCCACTAATGTCTACAGTTACTGTTGGCTCGTTATGGACTTGTGTTGTTGGACTATTGGAGTGTGTTGGATTGTTACGAATTCCAAATGCATCCCGCAATAAATCTTGCATCTCATCGGCTACATTTAAGTCGTCATTTGAAATGTGCTCGTCTTCATCTTCTAACACACCCGGTTCAACCGGAATTGCCTGGGCATGCTCTCCATGGCAAAACCATTGTGTGTACCCTTGGAGAAAACCATTAATCACCAAATGTGTTTCAACTTCGACGCATGTCTTCAGATGACAGTTAGTACACCGCCGGCATGGACAAAGAATCAAATTTGGATCACGAGAATTATTCTTGGCAAAAATAATAAAATCTTTAACGCCGTCCCGATACTCCTTTGATAATCGTGATTTGCTCATCCAGCTTTTATCCATTTCAACAATATCACTAAATCTGAAATTAAAATTTCATATATTTAAATATTAATAACATCTACCTTACTATGTTGATTGGTAATTTCAGTAATATTAATAATATTAATAAAGATTGAATGAATATTCACTGTTGTATTAATTTCAGTAATTTTCCAAATCCTGTTAGTACATATTATGAGGGCAATTCATGCTGTTCTCTGTATATGTTCCTTCAGACAGGACTGTGTAATTTTTAATTATTATTTCTTAATTGGTTGTACAGGAACTTGATCCGAATTGAAATTATGACCATTTCAATATGGTCATAATTTGTAGTCTCCTTTTGCTTTGAATAATCAGTATGGAGAGCATCATATGATCTTACAACTAATATTTTCAATGCTTCATCATGATATTTGGATATCACCAATGCGAGACAGACACATCGGATCTTGCAAAATCTCAAACTAATTGGGAAAAATTAAACTTGAGCCAAAACTTATTACATGCTTATTTTATCTATCCAAGGAAAAAATAACAGCATGTGGAGTATTTAGATTATAAGTACAGCTTGAAGGTCTTCATGTAATTTGACGTCAACCCATGCTTTTAATGTCTAACATAAATGATGACAATCAATGCGATGCATTATAAGGTACACCTGCATCTAAGCAGTGTTTGGAGTTGTTCTGTAAAAATGAGTCAATAATGAACAGCTACATATTAGATGGACCTATTTAAGACTATCCTTTCGGAATAGCAAAGTAATGATCATTCACTATCATACAACTTCTTATTGTTTTATGGCAGATAAATACAAGAGTTGCTTTCTACTACAGAATTACAAATATTCTTCTGAATAAAATGATACATGAGTATAAGTCCAAGCAGCCTATAAGTCCAAGCAGCTACATGAGTTGCTTTCTACTGTCTATTCATGAGTTGCTTTCTACTATCTATAAAATGATACATGAGTTGCTTTCTACTATCTATTCATGCGAAAACCCAACCCAATCAGAAGTCAAATCCTAATTAGTCCACAAGTATTGTGATTCAACTAGATGGCGACTTAATTAATAAATGGACATGCATATATATATATCTTATCTAAATGTACAGCAGGCAAAGGGTATGGGGCACGTATATGCTTGTCCTTAAACAGCTAGCTTTACAAAAAGATACAGAATTAAACTACATATAGGAAATGGAAATGGTCGCAGTTCAATTAACTAATCTTCTTAATTAATTGGTAAATATATAATGTTAGCTAGCAACTGAAACTGTACTACTGTACACTTTCCAAACTTCCAGGTTCCCTTCATGTCAACCATACAGGGTCTTGCTATACAAATACAAACTCAAGTATAAATCCAAGTACAAATACAAATAGAAATATATAATACAAATACGAAATAGAGAGAAAGCTGATATTTTTGTAGGTTGTTGGGAATTTGTAAGCAAAGACCAAAACTAATCAACAAAATAATTACATTAACTATCCTGCCATTCTGTTTGAGGAAATGAACAAAGTGGGAACTGATTGGGTACATCAATCCCTTTTAAACCAAAACATGGACGATTAATTCCAAGTCTGTGTCAGGATGTGTTGGATGGTTAAAAACCAACTAATTCAACTAATTCATAACTGTCAAACCTACTCTAAGTGAATGCATCCACTTAATTATGTTTAAAAGTTGACCCTGATTCTTATATCTCAATGCTTACCTCACATATGGAGGTTTGGAACAAGGAGCTGCCTACATTATTTCCATATTGACTTTCTCTAGTACACATTATCAAATCCCAACCCATGAAAATGTTCACTGCTATAAAAGCATTATCAAATCCTAAATAGTCCACATTATCAAATCCCAACCCATTCTCAAATCGCAAAATACCCCTAAATCACAGATTATTTCGCACAAAATCCCAAACAATTTCATTAAAAAATAAAAAAATTATCAAATGTCGACAACTATCATACCAGCGAAGAGAGGGGGAGAACGATGGCGTACGGCGGAGGATCACGGTAGAGGAGCACGGTCGGGGAGGCGCACAGCGGAGGAGACGAGCGATAGGGTTTGAGAGAGGAAACGAGGAAGAGATTTGGAGATTTGGAGATTTGAGGACGAGCGATAGGGTTTAAGAAACCAGCGAAGAAATTGGAGATTTGGAGATTTGGAGATTTGGAGAGGAGACGAGGAGATTTGGAGGAGGCGCGAGGGATTTGGAGAGAAGAAATTTCGCACGAGGATTTGGAGGAGGCGCGAGGGTTTTGGAGAGAATAAGTTTCGCGCTAGGGATTTGGAAGAGGCGCGAGGGTTTTGTTATCGAAACTGGAGGAGGTGATTTTGTTAACGAAAAATATTAAAAAAAAAAAACTACGGTAATCAGATTCCTAATGGGTAATTAGCTACCTTCCCCGGCGCTTTGTATAAAACGCCGGGGAATATAACGATAACCCCGGCGGTTATCATAAAGCGCCGGTGAATTAAAGCTAATTTCTTTTTTAATTAATGCATCCCCGGCATTTTGTTAAAGCGCCGGGATAAAAACGCCCCTGTAGGGTAATTCATTTGTAGTGTATAACGGCATTTTTTATTTAAACGCCGGAACGACCCCCCTCTATCACACAAGTCACTATTTTAATTTTTTAAAAATAATTTAAATATCTATCCTGCCATTTGATGCGATAAATGCCAGGTAGGTTTATACTATAATGACGTTTAGTTTATTGATGCAGGATAGCCTTCTTATATCGCGGGATAGCTATTTTATTTATTTTTAAAAATAAATTAAATATCTATCCCGGCTGTTGACTTGATAAATGCCGTGATATGTTTTATAAAATATATTTTTTATACTTATTTCTTTTAAATTTTTTATATTTTAATATATATATTTTTAATAATATTTTATATGTAGATAGCACAAAATTTGATTATCGAATATTATTATGAAGAATGAAAGCAATTTTGATTCTATATATGAATTAATTAACATTAAAGAATATATATAGGATTATCAGTACTATGCAATATTACTCTATAAGACATAATTTATGTTAGATATATTCTTCCTCTTTTATTAAATATTTTATATCATATCTCATTACTAATAAAAATATCATACATACATTTATCATATCGCATTATGTAATTATATTTTTTTTACAATCAGTTGTAGTACGTAATTGTCTTTATATTAGTATTACCCACAAAGTAGAGAATAAGACTGACATGTATTGTGATAGGCTAGGATTATCCATACATAAACTAACACAACTTGTAGAAGTGAGTTTCAACTTGCGGTTTTCAAGATACGGTGCAACTCGATATTTTGAATATTATAACTAAAAGAGAGCGACATGATTGAAATGTGCATAATCGACATCCAAAAAATCTGAAACTTTGTGCTGTGCTAAGATTTACCACACACAACCTAATTCAACTTGTAGAAGAGAGTTTCGATTCATGGCTTGCAAGATACAGTCATGTATCACTTGCAAGCCTTTTAATTTTTATTTTATAACTAAAAGAGAGCGAAACGAATGAAAACACACAAACGACCATTTTAGTCCCACGTCTCTCTTTCTCACAAACCCAAGCCCGAAGACCGACCATCGTGTTTCGACGTTTTCATTCCCGTTGTTATCACCGTTCCCATGTCGTTGCGATGGTGATAATCTTATTCTCTCTGTCAAACTCTATTTAAAAATGAATTTGAGAATTAGTTAATTTTCAAATTTGAAAATTTTTGGTTTTGAGAAGAACAATTAAAGATTATGGAATTCCACAGTTTTTTTTTTGTGAAAATATTATGGTTTGTTTTATTATGGATTTAGACTTATTAATGAGTAGAACCGATAGAAGATAGTTTGAATTCTAAAATAATAATACACCAATCCCGGCATTTTGGCACAAACTCCGGTGTATCTTTAGCGCCCCGAATTTCTAATATGATATCTTAGAAAATACGTGGCACAATTCCCAGCATCAACTTCAAATGTAATATTAAACACAGCCAAATACCAATAAAAATTTTCAACTTTTATTTCAATAATCATTTACATAGCACAGTGGAATACAATACACCTTAATCACAATTCTCTTTTATTTACAACACTTTACAAATTACATAAGTCACTATATCAATTGAACTCAAGCATCCGAATTCGAGTCTTAAGAAATCACCTGTAAAATATGAGGCTAGAGATAACCCTAACCCCCAAAACTAAAGGGGTCAGCCATAAAGGTGTGAGTGACATAAAACAAACAATATAAGTTAAGCGTTGATTCATGAACAACATGTAATAAATAAGAATACATAAAATATGACGTAACAAGGAAACATGAAAACATCAAGTGAAACTAACTAAGTGTCAAGTGTAGAAAAAGTAAAACACATGTATGAAACCAAGTCAAGAAAACACCATTCTATATGCTGACTCTCTAATGCATACTTGTCGGAGTCTATGCATCACACTCTACATAGGTCCGGTGCAAGCCCTTAATGTCTCCACATTATAGGGTTTAATCCCCCGCTATGCAACTAATCCTAACACGATGACTACTACGAGATGAAGATAGACTGTGAGTATTAGCCCATACCCCGATAATTCCGGAGGTCAATCTCTCTCCACAGATAATTCCGGAGACTATTTCACTCACACCTGGGAATCTTCGAGAATACCCCACACTGCAAGAAATGACACCTCATCACACGGATACCACATGTGCGTCGCCTCGACCCGGATAATTCTGGAGATCAATCTCATACCACAGGTAATCCCGGAGACTATTTCACTCACACCTGGATAATTCCGGAGATTATCTCACACCGCAAGCCATACTCAGGTCCATAACCCATGTTCTCGTTCATCATATCACCACTAGTGCATGTCCTTATCATTTAAGTTGTTTGATTACTTTACGAATCTCCTAGAGTTGGTGTACCCTACCGGACTTAACTCAACAACTGATCAACTAAAATGCCTCAACAGGCCCAAACATAAATATCTCAACTGCCGGTAAACTAGGATCACACACACCCTCTAGAGACTCACACTCAAATATCCAAACCAATCTTCCAATATAAATTGCTCAGTCAAAACAACTTGAAAACATATGTTCAGTAGGAGGTAAAGTATAGAATAGTAAGTTATAGATTAAATCATGTAGAGAATAAATCAGTTGAAAGAACATTCAAAAATATAAAGATACATCAGTATCAGTCGACTAATAACAAGCATAAGTCGACTGTCCAGAAAGAGAATTCCATGGTTTTAAGAAAAATAATCTAAGTGTTATAAGTCGACTATTAAAAACTATCGGTCGACTGTCCAGAGAGAAAAAATACAATAACTATGAGAAAATAATTCTAAGTGGCACCAGTCGACTGTAAAAGTCCTAAGTCGACTGTCCAGAGCGAATTTTCAAGAAAATCTAGAGAACATAGCAGCCGGGTCGTGTCGGTCGACTGAGAAGTCATGCCTGTCGACTGTCGACCTACAGACTGCATACTTTTGGTTGTGCACATTTCAACCGATACGTAGTTTTACTTTATGAAAATGATTTCTACAAAATGCTTATTTCTTATATGATCAAATACAACTTGTAGGACATATAATAGTCCATAAAACTAATCAAAACTACTTGAATTTATAAAAATAGAGATTTTGTTGATTTCTTTCGATTAAAACATGGATTGTGCATATAGTCAAAAATAGAGTTTCTTAAAATCAATTACTCATCGAAATTGCTTCGTATTCAGATCCAAATCGTATCAATACCAAAATCTCAAGAAAATCTCCAATTTGGGTATATTTCCTCAACTCAACTAAATTTCCAAGTTCGATTTTCATGTCATGATCTCTTGATTCATACTTTTCCTTTCAAATTTTCTCAAAACTGTATTACCATTTCAACTTACAACCTCAATCAATTGATAACAACACCATATTCAATTTGTATTCAACCAATACTCAAAAGTAATAAAAATCTCATCTTTATTAGGTTTATGTATAAAATCTACCATATCCAATCAATCCAACATTGATCGAAAAGAGATGGACTACCCACATATAATTTTATTTACAAACAACTAGGGTTTCACAAGATCCAATTTTTCATCCATCCATCCAATTCATAAATAAAATTCAATATCCAAGATCCATTAAATCATTCATAGATCAAACAAACAAATTATACCACTCACATACATAAAAAAAACACAAAATCACTCACATGCAAAATACACAAAGCAAAACAAATAAGTCACTCACCTCAAATGAAGAAATCTTGATAAGAAAGCCTTTCTTTTGCGAAATCCAAGATCCTCTTCTTAATCCTCCAAAAAATAATAAACCCTTTGTGTTGTGCAGTGAAAGACGGCTGTACTTCTTTTAAATAGTCCGGAATTAAGGATTTAGGGTTTTTAAAACACATTTGCAAAATAATCCCTTGAAAATACAACTTTACATAATAGATCCCTATACTTGGAAACACTATAAAACTAATTAAATTGAGATTTAAAAGCAAAATAAATACCTTATTTCCAGCCGGCACTGTTTGAAAAGTCCAGAAAAATAGCTTTGCACTTTTACCCCTCAAAATAACAATTTTGCAAAAAGATCCTTCTTTTTCGTAATATTTGCAAATTGATCCAATAAATATCCAAAAAATCTAGAAAAATTACAATTAAATCCCAAATAATAAATGATGATTTTTCATGAATAAATTTTGGCTTTTGAACTTCTCAAGAAAATATTTGCACGTGTAAAAAGATAAATCTTCAGAAAAATATTTATTAAATCTCCAAAAATCATTTTAATTCATTTATAAACCCTTAAAAATAATATTTAAAAATATGTGGTATTACAGTATCAACATATCCCGACATTTTCTTGTTGAAATGCCGGGATAGGGATATAGTAAATTATTCTAAAACCCGTGCCTCAACCACTGCCTCCTTAAGAGCCATCTGGAAGACGAGTTTGAGGAGCAACTCTAGGAGGGAGTTGTGAGCTCCGAACTTGTTGAGAAGAGGTCCGCCTTAAAGGTGAGTGGAGCGAAGAGCTCGGCTCTGGGGGAGAGCCATTTGGAAGACGAGTATGAGGAGCAACTCTAGGAGAGAGTTGCGAGCTCCGAACTTGTTGAGAAGAGGTTCGCCTTGAAGGTGAGCGGATCGAAGAGCTCGGCTCTGGGGGAGAGCCATTTGGAAGACGAGTTTGAGGGGCAACTCTAGGAGAGAGAGCTCCGAACTCGCTATTTAAGTGAGAGTCAATGGTTGTAGGAGCAGTTCCGAATGGCGAACCACTTCTAACTCGCTTAAGATCAAGTTATCCGAAGAAGAATCGAGCCAAGTGTTGGACTCCGAACTCGTCGTTAGAGGGATTCAACGGTTGTGGGAGCAATTCCGAATGGCGAACCACTTCTAACTCGCTTAAGAGCAAGTTATCCGAAGCAGAATCGAGCCAAGTATTGGACTCCGAACTCGTCGTTAGAGGGATCCAACGGTTGTGGGAGCAATTCCGAATGGCGAACCACTTCTAAATCGCTTAAAAGCAAGTTATCCGAAGTAGAATCGAGCCAAGTGTTAGACTCCGAACTCGTTGTTAAAGGTTAGTAAGTTGCGAGAGCAGCCATGTAGAAGAAGCTGGACTCTGAACTCACCATTTAGCGAGTCGTGACTCGGAGAGATAGAGAAGCAAGAGCAATAATTTTCAATGAAAAGATGTAAATTTTTATTGAAATAAACTAAGTGGCTGCTTCAATAGGGCGAGCCATTATTACATGATATTGGCCAGGTTACAAGCATCGGCCTTATTAAAAATCAGGATCCTACTTCTACAATAAGGTGAAGACCTCTTCGGAGGAGCTGGGAGATTCTGAGTCTTGAAGCTCGGCGGGCCCTTCTATTCGTTTGTAGGCTCCTCAGGGGGAAAGCTCAGCCCTCTCTTTTTGGACAAACTTGGTCAGGTGTCCCCGCTGTATGAGTTCTTCGATCTCTTTCTTAAGAGCCCGACAATCATCTGTGTCGTGGCCGTGGTCCCTGTGAAAGTGGCACCACTTATCCTAAAACCCGTGCCTCAACCACTGCCTCATTTTCATTTATCCCCAAATTACAGTATCAACCACTGCCTCAAACTCGTCTGTGTCGTGGCCGTGGTCCCTGTGAAAGCGGCACCACTTATCCTTGTTCCTCTTCTTGCCGGGTGTATTCATTCTAGGGGGAGCACGGAGTAGCCCTTCCTTGTCCATCTCCATAAGAACTTCTGATATATTAGCAATGAGGGGGGTGAACTTCTCAAAACGAGGAGTCGGGCGACGCTGTCCATTGCCGTCCTTCTGGAATTTTTGGAACCCCTCTTCGCTTGTGCTCTTCCATTTGTTCCCGGAAGATGAATCCTCAAAGCCCGGGAGATTCTCGGCTTCTTCGGCCCAAATCTACTTCTCGCTCCTAAGAAGGGGGTCGGCGAAATTATGCGGGGGCTTCTTGGCAAGGGAGGAGCAAAGGTTAGAGCTGAGGACATTTGATTGGAAGGCGGCCGCCGCAACTAACTAGTCGAGGGAGGCGATGGATCTAACCTTTACAGTGAACCTCCTCACATAGTCTCTCAACTTCTCTCCCTTCTCCTGGCGGAGCTGGAGTAACGAGATGCTGGTCTTCTCCGTGAGTCTGCTACTCACAAAATGGGTGATGAAGAGGGTTTCAAACTGTTCAAAGGAGAATATAGAAGACGGGGCGAGGCGGGAGTACCATTCCCGAGCCGAACCCTTAAGAGTGGCGGGGAAGGTCTTGCACAGCAAGGCATCGGAAGCTTGGTGGATTAGCATGAGGGTCTTAAAGCTTTCGATGTGGTCCTCGGGGTCCGATTCCCCCGAGTAAGTTTTGAACTGCGGGGTTTTGAAACCTCTTGGGATAGGAGCCTCCATGATGGTCCGGGAGAAGGGAGGTCTGCTCGGGCGGATGGTCCTTCCTCTTAACTCTTCATCATTGTCTATTCGACCGATGCACCTCTCCATCTCGTGGAGACGGCGGTAGAGAGCATCGTCTCTCCGACGGTAGTCAAACGAGTCTCTGGACTCGTCTTCATAGGAAGGGGAGCGGGGACTACGACGACGGTGACTCTGGGAGCGGCGGGGGCTAGGCATGTGCTGTTGGTTGCTAGGAGCCAGAGGAGGAGTTATGGACCGATGGCGAGGACTTTGGACCCGTGGAGAGGTAGGAGCCCTTTGGGCATTGTTGTTGTTGGGTCGGAGGTTGAGGGCTTCCAAAATAGTCGTCTGGAACTGCTGGAACTCGGCACGGGTGATGGGTGCCTCATCGTTCCTTGGATGTTGCCAACCGGCTGGGAATGGGGTCTTCTCCTGTGATGCTCAGGGGACTCTCTTTGCCCTCTTCGGGTAGGGGACTTTCTGTAGTCTCGGCTGTGAGGAGATCGCTCATCCGGACGTTGTTGGCGGGAGGCTCCCTCTCGGGCCCGCTTTTCATCCAGACGGCGGCGAAGATCCTCATCCTTCTGCCGATTAAGGATGGTATTGCGAAGGTCAAAAGCTCGGGGATTGTGGGAGGCCATAGAATTCGTAGAGGCATTGTGTATTGAGACGCGGTCCTGATGGAGAGGTTGTTTCTGCGGGTTGGGATGCGAGGCCCCTGCACCGGCATTTTGAGGATTGGGGGGACCCTTAGGAGGTTGCTGATTCTGAAGAGGAGGCTGGTCCTGTTGGAGAGGGTCCTCAGCTTGAGGAGGAAGTTGCCCCTGCTGCTGAGCGGGTTGGATGGGGACTTCCTGTTGCTAATCAACGTGGTTGGGTCCACGATTGGACCCTCTGGATCTTACTTTCCTAGGAGGCATGGCTGGAGAAGATCTGACCAACGGGAAGAGGGGAGGCTGCTATTCGTTTGTTTCCCACAGATGGTGCCAATCTGTTACCGCTAAATCTGGGGTGGGGGCAAACAGATAGTATTTGTGGATTCTTGAAAAACTTGAATAGCAAACCTGAAACCTGTTTTGCCGGAGTTTGACCATTGACTCCCGCCATTCACCTGCAAAAAGTGCGAGACACCGGGGTTGATCCCGGCGACGCACTCTCCGACGCTCAAGTCAGTAATCAGGAATGATTATGAAATAGCGTAAATTGGCAAAAGATTGATTACCTCTTAATAATGGTGGATGGGGGGTATTTATAGTCGTCTTAGGGATCAGATTAGGAATGTAATCCCTGTGATTAGATAAGGAATGTAATCCCTGTGACCAGATTAGGAATGTAATCCCTAATTCCCTGTGAAAGGATATATGTGAATCAGGGCTGTTGATTAGGACTAATCAGGAACCCTAATTCTATCATGCTGGACCGGGTTTATTTCGGGTTGGGACCCGTACCCAGTTGAGGTGGATCCGTTCGTGGGTTATTGGGTCGTGAAGAAAGACCCAGTTCCCATTTCAGACCCGTTAGTAGGTGAAATTACCGTTTTACCCCTGAGCTTTAAGATTCGTGTCCGATGTGAACGGTCCCGATTTAATCCTATTTTTAGCCATATCATATGTGATGACTTTTTATTATTTCTTGCTTTCTGTTCTGTTTTGCACTGAGGTTTCGACCCTGTTACAATAAGAATCAACCAAAACTATATAGAAAGGAATTGTAGCCTAATGAATCTAGTTTCCATAACATCTTACGGATCTAGATTCCGATCCATAAGCTGTTAGATATTATAATTTGAGTCACTACTAGTCTGTATTTTTCAGAATTGCAATTTAGTAAAATATGGACACAACTTTCAGTTGAAACACCATAGTAATAGTAGTGTAATGACATGAAACTCTTCAGAAACTTAGTAGACATGCTTAGGATTCATTTTCTAATTTTTTTAGGTTTTTATATTGATTTTACACCTTTTTTCACCCAGAGGATTTTGACTATAAGCTGCTGCCAGAACCCTTATGCTGTAAAGATTAGGGTAATCGACCTAGTTATAGTCAGAATCAATTGAAACTTACTGAATATGAATTGTAGACCCATATGTATACATTTTAAGTAGAAATAGAACATTCAAAATTTCTCCAAGTGTTGGAGAAAATTATAGAACTACACTCTCTATCTGAGATAGCGAGTTCATTTCAACTAGACTAGCTATATCAGACAGTGAGTAGGTCAATTTGATAAATAGTTTTAAAAGTTGGTCAGTTTGGTAAATACTTTCAAAATGTGGGTCATTTTGGGAAAAAATCTAATATATATATCTAAACTAGGCTGTACTAGAGATGTGAGTTGCAAAAATTGTACTCCCATTTTGTTCATTGTGAAATCATTGACTTATCACTGCCCATGACTTAAAATTTCAACCCAATGCAGTTCACATATTGCATTAAGGTTAGGATTGAAGTGCAGTCAGAATGTCTTATACAAAGCTCTTGATTTCTATGTCTTGCTTCTTTATCTACTGCCAAGCAGGTGTTAGACGAAATGCCCCAAAGAAATTATTAGTCTGAATTACAATCGAAAATATGATTCCGTACAGTAAAAATGTGTTTGGATAGATTGGAATATCTGTAGATGTATATGTTCTTCTCCTGGCAGTATATGTAGGTTGCTTGATGCCATGGATGTACTGGCAAAGTGGGTGAATAAAAATCTGAATTTCAGTTTGTTTACAATCCATCCCCTTGATACATATTTTCCCTTTTTCCTCTAATTTAGTTAGGAAAGATTGAGGAAGTCAATGTCATCTAGGAAGAGCAATAAGACAACCCCAAATGGCCAAATGTAATTAGTGACATTTGATAAATCGGAGAAGGAATAAGGCTAATGGTTGTCTGCCATCATCATTGTTATTTGAAAATTTAGCTAGTTTATCGTGTAAGTGAAGAGTCTCCAGTAGGGCTGTTCATACTTTGGTTAAAACCGATTACCGAACCGAACCGAACCGAACCGAACCGAAATTTACCAATTTGGTTCGATTTTTCGGTTTTTCGGTTCGGTTTTGATCCAAACCGGAGTATTGTTAGAGAGTTCGGGTCGGTTTTTGGTTGGCTTCTAAATAAACCGAACCGAACAAAAACCAAACTTTTTTTGGACCAAAATAAATTCTACCCCTAGGATCTACGGTAAATGGGATCTAACGGCTAAATCTAAATGACTTCTCAACTTCTCTATTCTTTGACCCTAGACGTTCTCACTTCTCAGTCTATTAATGACTTCTCAATCTATTAATTCGGCCTCTCAAGTCTCATCTCTGATAAGTGATTCTCTATTTCACAGATCGATTCATCTCTCTCAATTCTCAATTCCTTTAACCCTAGACGTTCTCGACTCTCGATCTCGACTTTCGATCTCCATCCTCGACTCTCGACTCTCGATCTCCATCCATCCTGGCCTCCTCGCACTCTCAACTCTCGACTCTCCATCTCCATCCCTCCTAGCCTCCTCTGGTGCCGTTCCCCCGACCACCCTCCTCTGGTCCCCTGGTTCTCGCATCGCGATTCACAGGAGGCAATGATCCAGGTATTGTTCCTCTTCCTCTTTCTCACGCCATCTCCATGTTATCTCAAGAAAGAGAATTGCAGATGTTCCTCGTGCGGTAACTATCATTACTTAGCATGCTCTTATCTTCAAATCTAGAGGGTAAGGACTTGAAAGACTTCGAGGCTATTAAATGCTATACACTACTATTTATATGATTGATGATTTGATGCCATGGAAGACATTAATAGCTTGTGTTGTATGTTAAAGCCTTGGACATTGGTGATCTAGAGAAAGGTATGTTTGGTATCGCGGAAGGAGATTGATGCGGTTTGCACTTGTAAGATTATTTGACTTGCACATTTTGCATCTATTCTGTGCATATTGGAACCTTTGAATTGAGTAATGATTTTGAATCATGATAATTTTATTATGAATTGAGTAATGATTCATCTCTTTAGTGCTTTTGTAGGTTTTGAGAATCTTTAAAATAAAATTAAAAACTCAAGAATCATTGGATTGTTAGAATGTATGTGGGTGTGGCTGTGGCTGACAGTGGAGGAATAGGGACAGGAATTTATCTCGCTCAATCATGTAAAAATTTGTTTCACACAGAGGGCTTGAGGAAATACAAGATGGACAAATTGGTAGATGTACATGTCGAATATTTCAGTGAAACCAAACTATGTTTCATTTCATAATGCCTCATCTTAGCACTCCAGTCAAATTTGGTTTGTACTTCAGGCAATTATTGAGACTTTTTGCTAGATACTTTTTAAAAGTTTGTCATCTTTGAGCAATACCTGGATTATTGCCTCCTGTGAATTACAGGGAGAATTTCACTGAATGATGATTGTTACTTCACTGAATGTATGTGCAGGTTTGATAATTATGTGCAGGATTGATTATTTTGTTGCTAACTCTAAAGTCTTAGTCTACATGTCTATTCAAGTATGTGCAGGATTGAGTTGTCAAGTGCAAAATGCTTGTGCAAGTGCGAAATGCAAATTATTTGAGTGCAGACTAAGATATGATTTGAGTGCTTGTGCGAGTGCAAAATGCACTCTTAATCTACATGTCCATTCAAGTATCAAGTATGTGTGCAGGATTGAGTTGTCAAGTGCAAAATGCTTGTGCAAGTGTTTATGCAAGTGCAGTGCCAGTTATACAGTTGCAACAGTTTCACTCCTCTGCAGTTGTGCAAGTGATTATGCAGCTATGCTTGAGTGCTTGTACAAATGCAAAATGCAACAAGTATTATAAAAATGTGTAATTTTAAATTGTGAATTGTAACCTTATATAATTGTATTTGTAACTTGTAAATTCTAATGTATTGAATATTAAATAATGATTTTTCCATTCAAAATCACATGTAAAATTCAAAATTGAACAACTTCTAAAAAGTTCGGTTAGTTCAGTTATTAACCGAACCGAACCGATAAAATTCGGTTCGGTTCAAACCAAATTTTATCAGTTTCGGTTCGGATTTTGGTTTCAAATATATCAAACAAAAAATTTCGGTTCGCTTCGGTTATTTTCGGTTCGTTTCGGTTTCGCACCGATGAACAACCCTAGTCTCCAATGGTTGGTGGGATTCTTAGGGCCTTCTGTGGACTATATCCTCTGTCATTATGGAAACACAGATACACATCTTTACGCTGTGTTTGGTTTGTTGTTTTGAAAACATATTTTAAAAACTGTTTTTTGGAAAACAGTTTTTTGAAAATAATTTTTTTGAAAATAAGAGTATAAAAGGTGTTTGGTTAAAAAAAATTTCCAAAATTTCATAAAAACAGTTTTTGGAAAATTAGAGTATAAAAGGCGTTTGGTTAAAAAAAAAATCCCAAATTTTTAAAAAACAGTTTTTTGAAAATGAGAGTATAAAAGGCGTTTGCTTAAATCAATTTGCATTTGGTTTCTTCTGAAGAGTTTTTTTTACTGCAGTTACAGAACACAGTCCTACAAGTAGACCAGCAAGAAGATATCATCTCTATTACACCCAACATGACTTATTACACCCAATATGACTTATATAACTCAATAAGTCAGATAAACGGCCGAAGCGAAACAAAAGAATTGAAGAATTATTGTCAGAAGATCTATGCAAAATCAAAGCTACTTTGATCGTGGAATCACAACAAGGACTACAACATCTCCGTATCTCATTCCTTTCAAGAGATTTATTACTGGAATGATTTTTTTTTTTCTTTTCTTAATCGGCATAAATTGTAAACAGCCATTTCGCAAAAGCAATTAGTGTATAAACAACACCATTAACATATATATAACAACGCACACAACACAATCAATGACACGTGTTTTTAAGATACAAAGCTCACTCAACAACAATACATATAATCTAATGCAGTCACAAAAGAAATTGTTGTAAATGTTTTAGTCTATATATAAAATGAAGACCATAAAAACTGTGTTCTTCATACAAGAAAATATTGACCCCGCTTAAGATCCACCAAACTTGATTACATTTTGACTAATTCAAATCAGAAACACCGAATCACTTCATAAAGATGTGCAAATGTGCTTCTGAAACTATAAATCAGAAGGTTCACATCATTTATTATAAATACAAGTAATTCTGTGTCAGATTATACCTTACAATGTCATCAAGTTTATCAATTACTTCAGGTATTCTTAATGTCAACATAATAGAGAGAGCTAATGCATATGCTTTTTTGTGGATGAACGTGGCATTGTCAATCTGCAAAAATTTAACCGACTGGATTTTCATATTGAAATAATAGCAGTTTAAATAAAATTAATAGAAAATGACTGGTTTTATGGGTACTATAAGGATATTGCATGGCCATTACCAATCAAACAAGCCTGAATATTTTGTTCTTACTAAACCATCACTGCTAACAATGACATAGACAGGATCAAGAGTTCTGGTAATGACTTCTTCTGGTGTCACCATCATTCGCTTATTGAGTGCATCTTCTAAACCCTAGGCATCGCACCAGTAATCATGCACATAAAAAAAATGGATCAAATGTAACCAAAATTTTTATTTATAAGATTCCAGCTTAAATGAAAAAAAAAAAACGTGCACATCTTTATGCATATCTGATCATAAATGATCACATATGCATAAAGAGCATTGCAAGCATGACTTTCTTACATCATAAGGCAAACTCTATTAGCACTTCTCTGTTACCACTATACAAAGAACAAAAAGGCAAACTCTGTTAGCACTATACATAAAGGCAAACTCTCTTACCACTATACAAAGAAAAAAAAAAGGCAAACTCTGTTAGCACTTCCAAGCATGACTTTCTTACATCAGTTTCACATTGCAGAATGTACATATTCATATAACCAAATGCTCAACAATGCCAGAAGAGAATTGTAGGCTCAGAACACAGTAAGAGTATAGAAGAATTGTTCAAATAAAGCATCAAGATTAGTCTAAGGCTACCTTGTTCAAAATAATTACTGCATATCATCATTGCCTAGACCGACTCAAAAAAGAAGGCTTGCGGGTGAAGAATGCATCAACAACAAAGATTTATTGCAATCTTCAGTGTTGTTATAAAGCATCAGAAGCCATCATCTCCAGTATCAAATTAGCATCTGAAGCCATCATCTCCAGTATCAATTTGCAATCTTCAGTGTTGTTATAAAGGATTAGAAGCCATCATCTCCAGATTCATAAGAGGCACACCCTTAATCCCTTACATCTTCTTATTTTTCAATCACATCATTCCCCATTTCTCCTATCTAGTGCTGCTATTGATCTCTACATTCCCAGACCATCGCAGCTAATTATACAACCTCAGCTTCATCAATAGGAGCTACCCCTAAGAACCTTATGATTGAAGGTTTCAATCGTGTACATAAGTATATCTCTCATATCGAACAGGAGGGATAGGTTTCAATGAGTACCTCTCAACTGGAGGAAATGTAACAAAATTTTTCATAATGTTAGCAGATGTTCTTAAAATGAAATAAAAAAACATGCACATATTTATGCATATTTGATCATATACTAGATTTTCCCGTGGGCACGTGCCTACGACACGTCTTCAAAACGATACAGCATATGAAAAGCATTGTAAACAGTAAATCAACAATTATGTATCTCAAGTTTGAATAGTATAACAATAATTAGTTGTAAATAAAAGTCCATATTTCCATAAGCATGCATATATATATATATATATATATATATATATATATATATATATATATATATATATATATATATATATATATATATATATGGGACATCTTCCGTTGCAAACGTAAATATCGTGCAAACGCATGCAAACGCCTTAACCCGTCATCCCCAATGATGGGTTAAGGCATTTGCACGTTTGCAAACGCTGCAGTAGCGTTTGCAACCAAAGAAGGCCCTATATATATATATATATATATATATATATATGGTAAAAGGGATATGAGCAACTAATTTGCTCATTTAGTAAATGAGCAATTGATTATGTGGCATACATGTGATACATTGAACAACTAACCCTTTTAATGATTTTCCAATCACATGTATGCCACATCATCAATTGCTTATTTACTAAATGAGCAAGTTGCTCATACCCTTTTTTCGCATATATATATATATATATATATATATATATATATATATATAGAGAGAGAGAGAGAGAGAGAGAGAGAGAGAGAGAGAGAGAGAGAGAGAGAGAGAGATAATTAAATAAATAAAGGAGTTGTTTTTGGGGGGAATTTGAATTTGAGTTTTGAGGGAAACTTTTGGGGGGGGGGGGGGGGGGGAATGTGTTTTGTGAGATTAGATCTGGGTCTTTGATTTTGGGGGATTGAAAGAGAGCCACTTGATAGCTTTCTTTGTGTTTTATTATATAGATGATAAAATATGCATTATAGAGCTAACTAGTTAATATGATTGTGGAGATATGGGACTAACTTCCTATCCACACAGCAAGTCATCCTGGAGATATGGGAATATCAGAAATATCAGCAATACTAATAGGAAAATCCCATATTTGAAATACTGATAGGCAATATCCACACAGCCAGCAAGTTGGTTTGGAACCCTCATTTACTCTAGGTCTTCATATGTATGTTGAAGCAGATGTTGTAGTACTTTAGGTCTTCATATTTCAATCAGAAAATCATGATTTTGTATGTATGGCTACAACTGAACCCGATCCATACAAATCTTAAGCCAATTAATAAGTGAAGGATATCAATACCCAAATACTTAACAATATCACATTTGCAACAAAGACTGTTCAGCTGCTGCTCCACACTAGTCTAACTCCAGCTAAAAATTAAAACAACTGTAAATATGAAATCATGAAATGAAATACTAGTACAAAGCAATGTAAAATATTTTAAAGGATTGAATTAGTCGTAGGCTCAGAACACATTTGTATAGAACAATTGTTCAAATAAAGCATCAAGATTAGTCTAGGAGTGCATTATTATGCCATGCCAACTAGTTTTAATCATGTGTCCACCAACCCACCACCCGAAGTTAAATTCATCAAGCATACACTCAGCTGATCAGAAAAACTGCACAAAGAATCATGTCCGCCTTCACATAAAACACAACAGAGACCACAAAGATCACCAAAAAAAATTATTCATTTCTTTCCTTCACTGCTTCTGTTCCTTTTTTTCCTCTTCACCAATATACAACAAAACCAAGCAGAAGGGTGGGAAACACATTCTATAAATAATTAGTGCATTTCATCATTACCTAGACCGACACAAATTTAAAAGGCTTGGGGGTGAATTAAAATTTAAATCAAGCACTTCCTGTTAGTGACACCTCCATCCATTCTTCTATCCATCATTGGTAACAAACATGCGTCCATGCGCACTGCCTGAACATCAAGAAAATCGTAAAGTAAAATCTCAGACATTAATAATAGATAGCGCCATGCACATCTGTTTGCATCTGTATACACTTCAGAATTTAATGAAGTTTGCATCATTTACCCACCAGCATCATTTACCCCTTCTAACAATAGATCATTCAAACTACAATAAAATTATTGTGTAGTTACCTCATTTGGAGCTACACAAAGAATATAGAACCCATGATAATTTCTTTCTGAACTGTTTCTGAAACTGACAATGTAAATATGATTAAAAGTGAAATACATGCTTTACATATCAGATGGTTACTTCACTTTGTATTATAATTTCTGAAGACTTTAGAATCACCTCCCACAAGTTAAAATGTTGGTTGAAGATGTCTCATCTTCAAAGAATTGGATCAAATGTAACATGCACATTAACTAAATACACTTTCATGATGCACATAAAAATGAGGTACCATTATAATGCACATAAAAATTTCATAATGCACATAAAACTTTAAAAATGAGGTACCAGTATAATGCACATAAATATTTCATGTATCTCAGTGACCAATGATCATTATCATGCTTCATAGTTAAATCAACTTGATATTGGTTATCAGATAGACTGTCTGCGGTAAATTCATGAAGAAGGTAGTCTACATATAATCATACCATGAGATGGTCACAATTAATGTATGAAAGGAAAGGAACATTTAGATATAATCATACCATGAGATGGTACAATGAAGCTCCACACCAGATTATAGTAATACAGTACTTAGGGAGATTGGAAAAACAAAAATTATCAGTACATCACTGTCTCGCATTCCACATTGCCGTAACAATTCGATCTCTTTTCCTACCCATACGGTTCAATTGGGAAGATGACAAGTCCAACGCTTGAGATGTGGATGCATTCTCTTCATTTTGTAGATGTATTAATTCTTCATCTACAAAATATGCAAAATATGTATCGTCCACTGTATGTCTGCATATAAAATTATGAAGTATGCAACAAGCAGTTACCATTAGAACCTGTCTTGTCGACTTATAGTTTTTCATATACTTGAAGATGGGAAACCATTTTCTAAATACTCCAAAGGTTCTTTCAATGATATTTCTAAGCCTTGCATGCATTTTGTTAAAATGTTGCCTATGTTGAGTTGGTGCATGATTAGCCCCTTGGAAGTCTTGCAAGTGATATGGCTCACCACGGTATGGGGCTAAAAAACCGGGCATATTCGTATAACCACAATCTACCAAATAGTATTTATCATCTTGAGGGATTTGAAACAATCCTTGTGCTAATGCACTTTGAATTACATGGGAGTCACTAGCACTTCCTTCCCATCCCGCATGAACAAATGTGAACATCATATCAAAATTGTAAGCAGCTAGCACATTTTGAGTTATGTTTCCCTTTCATCCACGACAAGCATTGTGTCGACTAGCGGGTGTCCAAGCATCGATTAATGTCCCATCAACAACGCCGATAGCTTCCTACATCCGTCTTAAAATCTAGTATATCAGTAAACATTAAAAGATTATAATAATATGTTAATAACATGGTTCTAAAAATACCTTAAATTAAGGATAAAAATCCGTGGAACTAGTGATCCTTTCATGTATACGTGTCATGTTTGGGGGAGTAATGAGAATTGTTGCTGCTCTTGCCAAAGCTCTCAACACATTATTAAAATGTCGGTTGATAGTTTCTGTCGAATGTTGAAACCGATCAGAAGCCTCTCTCACTCTGTGACTATGACCGACAATGTACAAAAAAATGGCAACACTTTCTTCAATAGACACATGTCTCTGTTGGGACTCCTCGTGCGTCTCCTCGAGGTAGTTGCCATTTTTCAAAAAATCACACAATGCCAAAAAAAAACTTAATTCATACGGAATATGCTATGACACTTGTACACGGGACCATCTTTCTTGCAAATATTCTCGTCCTGTTAGTGCCGAAGTGAATTATGGATTTTTTTGTGGCCATTAGGAACTGGAGTGTCATCAAGTCCTCAAATTCGTCATTGTCATCATCTGCCGAGTCCATCTCTCTGGTAGCACTTGCTATAGTCCACTCTGGAAAAGTAGAATTTATTTGCATAAAGTATGTTCAAGTTTTTATACTATAACAATAGTTGATGTTATATAAAGAATTACCCAAGCAGTGCATACCATAACCTCCATAAAAGTTAGAAGTAGAAGAAGAAGAAGTAGTACCTAATGCCTCATATATCGTTATCGAATATCCTATTATCTATCAATCAGTACATACCATAACTTCCATAAAAGTACATTCAAATCTTATATTATCTAACATTGATAAAGCACATAAAATCACAACATAACATAATAATAGGTAAAGTACATTCAATTAAACTAGTACAATAAAACAACCTCATTGTAGCAAGAAATGATCATAAAACAAACTAAGCGTAGCAATAATACATGTAAAAAAAATAGCCATTAGAAGCTAATGCAACCCATAAAACAGCATTCCCTAATCCACGAGACTGTTCAGCCACAGCCGCCTAACATCCTCGTTCATTGTCACGAAGGCTTCACGGTATACAGAATGTTAGGCAAACAACTAAACTGCCTTCCCAACCTGTGCAGAATGAATCCCTATCATCGAATTAATTATATTGATGCACATTGCCATGGAGTAAGGATCATCTACAACCTAGGGTTTATTTTGTTCGGACATTCTGCCCCTCAGCATTTCAGCTTTTGCAATTGATGCAGAGGTAATCGCATCAATATAGATATCCATCTTAGAACCCTTCGAGCTTTTTGTTGCTCGACCACTTAACGGTTCAAATTGCCTTTTGCAAGACCCCTTCCCTCTCGGTGCATCATCACCCTCATCATCCACATCTACTATCAGTACATCAGGGTGGGCGAACTCATCATCGACCCTCCGTTCCTCATTAGAGTCAAGGGGATTTTGTGTTGAAGCCCTAGAAAGTAAGCCCTGGGCAGTAGACCCCTGAAAATTTTTGGTCAAAGCATCGTAATTCGGCAATCCCTTCGACCGAAATATTTTTGTCCTAGGGTGTGCCTATAATATAATTTTGTGGTGTTAATTATTAAGTAGAAAAGTGACGTTTAAGTTTAATAAGATGGAAATCACATACTATTATAAAAATAAAGATATATATGAACTTTAATGTATGTATGCCAAACTTCCGGCTCGCAATTTACTGTTTGGTTCTCTTCATCCCATCCCAAACCGCTTTGGTTCTTCAAATTCTCAAACTCCCACCACTTAATCCTAAGTCTTGAATGTTTGTCCTTTAATTCTCTTACCGAAAATGTATGGCTAATGATGTTTTTCATATCAAACACAAACCGTGCAAAACTTTTGCTTCAAATGTAAAAGCTATTTCGCTCTACCTCCTCCTCCATCAAGATCACACACCCACTATACATTTGGATTCCATAATCCAACATCAACTTCCACTTCCTTCTCCTTTCCCTTTCTAGTCATCTATATTATGAACAGACACGTTAAATATAAACAATAGAATTATACATTAAAATAGCGTTTCACGTTGAATTACATTAAAAATTAAAAACAGAGAAGATTACACTTGAATTTTTTGCGAAAGTTCTTGTAACGCCCCGGATCCCAGTTACAGGATATCCGTGACATCACCACAATCTTTCCCTTCAAATGAATCTCAACACAGTAAATAATACGGATATTTAAAAACTTTTATTTCCAAATAGAATCATTACATCAATAATTACAACCCTTATCTTATTCTTGAACAAGGAATACAAATTACATAAACTTATTACAACTGATTACAAAAATATTCAAACTCTTCTTGCGAAGCTATCAGCTGTCTTCCAGATCGGCAATCGATTGGTCACCGCCGAAATCCCGCTGAGTGGTCTATCTGTCTCCCTGGGACTTACTCTTCGGCTTGAGCCTTCTGCTATGCGACTCTGATTTTTCTGCACCCGCTTGAATGATGGGCATGTACACTGCCGCCTCACTTGGATGCCCTGCTGGCCCGGCTCTCTTGTCCTTATGACCCGATATCCGGTACCTAATTAAGTGGGCACGTAAGTAATTCTACTGACGCAATGCTGATAAGAAAACAACGATCTCCAACTAGCACACCTACAATTCATCTTGAATGGAAAAGAAACGTGTATCATGATTTTCTAATGTTCGTGTATACCATGACTTAAAGTCTAACACAAAACACAGAGTACAGAAACAGATGCCTTAATCAAATATCAGCGAGACTCTAGACACACATGCATCCCATACTACATGTGCCCCAGATCAAGCCATTTCTCCAGTTTCAGGAATTCGAACCCTCACCATGCAATGCATTCTATTATTGTACACTTCACGTTCCTGATAGTAGAGCATAGCTGAGGAGGTTGCAGATTAATCGGTCTCATCCATTCTGCAGTCACTTAGTGGTGTCTCGGTTTGCCACTAGTGCATGGCGCCCGAACCCCACTTAAAAACCATGATGAACCTACAAATACACTGCAATATATCCATTATGCAGAAGATCCAATATGATCCGTTCGTGTCCACCACATAGAACATGACGGCCTCGATGGTCTAAAACCCCCTATCTGCCTGGAAATCGACATTCTGTTCTTACCACGCTACTTCAGGAATCAACAGTGCAAGATACGCACCGCAGCACATATCCCTAATGATAAGAAGCGACAATCCTATGGTCATCACTACCTAGTGCCAATTCTCAAAACAAATCGGGTTATAGGGAATCACCCCTAACACCAATTCGGTCTTCAAGCGAAACAAAAATAAGGAAACCTAATCAATGCAGTTTGCTGAAAACATGAGGTAACCAAAAATCGTACATGGTGTTTGAACAATCAATGCCGAGCCTGACTGGTCTGTCAAAATAACAGTCATCACGGGAATCACATCCACTGATTCCCACTACTTTCACAGGTTAGCGACCAAAATAATCCCGACCCGTGACTCTCAGCGAGTAGTCCGACGGTGCCCCAAGGATGCAATATAATTCAATTGAAGGTAAGCACACACAAAATCACAAATTCCTGACCATTTGACCGACTCAGACATCGAGACACCAATCACAACCCGACCAGAGCTATAGCCCAACTTACTCATGTCCACCATGAGTACTAGGCACAGGAACTTGTCTAAGTTCCAGAGGAAATACTAAAATCTCTTTTAAGACTCAATAGCTCATGATCACCACACTGCCGTATGCAGAGGGTTCCTCATCAATTGTCTGATAGAATAGTTCAAGAAATAACAGTAGCTTTAACTCAAGCTATGCTCATCAGAATCCAACACAATCAGACTTCTAGAAGACGGATCCCTCAATTCTTTAAATAACTCAATTCCCCGAGCAAACTTAAGCTCGAAGTCAAACTAAACAATATGTTGCTAAACTTGCAAGGACCATAACTTCCAGCACACAATTCGGAATTGCTTGATATCCCCCATTCTAGAAAAATAAGATCCTAGTCTACAAATCTCCAGTGAACCATTTCCTCAAATTCAATCATCTTGACACTCTAAACACCTCATACACTCTCAGCGGTATGTTCCTTCCTGCACTCGCTGCACCTTTTCGATATCATAAAAGTTTGCCCACTCATCGGAATTACTCGATTCTGGGTTTTATAGAAAGGTGGAAGTGTCTACTACAACTTTTTAGTTGAATACATCCCCAGATTCCATCAGTAAATTCCTCAAAACACCAATCTCTATAAAGTGCACATTCAGGAAAAAAGTAATTCTTTCAACAAACAGGGTCTTAACTAGACTGGATCTGCCCCAGTTTTGAAAAAATCATAACTCTCAACCTACAAACTGGAATTACAAAATTCTAGTTGGGTTAGAAAGCTATGAATCCCTACTACGATTCTCTAGTTGGTCAAATTCCCAAATTCTTAACAAGTAATTCCAGAATTTTCCATCTTCATAGACCAGTCGATTTGCACTAGGCTGAACCTAGTTCTCTTTGAAATCCAATAACAAATCAACCTTAAGTCCAATGCTCATGAAATACGAGATTCTTAATACACACATATACTATTCCATTTTGTCTAAAATTCTCATTCAGATTCATATCGCACAATGAGTTAGGACTCCTCAAACACTGCATAAAATTTCAGCTGCTCTTTCTGCAGGGTATTTACTACCCCTTACTAAATAATTTTGAAACCTCATCAAATGACCTCTAAAAATTCTAAAATTTGAGAATCATTAAATAGACTCATACCACAAGTTACTCCGAAAATTTCATAACAATATCATAGACACACAAGGAGTTATGACCTTTTGAACCTCAATCCAAAAACAGTCAGCTTCAGCCACAACTTCCAGACCAGTTATATTCTACAATTTCTTTGAGATATCAAACGACATTGGAAAATTATGAAGTTTAATACTATAGCTGTAGACACATACAAGAGTGTCCACAAAAATATTCAGCTTAAAATACGTAGGCTACACTAAGATACAAAATCAGGAATACGCAGCAAATTTCACACAGCCAGCAGCAAATTCGGCTGCTTACTGCCCGAGATTGGGTCCTATGTTTGGGCTATCAAATAGCTTCCAAATATTATGAAAAAAATTCATGGATGCACTACATATATAGAACAATAATTCTTCAAATTTGAGCCCCAAATTCCGAGCCGTTTGGGAGCAAGAAATTTCCAAACTCACTCTCACAAGCATGCATCTTTACAAAAGCTTATAAAAATGAGTTGTTCTTACCATACAACTATCTTTCTTTGCATTCCAATTATCATACATGATAATCAAAATTTTCCAAATACTACCACAAGCTAAGAATTCGCATGCACATCAAAAAAGTAAATCTTTTAGAGTTGGGGGAGATCACCCACTTGTAGTTTGCAAGAAAACTCCTCCTTGTAGCTTGCTTGCTCCTTCCTCTTCAAGCTTGCACCCGTGCTCTTGTAGAAGCTCCACAACTCCTACTACTTTTTCTTCTCCACTACCAATTCTCTACTACAAAAAAAAACCTCTTTTATTTTCTTCTCCTTCTTTTTTTTTTTCTCTCTTCTATATTTTTTTTGAAGATTAAGAACAAGTGAAAGAAAAATGAGAGAGTGATTGAAAATGGGGATTTTATAGGAATGAGGGAACTATGGTTTGGGGTGTAGGCCGGAATTGGATGGAGAGGGAGGATGGTGTAAGGTGGAGTTGAGTGGGGATGGATGGAGGAGATGAAGACAACACACATCTTCTAGAAACTTTTGGGAAGTTTCTTGGAAGTTTCTCATCTCAAAGTCAACACACACATAGTGAATTATTCTCACCATTGGAACTTTATCAAGATCCAAGCTATGATCATATGATGCTAGGGTTCCTAACCATAGGTTAGGTCAAGGGACCCTAGGTTATCATACCCTAATTCTAACCCTTGTGCACAATTCCAATCCACATTCAATTCAAGCACTAGTTTAAATTAAAAATGACCAATATATATAAATTAAAATCTATAAAAATATATGTTTTATAGAAATTATATTTTTCTCTCGAAAATTATCTGGTCAAAATAATCGGGACAAACCCACAGTTTAATCGAGAAGATATCTCGAGTCTGTCTTATCAGGTTCAGAACAACTCATGTGTGAAACCTCTCTATTAAAACTGATAACTATTAGAAAAATACGTAATCATGTGCAATACTCGGACGTGCACAAATTACTATGCAAAAATAGCCATCTGCTATTTTGCGGAGTATTACATCACTCCTTACTTAAAATCGTTCTGTCCTCAGAACGACGCTAGGCGAGCAAACAAACATCAATGAGCAGAAGATACCTTCCCTGATCATCTCAAATTCCTCGAGGAACATCCTCAACAACTGAATCTCAAGTGCTCAACACCGGCTCACATGCCTCAAGTGCTCAACGCATCCTTCCATCCCGGAGATTAATCCCATCGCGTGGATCATTCGAGGATCTGTCTTATCTCACATCCACCGTACTGGGGATGAATCACCTTGGGGAAAGTCGCTCTCATCCTGGACTACTGGAGATCAATCCATCTCCACAAAACATCCTAGGCCTATTTCATCCCGCGTTTCGGAATACTGGAAAATACCTCGCTCCACGGATTATTCTGGAACCTTCCTTATCATTAATTTTCCCGTGGGTATTACTATCGTCCTCGGAATACTGGAGATCAATCCCACTCCATAGAACATCCTGGGCCTATTTCATCCCACGTCTAGAATACTGGAGAATATCTCACTCCTTGGATCATTCTGGAGTCAATGTTCCATTAGCCTGCTCGTGAATGTTGCTCTCATTCCTAGAATACTGGAGACCAATCCCGCTCCACAGAATATTCTGGGGCCTATTTCATCCCACGTCTAGAATACTGGGGAATATCTCTCTCTGGATCATTTGGAGCCAACATCACACAATCTTTCTCATGAGCGTCGCTCTCGTCCCTGGAATACTGGAGACCAATCCCGCTCCACAGATCATTCTGGGGCCTATTTCATCCCTCGTCTGGAATGCCGAGGAATGTCTCACTCTATGGATCATTCTGGAGCCATCCTCACCACACGAACTCCCCATGAGTATCGCTCTCGTCCCAAAATACTGGAGATCAATCCCACCCCATAGAACACTCTGGGGCCTATTTCATCCCTCGTCTGGAATGCTGGGGAATATCTCACTCCGTGGATCATTCTGGAGCCTCCATACTTATGATCGTTCTTGCTTCATCATATCTCCTTCTAGTGCCCAAGTCAAGTTCTCAGCATATCTTCTAGCTCTTGGTTGCACCACTAGAGGATCGATGACCACTCCCTCCTGAGAAGAAAACGAGGCTTACCAAGGAGAAGGCAAAAATTTCAGCTTTATGCCTTATCCCAAACACTTAATAAAATGAGCATAAGAAAAGAGATGAACAAATGCCCAAACTTTCATGCTTTATAAAAGTCATAATATCATGCTACAGAACATAGTTAAGTTCATCATCCATAGCTTGTAAAAATGCAACTAACAAAAGATTTTACTATTTCTGGACCATGATAGCCCTCACTATTACATACTTCTTTCCAGTTAAGCTAAAGTTCGTCCCTGACGAACAGGCTTCTTCCCTTTATCAACTACCTTCAGTAACTGGTCATTGGGGTTCCCTTACAGTTGTGGACAATCTGATTTCTTGTGCCCGACTTCTCCGCAATTGTAGCATGTGCTTGTCTGAGCTCTTTTCGGGCATTGATTCTTGAAATGACCTGGTTCTTTACAAAAGTAACACACCACCGTCTGGTTAGTCCCTTTACTAGCGTTAAGCTTTCTGGACTTGTGAGTTGAGTCCTGCTTGTCTTGGTCATTGGTGAGAATATGCTTCTTCCTCTTTTTCTTCATCTCGGCCTCGCCTTGACTCTGTCTCATGTCCATTTCTATTACCGCAAATCGCCTTACTAGCTTGTCGAATCGGCGGATGCCTAACAGAACCATCATCGACCTCAGTCCAGGCCTAAGCCCTTGCTCAAATCTTTGGGCTTTCTTTGCTTCTTCCTAGACCATCTCTGGTGCATACTGTGATAGCTGAGAAAACTGTCTTATATTCCCTGACAGACATATTTTCCTGCTTCAAATTGTGGAACTCCATTGCCTTTTCTTCTTGCACATCCATGGGAAAATAGTGCTGTCGAAATTCCTCAAGGAAATCTTCCCAAGTGATCTGACCTCCTCTAAGACCATACTTCACGGACTGCCACCAAACTCCGGCATCCTTCTCCAGCAAGATTGTGGCCAAATGAACCTTGCTGTCCTCTGGAGTCACCAGTAATTCAAACACCGTCTTCACCTGATGTATCCAGTCATCAACAGCGGTGGGGTCGGCATGTCCTTCGAAAACTGGCGGTTTCATCCTCTTAAACGATTCCACCATCTTTATCGGGTCTGCTGGTGCAACGACTCCTGGTGTTCCCTGTGGCGGTGCTTGGTTTCTGCTAGCTTCCACAAATGCTCCCATCATCTGGTATACACGGGTAAACTCTGCTTCAACATTGAAGTTTGTGCCATTGCTACTGCCTTCGCCCTCAGCCATTCCACGGTGGTTGTTTCTGATTCTTCTGGACACCCTTCAAGGAAAGAAAACACACAAGGTTAGTTTTCTGGATGTAGGGAAGATCACAAACAAAAGTGGAAAAGTGAAACAATCATGGTTTTGACATTCCTGCAATCCAAACTGAACCCAGCAATTTGGCATTTTAATTCAAATTTCCTACTGTGTTAGCCTGCAATTTGAAGTCAGCTCTGATACCAACTGTAACGCCCCAGATCCCCGTTACAGAATATCCGTGACATCACCAGAATCTTTTCCTCCAAATGCATCTTAATACCTTAAATAACACGGATATTTAAAAACTTTTATGCCAAATAGAATCATTACATCAATAATTACAACGCTTATCTTGTTCTTGAACAAGTATTACAAATTACATAAACTTATTACAACTGATTACAAAAATATTCAAACTCTTCTTGCGAAGCTATCGGCTATCTTCCAGATCGGCAATCGATTGGTCACTACCAAAATCCTGCTGAGTGGTCTATTTGTCTCCCTGGGACTTGCCCTTCGGCTTGAGCCTTCTGCTGCGTGACTCTGATATTTCTGCACCTACTTGAATGATGGGCATGTACACTGCCGCCCTACTTGGATGCCCTGCTGGCCTGGCTTTCTTGCCCTCACGACCCAGTATCCGGTACCTAATTAAGTAGGCATGTCAGTAATTCTACTGACGCAATGCTGATAAGAAAATAGTGATCTCCAACTAGCACACCCACAATTCATCTTGAATGGAAAAGAAACGTGTATCCTGATTTCCTAGTGTTCGTGTATGCCATGACTTGAATTCTAATACAAATCACAGAGTACAGAAACAGATGCGTTATCTAATGTAAGCGAGACTTTGGACACACATGCATCCCATACTACATGTGCCCCAGATCAAGCCGTTTCTCCAATTTTAGGAATTCAAACTCTCGTCATACAATGCATTCTATTATTGTACACTCTCTGTTCCTGATAATATAGCGTGGCTGAGGAGGTTGCAGATTAATCGGTCTCATCCATTTTGCAGTCACTTAGTGATGTCTCGGTTTGCCACTAGTGCCCGGCGCCCGGACCCACTTAAAAGCCGTGACGAACCTACAAATACACTCCAGCATATCCATTATGCAGAAGATCCAATATGATCCGTTCGTTTCCACCACATAGAACATGACAGCCTCTAAGGTCTAAAACCCCTATCCGCCCGGAAATCGACATCTCGTTCTTACCACGATACTTCAGGAATCAACAGTGCAAGATACGCACCGCAGCCCGTATCCTTAATGACAGGAAGAGACAATCCCATGGTCATCACTACCTAGTGCCAATTCTCAGAACGAATCGGGTTATAGGGAATCACCCCTAACACCAATTCGGTCTTCAAGCGAAACAAAAATAAGAAAACCTAATCAATGTAGTTTGTAGAAAACATGAGGTCACCAAAAATCATAAATGGTGTTTGAACAATCAATGCCGAGCCTGACTGGTGTGTCAAAATAACAGTCATCACGGAAATCACATTCACTGAATTCCAGTACCTTCACAGGTCAGCGACCAAAATAATCCCGGCCCGTGACCCTCAGCGAGTAGTCCAAAGGCACCCCAAGGATGCGATATAATTCAATTGAAGGTAAGCACACACAAAATCACAAATTTCTGACCATTTGACAGACTTAGGCATCGAGACACCAATCACAACCCGACCAGAGCTATAACCCAATTTACTCATGTCCACCATGAGTACTAGGCACAGGAACTTGTCTAAGTTCCAGAGGAAATGCTAAAACCTCTTTTGAGACTCCATAGCTCATGATCACCACACTGCGGTATGCAGAGGATTCCTCATCAATTGTCTAATAGAATAGTTCAAGAAATAGCCGTAGTTGTAACTCAAGCTACGCTAATCAGAATCTAACACAATCAGACATCTAAAAGGGTAGGGAGATCCAATGCAATCCCCTAGTGAACGGCTCCCTCAATTCTTTAAAGAACTCAAGTCCCCGAGCTAACTTAAGCTCGAAGTCAAACTAAATAACAGGTTGCTAAACTTACAACGACCATAACTTCTGGCACACAATTCGAAATTGATTGATATCCCCTATTCTGGAAAGATAAGATCCTAGTCTACAACTCTCCAGTTAACCATTTTCTCAAATTCAATCATCTTGACACTCTAAACACCTCATACACTCTCAGTGGTATGTTCCTTCCTGCACTCGCTGCACCTTTCCGATATCATAAAAGTTTGCCCACTCATCGAAATTACTTGATTCCGGGTTCTATAGAAAGGTGGAAGTTTCTAATACAATTTCTTAGTTGAATACATCCCCAGATTCCATCAGTAAAGTCCTCAAAACACCAATCTCTATAAAGTGCAAATTCAGGAAAAAGTAATTCTTTCAACAAATAGGGTCTTAACTGGACTGGATCTGCCCTAATCTTGAAAAAATCATAACTCTCAACCTACAAACTAGAATTACAAAATTCCAGTTGGGTTAGAAAGCTATGACTCCCTACTACGACTCTCTAGTTGGTAAAATTTCCAAATTCTTAACAAGTAATTCTAGAATTTCCCATCTTCACATACCAGTCGATTTGCACTAGGCTGAACCTAGTTCTCTTTGAAATTCAATAAAAAATCAACATTAAGTCCAATGCTGATGAAATTTGAGATTCTTAATCCACACATATAGTATTCCAGTGTCTAAAATTCACATTGAGATTCATATCGCACAATGAGTTATGACTCCTCAAACACTACACAAAATTTCAGCTGCTCTTTCTGTAAGGTATTTACTACCCCTTACTAAATAATTTTGAAACCACATCAAATGACCTCTAAAAATTCTAAAATTTGAGAATCATCAAATAGACTCATACCATAAGTTACTCCGAAAATTTCATAATAATATCATAGACACACAAGGAGTTATGACATTTTGAACCTCAGTCCAAAAATAGTCAGCTTCAGCCACAACTTCTAGACCAGTTATATTTTACCCTTTTTTTGAGATATCAAATGACCTTGGAAAATTATGAAATTTAAGACTAGCTATACACATATACAAGAGTGTCTACAAAAATTTTCATCTTAAAATACCCAGGCTACACTGAGATATAAAATTGGGAATACGCAGAAAATTTCACACAGTCAGCAACAAATTCGGCTACTTACTGCCCAAGATTGGGTCCTATGTTTGGGCTATCAAATTGCTTCCAAATATTATGAAAAAATTTATGTATGCACTACATATATAGACCAACAATTCTCCCAAATTTGAACCCCAAATTCCGAACCGTTTGGGAGCAAGAAATTCCCAAACTCACCCTCACAAGCATGCATCTTAACAAAAGCTGATAAAAATGAGTTGTTTTTACCATTCAGCTATCTTTCTTAGCATTCCACTTGTCATACATGATAATCAAAATTTTCTAAATACTACCACAAGCTAAGAATTCACATACACATCAAAAAAATAAATCTTTTAGAGTTGAGGGAGATAACCCACTTGTAGTTTGCAAGAAAACTCCTCCTTGTAGCTTGCTTGCTCCTTCCTCTTCAAGCTTGCACCCTTGTTCTTGTAGAAGCTCCACAACTCCTACTACTTCTTCTTCTCCACTACCAATTCTCTACTATAAAAAAAACCTCTCTTTTATTTTCTTCTCCTTCTCTTTTTCTCTCTTCTATATTTTTTTTGAAGAATAAGAACCAGTGAAAGAAAAATGAGAGAGTGAGAGGAAAAGGGGATTTTATAGGAATGAGGGAGCTAGGGTTTGGGGTGTAGGCCAGAATTGGATGGAGGGGGAGGATGGGGTACGGTGGAGTTGAGTGGGGATGGATGGAGGAGATGAAGACAACACACATCTTCTAGAAGCTTTTGGGAAGTTTCTTGGAAACTTCTCATCTCAAAGTCAACACACACACATGGTGAATTATTCTCACCATTGGATCTTTATCAAGATCCAAGCTATGATCATATTATGCTAGGGTTCCTAACCCTAGGTTAGGTCAAGGGACCCTAGGTCATCATACCCTAATTCTAACCCTTGTGCACAATTCAAGCACTAGTTTAAATTAAAAATGAACAATATATATAAATTAAAATCTATAAAAATATATGTTTCATAGAAATTATATTTTTCTCCCGAAAATTTTCTGGTCAAAACAATCGGAACAAATCCACAGTTTAATCGAGAAGATATACCGAGTTTGTCTTATCGGGTTCGGAACAGCTCATATGTCTGAAATCTCTCAATTAAAACTGATAACTATTAGAAAAATATGTAATCGTGTGCAATACTCAGATGTGCACAGATTACTATGCAAAAATAGCCATATGCTATTTTGCAGGGTATTACAGTTCTTATTGATTCTGGATGAAATTAAATTGACACAAAACTGAAGTAATCACTTCAATACTAAATTACTCTACAAAATCCAACAAAACATGACTACAAAACGACTCCACTGAACTAAATACACTACAAAATTACTGTACAAATGTTAACCCCACAAAACTACAAAATTAGTCTACAAAACTACTTCACAATAATTATGCAGCCAACATTGAACCGAACAGAAGAAAAAAAAAATCGAGATGAGAGTACTTGTCAATTATAGCCAAAATAAACCCATCAATGGAAAATTTTCAGTACAAAAATGAACCCAACAAATGAAACCAAAAATTAAAAAAAATTCCATTTTGTATAGACATCGCTTTGATCCAGATTGAGCTAAATCATACCCTTGTAAGCTGAAAAATTTTGGTGGGAAATAAATCATACCTTTGTTTGATGATGAGAGAAGTTGTCTCTACTAGATTCAAGCTGCAGACGATGTTTTGCTCGACTACACCTTCTCTTGTAAGCAGATCTTGTCTCACAAACCATCAACCCTAGGTTGATGAAGGGGAAAGCAAATCCGTTGTACTTTAGGGCGATATGCTGTCACCAGTGGTTCGAATATGATGGTGCAGTAGATTTTGTGAATATTTTGTCAAGATTCGTTGATTTTGTGAAGGACTTTGAGAAGATTTGGGGAGGAAATGTTATCGGGAATATTATGGGGGTAGGAGAGGAGTGTTGAACGCAAGTACAAAAGAGGAGAAATGATACTCGAAAATAGCTTTTTCCCCTTTTGAGAAAACTGTTTTTAAAATGGGGTTTGGAGAGCTGTTTGGAGAGCTGTTTTGCAAAACTGTTTTGCAAAATGATACTATCCCAACACCTTTTTCCAGTTTTTTATTTTAAAAAACACAACACTGTTTTTAAAATACTATTCAAAGAAAATCTGACTTTAATTACTTTTCACTGAACTGCAATGCTTAGTGTTCATGCTTAATTCATTGGAGTTCTTTCTGTCGCATAGCCATATTCCTAAGGAAAACCTACTCTTTGCTATGAAATTGATCAACTTGGATAGTTATACTTGTAATTAGGTGGAGTCTGATCTAAATCTTCTAATAAACATTGCTTATCTTTATTAGTTTATTACCTATGAAGCACAGATATTCACTGCCTATGCTTAAGTAGCTTTTTGGCTAGGGATAGGGCTGCAATCGAGCCGAGCCGAGCCGAGCCCAGCCGAGCCCAGACGAATACCTTCAGGCTCGAGCTCGGCTCATTAAGGAAACGAGCTCAGTTTTGAGCTCACTCGAGCTCGATTCGAGCCAAGCTTTGACCGTATTTGAGCCGAATAGCTCGAGAGCTTAGCCTTAAAAAAAAAACCCAAGCTCGAGCTCGGCTCATTAAGGAAACGAGCTCAGTTTCGAGCTCGAGCCGAGCTCGAGCTCGATTTGAGGCGAGCTTTGACCGAGCTCGAGCCGAATAGCTTGCGAATAGCTCGATTCGTTTGCAGGCCTAGCTAGGGTAGAAAATCTGCCACATGTCCTCTAGTATCAATTGTTCATTCTAGAATGCCATCGCTAGTGTTATTTATTAACAACTACTCTGTTTCATATTTTTCTTGTTGCGGCTAGTTGCCAAAATATTTCACCAGGAAAATATTGCATACGCAATGCCTGTTTTGTCAGTGAACAGAGTAGTTTATTTCTGTTGTGAAAATAATGGAGACGATGCTAGAAAGTAAAAGAGACAAAAGAATAGGGTATTTTTTGTATTCAAATGATTTCTTCAAGTCCATCTAAATGATTCATCTAAAGGCCTATTTACAAGCTTACAAAAGAAGTTGAAAGGACAAACATGGAGTAAATGGTGAGTGGAGAACATGGAGATCATGGGGTTAGTGGAGAAAATGGGATAATGGAGAGACATTCACATTAATTGATTTTTAACACTCCCCCTTGAATGTCTCGTAATTGTGGATAAGAATATGCCTCGATACTGCCTCATTAAAAACCTTACCAAGAAAACCCAATGGGACAAAACTTGGTGAAGGAAAAAAGAGTGCAGTGCATATCTTTTCTTCCCCTGAAAAGATCATCCTTTTAGATCTTTCAAACGACGCATCCCAATCATGTTTACCATCTTTTCAAATGTTGTCGTGGGTAGAGCCTTAGTGAACAAATCTGCTGGATTCTCACTTGACTTTATCTGCTGAACACTTATTTCACCCTTTTGTTGAAGATCATGAATGAAGAAGAACTTTGGTGAGATATGATTCGTTTTATCACCTTTGATGTAGCCATCCTTTAGCTGAGCTATGCATGCTGTATTATCTTCAAATAAGGTTGTGGGGATATCTTTATCCACGAAAGGCCACACGTTCCCCGGATATATTGAGATATCGACCTCAACCAAACACATTCATGACTTGCCTCGTGGATTGCCAATATTTCTGCATGATTAGTTGAAGTTGCTACTAGTGTTTGCTTTGTAGAACGCTATGAAATTGTTGTTCCTCCGTAGGTGAACACATATCCTGATTGAGATCGGGCTTTATGTGGATCAGATAAATATCCTGCATCTGCATACCTAATTAAATCTAATTTGGACAGGTTAGAATAATACAAGTCCATATCCATGGTCCCTCGAAGATATCTAAGTTTATGTTTCACACCATTCCAATGTCTTCTAGTTGGTGAGGAACTATATCTTGCCAATAAATTTACCGCAAAAGATATATCAGGATGTGTATTGTTAGCAAGATACATCAATGCTCCAATGGCACTAAGATATGGTACTTCAGGACCAATTAGTTCTTCATGTTCCTCACGAGGTCTAAACACATCTTTATTAACATCTAATGACCTCACTACCATGGGAGTACTTAAGGGATGTGCTTTATCTATGTAAAACCTTTTAAGTATTTTTTCCAGATAAGTGGATTGATGTAAGAAAATCCCATCTTTCAAATGTTCAATTTGAAGACCTAAACAATATCTTGTTTTTCCAAGGTCTTTCATTTCAAATTCTCTCTTTAAACATTGCACGGCTTGTAATAACTCTTCAGGAGTTCCGATGATATTTAAATCATCAACATAAACAACAATTATAACAAATTTTGATCCTAAACCTTTTATAAACACACATGGGCATATAGGATCATTATTATAACCCTCTTTTATTAAAAATTCACTCAGACGGTTATACCATATCCGTCCTGATTGTTTCAATCCATATAACGCTTTGTTTAACTTAACTGAGTAAATTTCCCGGGAATTATCATTATGTGCTTCTGGCACTTTAAATCCTTCAGGGATTTTCATATATATATATCATGGTCTAACGAACCATACAAATAGACCATGACCACATCCAAGAGGCGCATTTCAAGTCTTTCATGCACTGCCAGACATATCAAATATCGAAATGTTATTGCATCCACCACAGAAGAATATGTCTCTTCATAATCAACACCAGGCATCTGGGTAAAACCTTGTGTGACAAGCCATGCTTTATATCTAGTAATCTCATTACGTTCATTTCTTTTTCGTACAAATACCCATTTATAGCCTACTGGTTTGATCTCTTTTGGTGTTCGGACTACAGGTCCAAAAACTCCTCATTCTTCAAACGAGTCTAATTCAGACTTAATTACCTCTTTCCATTTTGGCCAATCATTTCTATTTCTACACTCTTCTACAGAGGTAGGTTCATGATCCTCGTTTTCATTTATGATATCGCGCACTATATTATATACAAAAAAATTGTCGACAATTATATTATTCCGGTCCCATATTCTTCCCGTAATGACATAGTTAATTGAGATCTCTTCATTTTCATTAATTTCAGGTACCTGATTCTCTTCATTATTAACTATGTCAATGGTCTCTTCTGGAGAGACATCCTCGATTTGACAATCATGGTTATTTGCTCTTTTCTTTTTCGAGGATGTTTATCTTTGGAACCAAGTGGTCTATCATGCTTCAAGCGTGCCTTAGACTCACAAGCAATTATAGGTTATCCTTCAGGGACATCAATTTTGACAGGAGCATTTACAGCTGGAATATGAGATTTTGTTACTCCTTTGTGGTCAGTAAATGCGTCTGGCAGTTGATTTGTATTACCTTGCAAATGGATTATCCTTTGAACTTCTAATTCACTTTCTTTTGTTCGAGGATCTAAGCTTTTCAATGATAATTCATTCCATGAAATCTCTTTTTCCAACTGTTTATTATCTCCCCCTATTGTTGGAAATAGTGATTCATCAAAGTGAAAATCTGCAAACCTTGCAGTAAACAAATCTCCAGTCGTCGATTCAATATACTTGATTATAGATGGAGATTCATACCCAACATATATTCCCGTCCTCCTTTGAGGTCCCATTTTTGTGCGTTGTGGTGGATTAATTGGGACATATATCGCACATCCGAAAATTCATAAATGGAAATATTTGGTTCCTGACCATGAACCAATTGTAAGGGAGAATTATCATTATAACTGGTTGGCCGGATGTGTATAAGTTGTGCTGCATGTAAAACAGCATGTCCCCAGGCCCAAACGGGGAGATTTGATTTCATAAGCATTGGTTTAGCAATCCATTGTATCCATTTTATAAATGATTCTGCCAAATCATTTTGAGTGTGAACATAGGCTACTGGATGTTCCACTTTATCCCAATTGACATACAATAATTCATAAATGATTGGGATGTAAATTTACCAGCATTATCAAGACGAATTGTCTTTATCGGATAATCAGGAAAATGTGTCCACAACCGAATTATTTGTGCAAGTAATCTTGCAAAAGCCAAATTACGAGATGATAATAAACACACATGTGACCATCGAGTTGGTGCGTCAATTAGAATCATAAAATACCAAAACGGTCCACACGGAAGATGAATCGGACCACATATATCACCATGAATTCGTTCTAAAAATGATAGTGATTCGTTCTTCATTTGGCTGGTGAGGGCCTTGTAATTAACTTTCCTTTGGAACAAGCATCACAAGAAAATTCATGGGATTGAAAAATCTTCTGGTTTTTCAATGAATGACCACATGATTTCTCGATAATTTTCCGCATCATCGTTGAACCGGGATGACCTAACCGATCATACCAAACTTTAAATATATCTATAAACTTCTGGTTTACAGTATCAGTAAACTTCATATTTACTGTATTATATGATTCAACCATTCTTATAGTTGTATAATACAATCCAGATGAGAAAGCTGGTAATTTTTCTAACACACACCTTTTGCCCATCATATTTGAGGTAATACAAAGATATTCAATACCTCTTTCATTCATAGTCTCAATATGATATCCATTTAGACGAATATCTTTAAAACTTAATAAGTTTGTTTGAGACTTAGGCGAAAATAATGCATTTTCAATTATGAATTTTGTGCCTTCTGGCATTATAAAATTTGCTCTTCTGAAGCCTTCAATTATTTTTGCACAGCCTGATATGGTATTAACATGTGCTTGATCATTTCTCATATTAGAAAAATATTTCTTATCTTTAAGAATGGTGTGTGTAGTAGCACTGTCTGCAAGACATATATCCCCAACTGGGATCTTGGATTGATACATATTCATAATCTCGAATAAAGAAAAAAAAAAGTAAGGTTTCGCGGTCACATCCATTCCATTGCAATTCTGAAATTGATATCATCATTTATGTCTCTTAATCATATGATGGACTGCTAGAATTAGTGGAGTGTACAAAGCAAAGCAAGAGCATGAGTAACTTATATGGTAAAACACCCAGGCTCATGCATCTACAAACTAAACAGATTGAAGGTGGAAACTGTGATTGAATGAGACACAATAATTTACTGAACCTTCGGAGGTCAGTCATGTAGTTGCTCAAGGAGATTATTATTCAAATGAAAATTGGATCACAAATAAAAGAACATAAAATAAATTCTACAGCCTAGTGCAGTGACACCACCAAGACTTTGTTTCTTCCTCCAAGATGTTTCCATAATAATATGGAAGCCACAACAATACCATAAGGAAAAAGAATCTGTGTTTCTATGTGATTTCCTTTTATCAAATCTACATGGATTGTTTTAGGAAGATTGATCAGGTTTGCTCATTCTTTCGCGTTATCCCCAAATTAGATCTACAGTCTTTAGTATTTTGCAGACAAGATTTTAGAAAGTTGCTAGTTGATTGCAATGCATGAGCGTAGACTCACCTACGAGGGAGCTTCCGAACCTGCTACTTTGCCAAAAATTTGTACTGAAAGTTCTTAATTTGTCTGGTTTAGTTGGCAAGCCTACTTAGAATCAGTATGTCAATCAACGATTATCAAATTTCATGCCTTATTAGAAAGTCAATCGAAACATGCTTTTACATTTCCCTCCTTTATTTTTTTTTTATTTTTTGAAGGAAATTTCCCTCCTCTACTATTAGAAAATCTTTTGCTTCACAAACATTTCGTTTTTAATACTGGCATCTATCAAGCAATTGACACATATCTAAGAATAATTAGAAATATTTATTTGCATAGCTTACATGTTTGAAAAAACTGGGGTGACTCCATGTTCTAAAATAAAAGGTAACATAATAAAATCAGTGAGCCTTACCAAATTGCTTCAAATCCCGTAGCCTTTGAAACTGTTCAGTGTCTATAAACTTCAAGCTGAGCTCGAATAGTTAAAGTAGAGCTTGGTGCTGATAACATGTTGTGAAAATAATGGAGACGATGCTAGAAAGTAAAAGAGACAAAAGAATAGGGTATTTTTTGTATTCAAATGATTTCTTCAAGTCCATCCAAATGATTCATCTAAAGGCCTATTTATAGGCTTACAAAAGAAGTTGAAAGGACAAACATGGAGTAAATGGTGAGTGGAGAACATGGAGATCATGGGGTTAGTGGAGAAAATGAGATAATGGAGAGACTTTCACATTAATTGATTTTTAACAATTTCTATAAATTAACCCTGCTTAAGGCACACCCTTTAGAAAATGGTTTTAAGAAGATAAACGAAGAGGTGTTTAAAATAAAGTTCAAGATTTTGAGGTTGTGTATACTGCAACTATAATACGAGATATGTAAATCATATAGATTATAGTTTTCACGTTTATATGTACCATGTATCGGATACTGCAAACAGATAGTCACAAGCAAAGGATTATAAATTGGATCCACGAGCAAAGGATTATAGTCACGAGCATGCACATACTATATTATCTACCAAGTTTTTCCTTTATTTTGACTTCCACATTTGATCAGATAATTTAGATAATGTGGAATCATACACTTATCCACTAACTCTTCAAATGTAGTTATTTTTTTGTATCCGCATTTGTTAATATATATATATATATATATATATAATTAATGTTATTTTGTAGCAAAAATTTTCTTACCTTGACGTTGTTGACGGATGCGTGGATAAATCGGTCTCTAAGAAATTGAGGGATCACAAGAGCTTCCTAAAAGGGAAGTTCTATATACCGGAGATGACCGAGGCAGAAAATGCGAGGGAGGTTCCCGTAGGTGTGATGGCACAAGATTGTCAATTTCTTGTCAATTTCTTGTCAATTTTTGAAAAAGTGATACGGGAAAGGTATACACTAACGAAACATCCAATCTTTTGTATTTCTTTCATGATATATTTCATTGATGTTGCTAATTATAACATCATCAGAGGAAGGTCGACATTGGTGTAAAAAACCGAAAGATGTTGAAACTAAAGCACACTAGGGAGCTCCAGCTTTGAGGTAGTTCAAGATGAGTTGGTAAACTACGCTTCATTTTATTTGAAGTCTTTTATTATAGTTATTTCCTTTATTATAGTTATATACATGTGCATTTCAAGTTATTTCTTACGGTTGGAAAGCATTATATACTTGTAAAACATATTTACTATTAGAGCTTAGTGAAAAATAAGATAGAGATGAACAAAAGCATAGATTATTTGGTGAAGTATTCTACCTTGGGAATATGATCATGTTAGAACTCCTTCAGTGAGAACCAAGTGTGAACTATTTTTTGAGATATAAATTAAAAAATCCGAACCTTTCATTTTGATCTACACATCTAAATTAGTCTACGGATGAGAAATCAAGTCATTTGAGATTTGTTTGTCTATACATTTAAGTGTTACAAATTGTATGACTGAATATCGTTATTTTTTATAATGACATGATGGATGGACAAATGAACTTCAAATAACTTGATTTTGCACATTTTGACTAATTTTGTCATTCTAAACAATATGAACGGTTCAGATCATCCATGTGATGGCTATATAAAAAGTTCACACGAAGCTTATCGTGAGAACTAGTTCTCACATGATCATTCCCTTTCTACCTTGTTATCTCAAATGTCAAGTATATAGAATCTATTCCAATTAGCGATGAGGATAATAACTTTTGATTTTATAACTAAGACATCTATTTCATTTTATTTGAAGTATTTTATTATAGTTTTAAATACTGAGCTTACTTATACATAAGAAGCATAAAACGAGGGAGAGCGTTGGTGATGTAGATTTTTTTGAAACTACCACACGGGTAAGGATGAAAAATTTAGAGATGACGTTGCAGCCGAGATAGTGGTAAATATAAAGCTTTCAAACTAATTTTAATTTGATATTTAATTTTTTGAACAAAAATAATTTTAAAAACTTAAATTGCTCTGTGGTATCTTTTGCAGAAGGATGCTAGAACGAAGATTATGGAGAGGTCATCTTCTTTCGCTGATCCATTGATGCTCCAGCGTGAAGTTCTCTCCGAATTGAGGGGGAGTGAACGTTCCGGTCGTGTGCGTGGGATGGGTTTAGGACCGACACCCACCAGCGTCTTCGGTTCTCATGCATCTTCTTCCAATGGGGCCACAAAGGACGAGGTGGATCAGTTGAAGGCAACAGTGGTGCAGGTCCAAATGGCCGAAATGGAGACGTTCATTAGGCAACAGCCACAAGAAATTTTTCAACCACCAGTTAGTATTGTACAACTCAATACCCACTTTTAACTAATTTGAATTGAATGGAGTCACCGGTTAGTATATATCCTTTTCATTGCCTGTGTATACATTTTGCTTTATCTATTCACTGAACTTTTGCTATATCCTTTTACTAGTTTAAGATGGTTGTTTCATCTTTTAAGTCTTATAGCAAACATTAAAGGAAGAAAGAAAGAAAGAACATGGACTAATTAGGCCGCATTAGGAATGTTGAAGGTCACTTGCAGTCCAAATCAAAACTCTCAGAAGTTACAGACTTGCAATTTACTCCAAATATCGGGATTAGTAGTAGATTTTATGTTTGAAGGTCACTACCTTTCTGTTTTTTTCCTGCATGAGATTATGTTTATATGAGAACTCTTAAAAATTTGAGTAACGTTTATGCTGTCAGAAGCGTTTTATGACTTGTATTAAATCATTTGAAATTAAATTAAGTGCTTAAATTGTGGTTATTTTACTGGTTAGAGTAGTTGATAATTTGAATCCCATTTAACTAGTCCATAAACCATGGGATATTTACTTCATTCAAACTTTATTCAAACATTTTTAAATTACGCTTTAATAGGTGTTTAGGTTTATGTGCAATGAGTCAGCTGTAATCCCTTATTAGGTAAAATACAACTAATTTCTTTGAAATGTCGTCAATGCACACAGTTCATGAATGTTTAAACTTCTGCAACAATACAACACCAGTCAAGTCAACTGCTTCTCTATAATTGACATGTGACCTGCTACCTTGATTCAGTTCAGTCATTACATATTATTTTCTGGTTTACTGAAAGGATTATGATCTACAATTCCTGCTTCGGATTTGCATTGAATAATGGATCTTGCTTAATTTGATTTTGATGTGCTGCTCTTTAGATGAGTAGAAAAGGTATAGAGCATAGTGGAACAGGGCATATGTAAGTTTTGTGCCATTGTGTAAATTTGATAAAGGGGTCAGGGATGACTTTATCCTCGTATTGTGAGTGAAGGATATTTGTCATGTCCATGATCTTGAAAATAATGTTTTATGTAGAAAGGAAAATTAGTTGTTAGTAATAGCTTCAGCACACCGTAAGTACAATATTCATTCCGAGGTTGCCAGGAATGATTTCGACACCATGTCCAGCATTCCGAGGTCGTGAAAGCTCCCCTTCTTCTTGATGTACTGACTCAACAAACTGCATGTAACTGAGAAGTTTGATTTCTTTTCAGCCATCTTAAGAAATTTTCCCTCTTTAACTCAGAAAGGGTTGTGTTGTTTCTCTAGGGGTGGCATCAAGGCCGGGCTGACCGGCCCGGCCCGGCCCGCCCAATATCCGGGCTGACCCGGAACCGGCCCCCTCCCATACCCGGTCCAGACCGGGCCTGAATTTTTCCCTAAAAGCCCGCCACGGCCCGGCCTGCAAAAGGCCCGGCCCGACTTGAACCGGCCCGTTCGGGGCGGGCTGACCCGTGTGGTTTTTTCTTTATTTTTATTTTCAATTTTTTTTGGAGCAAAATATATGTATAGAAGTATATATATACTACAAAACATATGTATATATGTATATATGCATATAAATGTACTTTAAATATTTTAAAAATTTATAAAAATGAGTGTGGACATCAAAATTAGTTGATCACAACTCATTACTCAATTTGGCAATCCTCACCCTAGCTATTTATATCAAACTCTACATCTTCACTTCTCTCATCTCACCAATGTGGGACTAAAAGTTTTATACTTCAAATGGTCTTAGTTACATATATATATATACATCTACTATTAAACTTGATATATATATATATATATATATATATATATATATATATATATATATATACTATTAAACTTTTTATAACCAAGAAATCCAATCTGAAACTATATTTTATAAAAAGTTTTATATATATATACTATTAAACTTTTTATAACCAAGAAATCCAATCTGAAACTATATTTTATAAAAAGTTTAATATATATATATATACTATTAAACTTTTTATAACCAAGAAATCCGTTATAAAAAGTTTAATAGTATATATATATATATATTAAACTTTTTATAAAATATAGTTTCAGATTGGATTTCTTGGTTATAAAAAGTTTAATAGTATATATATATAAAACTTTTTATAAAATATAGTTTCAGATTGGATTTCTTGGTTATAAAAAGTTTAATAGTATATATATATATATATACTATTAAACTTTTTATAAAATATAGTTTCAGATTGGATTTCTTGGCTAGTGCGTGCAAATTAGTCCGCTGAGTTCGGGTGGTTGTGGGTTCGATCCTGAGAGGGCTTAGATTTTATTTTTAAATAAATTGATCAAAATGATTTTTAGCTGTTGTTTCTTTCTTTTATTTTTATTTTTATTTTTATTTTTATCTTTTTTTTATATTCTAATTTGATAAAATTTGTATGAAATATTATTTATCTATATGTTCTTATACTTGCTGTCTTCATTCATTATTTTCCTTTATCTTTGGTGGTTGTGGGTTCAATCCTGAGAGGGCTTAGATTTTATTTTTAAATGAATTAATCAAAATGATTTTTAGCAGTTGTTTCTTTCTTTTATTTTTATTTTTATCTTTTTTTTATATTGTAATTTGATAAATTTTGTATGAAATATTATTTATCTATATGTTCTTATACTTACTGTCTTCATTCATTATTTTCCTTTATCCTTTTAGTTTGTACTCTTAACAAAATCATAATGTATAATATTATTTTTGAATTAATTAATCACTTTTCTTGATCAAAATAATTTTTAGCTGTTGTTTCTTTATTTAATTTTTTAAAATTTTTTTTTATGTTGTAATTTGATAAAATTTGTATGAAATATTATTTATCTATTTGATTATATTTGAAATTTTGTAATTCATTAAACCAATCTAAAATATTATTTATCTATATTTAACATTTTGTAATTCATTAAATCAATTTAAAATACCTTTTACTACTTTTATATATATGTTTTTTGCAATTGTTAACAAATTACCTTTTAATACTTGATTTGTTTTATTTATATAAAAAAATGTAAGACCCGACCCGGCCCGACCCCCCAACCTAGGGGCTAGGTGCCAGGTCCGGGCCACCATTTCGACCACTTGGTTCGGCTCGGCCCGGCCCGCGAGGCTCTCTGGCCCGGCCCGTCCTAGCCCGGGCCAGGGCAAAGCCCGCACGGTTCCGACCCGACCCGCGAGGCCCAAATGCCAACCCTATGTTTCTCCTCTGTTTTGGTGCTCCTGTCATTTATAATTGTTTGATTATAGAAGAGAATATGTATATAGTTTGAGTAGAATACGTAAATTTGTTAATAAAAGCGCATATTTTTAATAGAAGAAGAAAAATATTACTAATTATAAATTACAGATAAAATATCTATGTCAGTGAATTCCATCAGTTTTCAGTCACGCATATACACCATGGTAAACTACCGATGAGATTGGAAGCAACATCGGGCCACTTCAGGAAACTCCCCCGTCTTAATTTGTAGTTTTTGCACTTTCTTTTTTTAATGTTTTGTTGGAATTATATATATGTTTTGGAACAACTGTATTGTACAACTTAAACATTTGTAACTCGTTGGATGTCAGTTTATATATGTTAGATATTTTATTTTCTATTGAGTTGTTGTTTCTTGTGATTTGTGAATTTTGGTTGTTTATCATGAAGTTATTATTGATGCACTTTGATTTAAGTGTTTAAATTTAATGTGACTACAGGTATTGTACTATGCGATTAATTACAGGTTTTTTTTAAATTGAATATTATGGAATATAATGCAAAAAAAAAATGTAGAGATCTATCTCGGCGTTTAACTAAAACGCTGGAATAGATATCCAGCCTAAATCGCCAAAAAATATTTTTTTTTAAAAATAATTTGATCTATCACAGTGTTTTCGAAATGTCGGCAGAGTTCATTTTGTTTTTAACAAATAAGACAAAAAGTCCTCCTATAACGTTGTTTATGAAACACCGGGATAAGTTTCACACCTATAGCGGCATTTCGGAAACGCCGGAAGGGCTCATTTTATTTTTAAAAACTAAAACGAAAAATTCCCCTATAACAACATTTTGTAAACGTCGGGATAGGTTTCATACCTATAGCGGCAGCTCGGGAAAACGCCGCTTTACCCATATAGCTGTCCCGACGCATGCTACAATGGCGCTTCTGGCGGCGTTTCCAGAAGCGCCGCTATGTTCTATAATGGTGCCAAAAAATACCGAGACAGTCCTTTGAAAATGCTGCTAAAGCCCATGCGATTTGTAGTGTTAGATTTTTACGAGTTATTTTATCCTTTTTCCCATTTGGATGTACATTTTGTGAATTCACTATTCTAGCAAAAATATTATGTTCTGTCTTTATTTCCATTTTATTAGACTTATTGTCACGCCTCGCTTTCCAAAAAGGAATACGGAATACGGATACGCGACAAAAGCTCAGAGAATAATTTTCATCATCCATAAGCTGTTCAAGAATCTTTCCCATATATCACAGAAATAATCAGAGTCGGAAGCAAAAGTAGCAACCAATCATGCACAATTGAATCAAATAGATTAACAATAATTTACTTGAAACAAAATGTATGAATTTCAAATAAATCAGAATCTGGATAAGTCAAATATCCTGTGTCACATCGCCCAAATACAATATAAATATTCAAGCAATAGATACATTGTTCAAAATGAGCAACAGGAAATAAATGAAGATAGCAAAAGCTCCAGCCAACTAGAACTTTAGATCACATACTCCATCGGGCAGCTGATCACCAAAATCTGCAATTGATAATTGCAGGAGAAGGAAAGAGAAAATAAGTACCCGTCAATTGCAAGTTACGGACCACAAATAATGTAGGATACAAGCACATGGGAAAACTAACTAATCACATGTCAAAATATAACAACTAGCATGGTAATGTGAATAGGTATAAATGGCATCATGTAAACATGCATCAGGTGTCAAGTGTCCAGTAATCATGTATCAAGTGTCACGTATCAAGTCTCATGTAAACAAGTCTCATGTATCATGTAGTCAAGTATCAAGCAAGCATGTATCATGTATCAGGTAGCAGGTATACATGTAACAGGTAACAGGATAATCAGGTATACAGATAGTGTTAAGTAATGGTGTCACATGGTAGTGTCAGACAGATAATAGATAATCAGATAATCAGATAACAGATAGCCAGATACATATAACCGATTCAGATTCAGATTCAGATTCAGGTTTCAGATACAGATTCAGATGTCATGTTCTTATAAGTCTAGTGTGATTACTATCTAGGTAGCACTTCATGCATCCCAAAAACATAACACATGGTTGCTACAACAAACAATTTTGCTTTAGATTTCGTAGGGAATCATATAGGGCCGTGTACTCAGGGTTCAGACAGATATTAGACGACCATGTAACATGATCTCATACATATAACAGACGATCAGGTAACATGATCTCATACAGATAACAGACGATCATGTAACATGATCTCATACAGATAACAGATAATCAGATGGAAAACACGGGCCCCCTTCTAAGTACACATTTCTATACTTTCCCACTACTAGATCTTTCCCATAAAACGCCGGTTTGGTCATTTATTATTATAATCAGGCATGCATGTATGTGTCGCAAAACAAAGCAAGGATAATAGGTTGTAAACATGTATCAGGTTCAGGGTGCAAGATAAACAAGTACAGGTACAAGATAATACATAACAGGGTAAAACAACTAGTTTTCTAATTCAGGACAGCAAGATAGTGTTGTACTAAAACAGTGATTCCCGCTACTAAAAATATTCAAATCTGGATCCGTCAAAGAATCTGAAAAATAGACTCCCACACGAATCCATCGAGTATAAATAAGTTATATAGTACTTCACAACATCATAACTCAAAACAGGTTCGAAAACAGAAAATATGTTCAAACAGAAATCAGGAAAACAAATCCTCAATCAAAAAAACAGTATCAAAACCTCTCAATTAAATCCAGGAAAAATCTGGGGTATTCCCTTATATGTCTAGTATCAAAATATAAAGTTTCGAAGTTTTCTAGTAAGAATAGATTAGTCATCAAAAATACGAAAGCATCAAGAAAAAAATAGTTCAGCGAATCTGGAAATCCCAACACTACTGTACGAAAACTAAGATATCTCGCAACCAGTGAAACGAAATCCAATTTCGCCAAAAGGATTTGAAAATAGATAAAATTTAATAACTTTCATATTTCACAAAAATTTTCCATACAGTAAAAGGAATCATAGTGGAAATAGGGTTCTTTACAGAACAGCGAGCAAAATACAACATGTATAGATTTTATAAACGAGTATGAAACATCACATAAAACATATCAATAAAATTCACCAAAATTCTGGGTAATCCCTAACTTAATAAAGAAACACTGATCAAAGTTTTGGATCAAAATAATATGTATATCATTGTTCTTGAAAATAGTTTGTTAACAAAATTGCGGAAAAACAGAATCTGGAAGAGATCGACACCTCTGTACTAAAACAGTCATAACTCAGTCATACGAAATCAAAATCAAAAAAGGTCAGAGGGGTTTGAAAATAGACGAAATTATCTAAAACTCATGTTTTATACCGAAATTAAGATACTGACTTTATCCCAGTCAAAAACAGCAAACAAAACAGAACACTGCCAAAAATACAGACTTTTCTCCTTAAAACAAAACCAACATAGTTTCAAAAAAATTGATCCAAACGCAACCAAACTTGAAATAAAGTCTACCAAATGTCTAAACATCATGATTTAGGGTTATTAACATGTCCACACCAAATATATCGTATAGGTCTCAATCATAACACAATTTGCACACAAGTCTCATACATGAATCAAATCATGAACGGACGAATCCTAGGTTATTTCATGTTCATATTGTGTCGCGAGTCATCTATGGTCAAGTTTTCACAATAGAGACAAAATTCATCAAGCATATCACAAACAAGAGTTGTCTCTAGACCCAACTACACTATATGTGAACATTGGGACTTGTATCAAACAAATGAATTAGAGTGCAAGTTATTTGCCTTAAATCGGGATAAAGAACGATGAACTCAAAAGTAGGAGCAAAACCCACGAACGAAAATCCACGAACTTACGAACGATCTACTCATCTACACGCGCACTCGAGCAAACGTAAGAAAACTCCAAGAGCAAGATAGCGCGAGACGGCGGATGGAGAGAAAACGAAAGAGATAGAGCACGGATTAGGAGCAAGGGTTTGGAAAACAAGAAATATGCAGCATTGTTGTGAATATATATATAAGGATGTCTAAGTATATTAGGGTTGAAGGAGAAGAGGTGCCCACTGCGGCTACAGGAAAAAAACTGAGATGGGTCGGTTTGGATTGCACATGGGTAGTAGTAGGTTCGGTAGGTATGGGTAACTAGGATGGAATAATGGGTTTGGAATGGTTTGGAGTAAACTGATTAGGATAGTTTCTAATGGGTAATAGTAATTAAGTAAGTATATAAGGTAATAGGTAATAGGTGTAGGGAATTAATCTGATGACATAATTGGTGTAGGATTAAATTTATAGGTGGAGTTGCTAACCGGGTTGGGTAGGTTATTAGGAGTGGGAAAAATGGGTATAGGATTAGGTATAATGGTTAATAGGTATAGGTAAATAATGGGTAATCTATTGTGATGATGGGTATTAGGTGTTACTGTGTTAGGTTGGGCTGATAATTTAATAAAGGAACAAATGGGTTTGTTAATTGGGTTAATTGGTATTAAAAATTCATTAGGGTTTCAATAAAATTAATTCAAAAATATAATTAGATTAATATTAAAAGTAAATAATTTATTCAACAGAAAATATACAATTAGAGATACCATAGCACAATAAATCAAATAGTATGATAGACTTCCAACGGTTCTCTCTGGCGATTTTTTCTCCCCTCTCTTCAGCCGTTCCTCCCCTCAGATCCGCCGGCTCATCGGCGTATTCACCCCTCTCCCCTTCATTAAAGCTGGTGTCCTCGGTGTTCTCTTCAAACCCTTTTCCTTTTATCGTCGGTGGCCCTCGTTTCACTCATCCCTCCCCTCTAGCTCATCCTCTTCCTCCAGCGTGTTTAGCGTCTCCTACGATCAGTTCTCGCTGTTTCTCTCGCTCGTGTGGTGGCCCCCTCCGAGTCCTCTCCCATTTTTCATAGTCTGCCGTCCCTGGTCTGCTGTTCCCTCAGCTCTCGCTTCGTGGGCTGTCCCGATCCTCAGCAGTGTGCGCTTCCCCTCAGGTGTTTTCTTCTCCAAGTTCCTCTTTTCTTGATCCCCTACCGACCACTGTAAGTACCCCTCCCCCTACTTTAATTATTGCTTTTTGGGATTTTATTCCGTTGATTCGGGTGTCTTGTTTGAGGCGTGTTATTGCTGCAAGTTCTGTGGTTTGTTATTGGGTTTGGTTTCCCTTAATTTGGGTTGGAGCTCTCGCGGTTGAGAGTCTTGTGGCCGTAGGCTACCGTTCTCTCCTTCTTCCCCTCACCCCCTTTTTCTCTTCGCCCCCATCTCTCTTTTTCCTCTCTCTTCCCTCTCCTCTGATCTCCTTCTCCTCTACCTCCATTTCCCTTTGCTCTCAGCAAGGGACGCCTGATCTTTGGGCTTAGTGTTTGCCATTGTTGCATTATTCTGTTGTGGGCTTTTGTTTGGCCCATGGAGCACTCTTGGGTTGAGATTGTTAAAAAAAATAGATTTAAAAATGGTATTTCTCCTAAAATAGCTTCCGGATTTGGGGTCGCTGGCCTTAGGCCCACGAACTCGTATCGTATACCCCTTCCAGATCTTTCTTCCACTAGTTTCTCCCGTTCTCTTCGTCGTTCCACCGCCTCGTCTTCCTATTCCTCTCGAAATCCCTCTCTCCGCTCCTCTTCCTACTGTTTCAGGTGTCTAAAGCCGGGTCATCTGAAAATCTCCTATGTAGACAAAATGAAGTGCTTATTCTGTCTCAAAGACGGCCATGCTCGTCACCGTTGTTTCTCTCTTCAGAAACTCTTAGGCATGTCTGTGGGAGTTCCGATCGCTGACTCGGTTTTAAAGGCCCTTGATTTTCCAGCTTTACAGAAGAAACTGGCTGAGCTGCCTTCATCTAAGGTGAAGAAGCAAAAGGCCCCTTCTCGTTCTCCTCTCCTTCCCACACATGCTTCCGTTCCCCAACGTTCTACTCCTGTTGCCCCGAATCCCTTGCAGTTGTCGGTATCGTCCCTCCCTCCAGTTAAGCCTCTAGCAACTCAAGTGTTTTTATCTAATACAGAGCTGTCTGATCGTCTGAAGATTTACCGTAATTATGGTGCGATTTCGTTCTCCGGAGGTTCCATCCCTTTCCATACTCTCAATGCATTCCTTTGCAATTTCTGCAATGTTAAAGAATGGGAGTGGGTTCTTTACTCTTGTACTAACGGAGATGCGATTATTCAATGCCCCTCTTCTAAGGTTCTTGATGATCTCTGCGCCAACCAGTCGCTATCTATTAGTTCGATTTCTATGACCATCCGTCAATGGGTTTCCTTTTCCTCCTCCTCTAAAGAGCTAGATCTCATCCCCACCAAAGTTTCATTGGTTGGTCTCCCACTATTCTGTGATTCTCTGAGATTGGTGGCCTCCTTCTCCAAATGTATAGGAGAGATCATTAGTATCGCGTCATGCGCGCGTTTAGCCTCGGGCAGTATTCAAGTTGAGGCTTTATTTCGATGCCCTTCCCCGAAGGAGCGGATTGAAGCCTTCTGCCTGAACGATGGTATTTCGTCTTTCTCGGTCTCTGTTCAGTATCATGAATCCTCCACCTCGCAGGATTCCTCGAAGCCTGGTTTCGTCCTCATTCCCCCCCCTGAGTTTCACCCGGGTAGTTCTTCGTCTGGACCCAAGTCATTGCCCTCCTCTGGGAAGTCGATCCCTCCTCCTCTTGCTAAGAGGTCTCTTACTCTCCCTCGTAAGCCTCCTGGAGCTGTTGTTCCCCCTAAGATTTCTCCGGCTAAGTCGCCCAATCTAGTTTGGATAAATCCTGATCGGTGCTTGCAGCAACCTTCGAAGTCCACTTCCCCCTCTTCTTCTCTCCCGATTGTTCAAGCGCCTGTGCCTTCTTCAAGCGCTATTGTTCCATCCCCTTTGCCTTCCAAATCTGTGAGCTGGCCAGCTTGGGAGGTCAACCCCACCTTTGCTTCTGACTGGGAACACTTCCAACGCTCCGCTCACTTCCCGACGTCCAGCTCCTCCCGTCCCTCCGATGTCTCTCCGCCTTGTAAGGCATCCCCTCTGGCTAAGGCCCAGGACTGGACAGATAAGGATGACCTGCTTGGCGAGGAAGTCGCTGAGTTGGAGCTCGCTCCAGTGCCCAAACAGGTTCTCTTTTGCTTTTCAGCTTCTTTTGATTACAGTCTTTTCTATTGTTTAGCGATTGTTGCTAGTCGTTCCATGTTGATGCTAGAAATTGCATTTCCATCCTTTAAGATGGTTTCTTTTGGTCTTATTAAGACCTTGTTCTCTTTCTCTTCTCTTTCACCATCTTACATTAAACTTGCTTCGGACTTTCTGTCCAGCTGCGTTATTTCTCGTAAGGCTCGGTCTCCCGAGTTGCTCACGGTTGCTAAGGTTCGCAGTGCCCTTGAACCGTTCTATTTGTCGCGAATCTCTCCCCTTAAGGATCCCGTCTTTCCCCCGGTGTTGGAGAGTTTGGACTCTCTGCCTTCCTCCACCCCGGAGCCTTTGTCTTCTACCAATTTTCACTCCCCCGTGTCGTCTTCTAACCCTATCGTTTAATTCGATCAAGCGCCCGTCTAAAGGCAAAACGATCGGCTACCTCGTTTTCCGTTTTCCCCTCCGACCCCAACTCTCCTCCCTCTCCTTTGGGCTCTCTTTATCATCACCAATTTGATGACCTTTCGGACTCCGAGATCTTATCTCTTGCCCAAACCCTAGGCTTTTCCCTCTCCTCCAATTCTTCTATTCCAATCTCCTGCATTAGAAAACTAGAACGTTCCTGCGTCCAGGAGCACATTAGTTTCCATGATTAGTATCTCATGGAACATCCGGGGACTCAATTGCCCCGCCAAAAAAAGGGCCATTTTTGACCTTATTGCCTCTTCTCACTGTGATATTATCTCTATTCAAGAGTCTAAGATTGAATCTCCCTCTCCCCGCCTGTTCCGTTCATTAGGCGGTTCTTCTATCACCAAGTGGATCTCTCTAGATGCTATAGGATCTAGAGGCGGGATTCTCTTTGGTTTTAAGGAATCTGTCTTCTCTATTATCTCGATCCACCGTCTTAATTTCTTTCTGATTGTTCAACTGCACTGGCAGCTGTTCGACTGTGTCTTAACGGTTATTTCTGTCTACGGCCCATCGACTTCTAATCGTCGCCCTCTCTTCTGGCATGAATTCCATTCCCTTCCCCAATTCGTTCAAGGCCTCGGTTTTTTCTGTGGAGATTTCAACATTACTCGTTTCGCCTCGGAAAGGTCGAACTCGGTCTCCTCGGATTCCCAATCGCGCATCTTCAATGATTGCATTCGAGCCCTCCAATTATCCGAAATCCCTATCAACGGCAGGGTTTTTACTTGGTCGAACCAGCGCCTTATTCCTTCTTTCGCCAAACTAGATAGGTTTCTGGTTTCGCACTCTTGGTTCACCAGATTTCACAACTCCTACGCAAAAGCCCTCCCCAATCCTTCATCAGATCACGTTCCCATCGCTCTTTTCTCAGACTATCACTTTCCCCATCACCACCAATTCCATTTCGAAAAATTTTGGCTTCAAGATCAGCTATTTGTTAAACTGATCGAGGAATGCCTCTCTTTCATCTCTGGATCTCGTGGCCTTAACAATTTGCTTCTTAAGCTTCATGCCATCAAATATGGCTGTAAGATTTGGCGCCGCGAACGTCAATCCAACACCAATTTTCTCAAAGAATTTCTTCTGGGTTCCATTCAGGCTTTTGATCTGATGGAGGAGCAAGCTCCTCTATCTCATCACGCTCATCAAGAGCGTCTAGCCTGCAAGCGTGATTACGCGGATATTCTCCTTCAAGATCACTCTAAATGGGCTCAAAGAGCCAGAGTCCAGTGGCTGAAAGAAGGTGATGGTAACACCGCTTTCTTTCATCACTACGCCTCCCATCGCAGGCGCTGCAACCATATCTCGGCGATTCAAGATCAGGGGGCGGATCTGCACTCTGATCCTGATATTCACCATGCTTTCCTATCTTTCTACAAAAACCTAATTGGTTGCTCTAAACCTCGCTTGATCTCTCTAGATTGGCAGCAACTCTATGGGCCCCCCTCCATAGATCTGTCCTCTCTTGAGGCTCCTTTCACGATGGAGGAGATTAAGTCTGCTGTCTTTGCTCTGAAAAGTGATTATGCGCCTGGTCCGGACGGTTTCCCGGCTTTCTTCTTCCAAAAATTCTGGTCTTGGATCAAGGCTGATCTTTTTGACCTATTCCAAGATCTGCACCGAGGTTCTTTTTCCTTCGATCGCATCAATTATGCCCATATAGTTCTTATCCCTAAACTGGTGGGTGCCAAGTCGGTGGCAGATTTTAGACCCATTAGCCTTATCAATACTTCGTTCAAAATTATCATGAAAGTTCTTGCGGCCAGACTCAGTGCGATAATCCCGCCTCTAATTGATCCTGCCCAATCTGGTTTTATCAAAGAGAGATTTATCCTTGACAGCGTTGCGGCCGCTCAAGAGATTATCTCTTTTAGCCACCATCACAAATTAGAGGGTATCCTTCTTAAGCTTGACTTTCAAAAAGCGTACGATAATGTTAATTGGGACTTTCTTTTAGATATCATGACTCATCGTGGCTTTGGTCTGAAATGGATTGGATGGATTAAATCCAGCTTGAATGCTGGTACCTCTTCCATCCTTATCAACGGGTCTGAGGGTCACAAATTTAAAGTCAAACGAGGTCTCCGACAAGGAGACCCACTTTCTTCCCTTCTCTTCTCTCTGGTAGCGGACGTTTTCAGCTGGTTGCTTCGCAACGCTCGCGAAGTTCATGCCATTGAGGGTATTGGTCGATCCCGTCACTTCGACGGTATCCTCAACCTGCAATATGCAGATGATACCATTATTTTCACCAAACCGGAGCGCGCTTCATTGCGCAATCTCAAACTTTTGCTTTATTGCTTTGAACAGGTTTCCGGTCTTGCCATCAACTTCAACAAATCCTCGGTTTATTGGCTCGGTGGTAATGATCATCGCCATATTGAGATCTCTCAATTTTTTAACTGCCGTATCGCTTCCTTCCCCATCTCTTACCTGGGGATCCCCCTGAGATGGGGTAAGCTCCACAGAGCTGACTGGTTCCCCATTATCGATAAAATTGAGTCCAGGCTGAATGTCTGGACTGGCAAATTACTTTCCCGAGGAGGAAGATTAATTCTTCTCAACTCGGTTCTCTCCACTATCCCCTTATATATGATGTCTTTCTATTATCTCCCGTCATGGGTCCTCAAAAGAATTGATCAAATTCGTAGCAATTTCTTTTGTCTGGCAATGCTCTTTATAAACAGGGCTCGCATCTGTGCAATTGGAACATCATCTGTTCATCCAAGGCGAGCGGGGGATTGGGTGTATTGAACCTTCGTGACCATAATCTGGCCCTCTTAGGTAAATGGCTATGGAGATTCCATAAATCTCCTCAGTTATCGTGGGTCCAATGCATTAAAGAGTTTTATTTTGGTTCCACCCCTTGGTGGCAGTTCAGTCCCTCTATCCATCGTTTTGCTTCTCCTTTCTGGAAAGGAGTCTGGAAAATTGCCCCGGCCTTCCAACCCAGTATTTTTAGATATTGTGCTGATGGATCGAGAACCAAACTCTGGACCGATCTTTGGCTAGGCAACACCACCATTGCCTCAGCTTACCCCTCTCTTTTAAGTTTGGCTGCCAATCCAGATGCTTCCGTAGAGGAATCTTTCGTATGGATCAATTCTTCCAGAGTTTGGAGAATTCCTTTCTCTATCCAATTACCTTCCCATCTCATATCGGATCTGCAACATCTGCTAAAGTCTCTCTCCCTCTTCGAGTGGAAACACTCGGAAGACATAGCTTGGCGATGGAATGCCTCTGGATCCTTCACGGTCTAATCTTTCTACAAGTTCCTTAATTTCAGAGGCATTGTATCCCCTTCTGCAGATTTCATCTGGAAATCCTGTGCCCCCCTCAAGGTTAAGATTAACTCTTGGTTGGCCCTCAATAACAAGCTCCTCACCGTCCAAGTGCTGAACAAAAGAAACTTAGCATGGGGGCAACTCTGCCCATTTTGTCTAGCAGCATCGGAAGATGTTGATCATCTTTTCGTTGGCTGCAATTTCGTCCGTCCCCTTTGGAAATTAGTGTCGCTAGCTTGGGTCAACCCAGCTATTCCAATTAACCTCCTCTCCTGCTGGAATTCTCCCTCGTATCTCCCGAGATACAGTAAGGGATGGAACCTTTCCATCCACATTATTATTTGGATTGTCTGGATGGAAAGGAATCGCAGAGTCTTCACGCTTAAAGCCTCCTCTTGCTCTTCTCTCATTGAAGAACTCTTATTCCTTTATAAATTTTGGTCTTCACAGATTAACGATGATAATCGCCAGTATTATTATTATCACCGTTTAGATGAGTCCCTTACTGTTCTTTCCAGACTTCAAGCTCTATGATTCTTTCTTGAGGTTAAGCGTCAGTATTATTACTATCTCGGCTTAGACGTATCCCTTCATATTTCTTTCCAGAACCTATGCTCAGTGAATATTTCTTGCTTTATTTTCTGTGTTGCTTTTTTTATTCCAGCATTGTTTAATTTTAGTCCCCGTTTCTTTGCATTGTAGTCGATATGATTGTATCATTATTACTATTCTCTTTATTCTTTCCCGATTTCTTGTCAGCAATGTTTGTAGCTTGCTATATTTTCGGTGTTGCTTCTTTATTTTTTCATTGCTTATTTTATTCCCCGCTTCTCCGCAATGCAGTTGTATGGATTGATTCACTCATCATCTCACTTTGCTTCTTTTCTACTGTTCTGTGTTTCTGGCAGGACTGATCGCTTTGATTTTGGACCCCTCATGGTGGTCTTCTTTTACATTTTGATGCTGGCATTATTCGGATGAGTCGCTGACTCATCCTTTTTGGCTTGAAGCCTTGGTCTTGGTCGGGTTTCCTCCTTGGCGCTGTCCGCTGTTAGCTGGGCTGCTACTTTATTAAGCTTCTATGGTTTCTCTTTGGTTGGTTTTTTCTTTTGATGGTTTCCAGTGGTAACAAGTTAGGTGGGTGAGCGTGAGTTTGTAACTATTTGCATTCTAGCTCCTTGACTTGTAATCCGTACTGTTGATAACACTCTCTGGGATCGCTCTGATATGTTTTATTTTGCATGATATTGGGAGCAAGCTCCTTCTCTCCTCTTTTGCTGTTTTATGCTCTTTTACTGGTATTGCGAAGGGTATGATGCCCTTGGTTCGGTGATGTTCTGATGTTTGATTTCTATGAGCTTGCAAGTGCCCCTCTAGGCTGCTGTTCTATTGTTTGTTTATCCTGCTGTTGTTTTCACTTAACATGCTGACTGTTTGTTTGGTTCGTTTCTTGCGTTACTATGCCTTAGTGGCGGTGCGTCTGTGGTCTGATCCTGGAGCGAGTCCCTGTTTTCCTTGTATTCTTGAGGCTCCGTGTAACTTGGCCCAATTCCGACGTTGACTTGCCATCTCCCTGGCCCCAGCCTAGCCGGGAGCGACCCCCTTCCCCTGGTCAGTCACGAGTGGAGTTGGTTCTCCGTCTATCAGAGGGCGTTACCACTGTCCCATGCAGCAGTAATTCAAGTGCATTTGCCTCCGTTAGTTCTTGCTCTATCTTCTGTCGCTTCTTTTCACTGCCGATCCCATCTAGCCAAGATTGAAACCAAAAAATTGCATTAGAAATTATCTGGCGAGAGGAAGAGAGCTTTGCAGAGAAAGTAGAGTCATTTCTAGCAATCCAGATACTCCAGCATATAGCAATAGATAAGAGGTGCCAAGTGTGGTTGTGCGGCGGATTACCAAGGCACCATGATGCAAAACAATCATATACAGTCGTGGGCAGTGTATGTATGTGAAAAAGTGCAGTGAAGAAGTGCCAGGTCTCTAATGCTACTGGGCAAGAGAAGAAGATGTGGTAGGTCGACTCAACAGGAAATGCGCAAGCTGCGCATGCCGTGTCGCCCGACCACCCTTTGTTGCTCAAGAACTCCTTGGAGTTGATTCGGCCCTGGCTCAGTTGCCATATGAATACTTTGCACTTTAGAGGCGCCGATGATGTCCAGATAGCCTTGAAGAAAGGTGATCGCATGCCAGAGAAGATGAAGAATTTATAAGCTGACTGTACTGAGTAAGCTCCAGTGGGTGTTAGACGCCACTTCGGGGCATCCCTGTCCTGAGAGGGGCAAAAATCTGCAAGTGCTAGGAGGAGGCTTTGCTTCTCAGAATGGAGAGCTTGCGAGGTGGTGCGGTTCAGACTTGGGTGCCAATTCCAGATCCCCTGAATCCAAGAGCCCTGTGATGAAGCCGTAGCATTGATATTCCATGCTGCTGCAGTGAGCGCGGGGTAAAGGGTGGTTATACTATGCTCATTAATCCATCGGGATTTCCAAAAGGCGATCCTCTCACCATTGCCAAGCTTCCAATGGACATTTATAAGGAACTGATGCTGCAAGTGGAAAATGCCTTTCCAGAAATGTGAAGCCGAGACTGGGCAGATGAAGGATTGTGAAGGACTTTTATAGTACAAGTCTTGGAGAGTTTGGCTGACAAGAGAGTCTGATGAGTAGATATTCCACCACCATTTCATCAGCAAGGCTTCGTTGAAAGTTTTGAGCTCCAAGACTCCAAGACCTCCCTGGTCCTTGGGCTGACAGACCATTTTCCAATTTGCACAGGCAAGGCCCCTCGAGTCTTTGTCCTCCCCGCACCAAAAGAATCTGCTACGTATTTGATCAATGCGCTTAATGACCCATTTCGGAAGGCGAAAGAAAGAAGCAAAGTATACGGGTAGGGCGCTGAGAACTGCATTGATGAGGACTAGCCGCCCCCCTTTTGAAAGCAGTTTACCTTTCCATACCGATAGGCGCCTTTCAATTTTGAGGATGAGTGGCTGCCAATGTCGCTTGCACAACTTGCTTTTGGAGAGAGGCATGCCAAGATAATTTAGAGGGAGACAGTCCTCCTTGCAGCCTAGGATAGTGGAGAAGGCATGTAACTTGGCCTTAGAGCGGCCAAAATAAACCACCGCAGATTTGGAAAAGTTAATTGCTAAGCCAGAGGTGTTAGCAAAGAGCTGGAGGGCAATCTTGAGGTTCAGAATCTCTTGCTCATCACCCTTACAAAAGATCAGTGTATCATCGGCAAATTGGAGCACTGAAAGTTGAGATAAAAGACCTCTGATCGGCAGCGGAGAGAAAGTGCTGTTACTTCTTCCTAGCTGCAGCATTTTGGCCAAGACATCTACCACCAGAATGAAGAGCATCGGAGATAAGGGATCACCCTGTTTCAGCCCACGTTTGGAATTGATTTGCCTGCCTTTCTCTCCATTAATGATGATGAAAGATTTGGCTGTAGTAAGAATCATCTCGATCCATTTGCACCACCTCGGCCCAAAACCCCTAGCTTTAAGCAATTGAAGTAGGAAATCCCAACTCACAGTATCAAAAGCTTTAGTAAAATCAATTTTAAAGAGTAAGGTGTCAGAATTACCCCTACTGCAGAGATTAATAGCCTCATGTGCTACAAGGAAGCAGTCTACAGTCGACTTGCCTTTTAAAAAAGCACTTTGGGAAGAAGACACCAGGGAGTGAAGGAGAGGGCTAAGCCTGTTGGCGAGTATCTTTGTGAAGATCTTCAGGGAGCAATTGAGGAGACTGATCGGCCTATAGTCAGACACTAAGTTTGCGCCTTCACATTTGGGAATGAGGATGATATCGGAGTAATTGAGGCGCCCAATATCCGTATCACCGCTGTGGACTGACTGTATCATATTTAGCAAATCCTCCTTGATAGTGTCCCAACAGTTATGGTAGAAGCTCATTGAGAAGCCGTCAGGGCCCGGTGCTTTATCACTACTCATGTCAAAAACTGCCTTTCGCAGCTCTTCGATAGTAACAGGATCTTCAAGATGATGCAGGCAAGCCACATTGGTGGGGTAGAGGGAAGGCCAGTCAATGCTGAAGTCGGAGATGGTGGCAGATCCACATATAGCTTGAAAGTGTGACTCAAAAGCTGTTCTGATGACGGCAGGGTTGGTTGTGGAGGAATGATCAATGTGGAGGCTGTGAATGTAGTTTCTTCTTCGTCTACCATTTGCAATGGAGTGAAAAAATTTTGAATTTGCATCGCCCTCTTTGATCCACTGCACACGGGATCGCTGCCTCCAGTATACTGTCTCTTCCTTGATTAGGTTCTGAAGTTCAATCTGAGTGGCTTTGAGGGAGGGTGGGGGAGAAGGCAGGGACTCAGCCTCAATCTCAAGTTTGAGGATGAGTTCTTGAAGTTGCTTCTTCCTTGCAGGAATAGAGCCCATGGTGTCTGATTGCCACTTCCGTATGCGCCTTCTGAGTAGGCCTAGTTTGGCAGAGAATACATCAACTGGGTTACCCTGGCAGTGGAAATGGCGTCACCAATTGTTGACTGCTGTTGTGAAAGAAGGCTGCAACAGCCATGACTTTTCAAATCTGAAACGGGAGGCACGATGTTGGAGTGCCAAAGTGTCAAGGATGATGGGGCAATGATCGGATGAAAACCTTGGGAGAGAGGATTGGATACAATCAGGGTAATGCCTATCCCATGCGGCAGAGATGAGGAATCTGTCAAGCCTAGCCATGGTGGGAGTATCACGCTGATTAGTCCAAGTGTATTTCCGTCCTGCCAGTGGGAGATCAATCAGTGCAAGGTCTTGGATAACTTCACGGAAGCATTTCATGTCTCTAGAAGAGCCTCTACCACAAGATCTCTCTGAATCAGATACAGTAACATTAAAATCACCACAAAGGATCCATGCATCATGGAGAGATGGTCGCCTTTGCTTGATTTCATGAAAGCATAATTCCCTGTCATCGAGCTCAAACGGTGCATAGACAGATGTAATGGACCATACCTCATCGGAGCATCTGCTCTTGAAAGAGGCTGAGATAGAGAAAATATCACAGGCAGAGGAGGTGCATTCGAGGAGGTTGTCATTCCAGCCTAATAGGATACCGCCACATCGCTGGATGGAATCCAGTTGAATCCACTTGGTAATGATATTGCCACCTACAGAAGAAAGTTTGTTGGGAGTTGGCTTACACAGCTTCGTCTCTTGCAAGCATACTACTTGGGGGGAGCAGCTGCGGATACCTTCTTTGATAAAGGAGCATTTTGTAGGGTTGCCCAAACCTCTGACATTCCAGCTTACAATCTTCATGAGTGAAATAATTAAAACAGCACAAATAAACGAAGATAAAGTCCCGAAGCACTCTGGGCTTCACTCCTAAGCTTGGACAGAGGGTCCTTGCTGATCAGTGTGATCAGCTAGGGCCTTCTGAGCATTTGTGATGTTGTGCACCGAGTGTGGCCCCTTAGCCTCCACTCCGATTGATTCAGCTACCTCTAAAATGTCTTCACTAGAAAGTAAAGCAAAAGGGTTCTGATGCAAATTTGTAACTGAGGCAGCTGAAGAAGCTGTACCTGAGGCTTTCTTCTTTATGGTTGAGGAGAGGTGTTTCATGAATGGCCTAGAGCATTGAAGCTTGGATACTGATCTTGATCGCTTCTGGCGCTTTGAAGGCCCTGCAGAGAAGCCAGGAGGCAGGGCAGAAGATGAGTTGGAGGCTTGCTTGTGAGGTTTTGGCATAAGAGATCTAGTGCGAAAGCTTGTATTGCCCAAGGTGGTTGTGCCGGCACGGAAAGGCCCTTGAAAGTCGCCATGCAATTTATCAGACTCTGCTTGGGACTGAATAGGGGAAGAGTCTTTAACGGCGGGAGCAATATCATCAACAGTAAGCTTAATCTTGGAGTATAAGGACAGGGGTAGCAAGACTTTGCTGCCATTCCAAAGAAGCTCACGAACTTCTTCACAAGACTCTTCATGTACGGAAGGAGATTTGTTGTCAGGTACAAAAGATTGGATGGGGGGGCCTGCTTGTTGTTGCTATCAGATGATTCGTTGAGGGGGATAAACATAGTAGCTGATTTGTTGGGGTCAGGAATCATATGGGGGACCTTCGGTGATTGTGGGGTCGGATTTTGGGGGATTTGTGCATGCATGCAGCTCGCCAAAGGGGGAGATAATTGAGGAGCTAACTTTGGGAATAATTCAAAAGTTCCGCCAACTGGCTTAACCGTCCCCGAATTTTGCTCTTCCAAAACTGCAAAGATTTGCTGACCTGGCACCAGTGACTGCGGCACGTTGGAGGGGCCTCCAACCTCCATCACTCTTGTGTTTTCCGGCGCCTTTGGACGCCAGAAGCTGGCCGATGCACCGGAGGACCTCGCTGTAGCAAAAAGTTGAACTTTCCCGCTATGGACATCATCAACTGCAATTGGATCACCAACGAGCAGAATCGGCACCTCATGAGTGATACGCTCAAGGTTCCAAGGGACAGTGAACCGGATGCGGAGGGTCTTGGGAATAAGCGTTATGTCTACCACCTCAATAAGGACGAGGGCCTGGTCCCTGGTTCTGGCTTCTAGCATTTCTTTGCTCAAAGTAACAAGCTTTGCGAAAGGCGAGATAAGCTTCTCCATTGATTCCTGGTTCCAATAGTGGAAAGGCAAGAGGGGGAGGTTGATCCAAACAAAGGATGGCTTAGGCCTGAGTTTTGCTCCGAACTCCATAGACCATGGGGAGAACGTAGCGGTGAAGCCAGAGAAACTGAAGACTCCATCCGCTATCGCACTCTCCGCTTCAGTGGCTGTTGGGAACTGGACATGGTAGATACCTTCGCTCACACGTTGCAGCGTCCACCATCGTCTGGATCTACCCCATGCAAAGTTGAAAGCACTCTCCAGTTCCTTAGTGAGGGGGATGCGGCGGGGGTTGATGAGATGGAGAAATGCACTGGCATGCAGGGCAGGCAGAGCCTGGGCTATGGCGGAATTATAGGGCAGATCAATCTCCATGGACTCTACTCTGTTGTTAATGGGGCAGTCTCTGACTTTGTGGCCGAATTTCTTGCAATTAAAACAGTGGAAGCCGTAGATGCGACATTCCCTGGTGGTGTGGTCGCCGGCACCGCATTTGAAACAGCGCCTCTCCATCTTCTTTGAGGGATTTGGGTTGATGGTGGTCTGTTTTTTGTGAAGAGAGTGGGGTTTTGGGGAAGGTTGGAAGGCAGGTCTCGGGTGAAGAGAGGAGTTAATGGCAGGGGGGATGATGGGACGAGTTGAAGTGACGGCTGTGGGGTGCAGAATTCGAAGAGGCATCTGCAGAGAGTCATGATGGCGGTAGGGTGGTGGTTGGCGAAGCACCTGAGCGTAAGATTTGCTCAGATCCCTAGGGAAGAAGGCAGTCTCTCTCCTCACCCCTCTCTCCATTCGTTTCTTTTTACAATAGGATTTTTAATATACGTTCAAAAAGTAATAACAATAAAATAATAATACTAACAGTAGAATTTAATAATAAAAATAAAATAACAGTAATAATAATAATACTGACAATAATAATAATAAGAAAATGATAAAGATAATAATAGTACTAATAATAATAGTAGTAGTACTAATAACAGATATCAGAGTAATAATAATAATAATAAAATTTGTATTAAAATGTAAAATTCATACAAAATAGTTATAATAAAAATATTGATCAAAAACAAATTTTAATAGGAGATTCAAAAATACATTTTGACAAAAGAATTCGAAAACCGAAAAATAGAAATTTGAAAAAATTTTAAATACAGAAAATACAAAAAAAATATATTTTTGAAAAAAACAGGGGTTACACTTATCAATGAGGCTAAATGGGTGACCCATTAGAGAAAATTAAGGTTGGGATAACCTCTTGGACAATTAAGAAAATCAAATAGTCTATGTTGAAGCTTTTATTGACTTTATATTTGGTGTGTACAAAACATGTACATGTACATATATATCTAATAATTTTATGTAAGTTTTTTACAGGTCAATATAGAATAAAATTCAAATAAATCTCAAAATCTTCAGAATCGAAGCAAAAATTTCAACAATGCAAAAAAAAGAAAAAGAATCGTGCAAGTATGAAAGATTAAATATCTAGAAAGATTCGTCAAGAGAAAAGAAACCAGAGCATCAAGACTGATTATTATATGCTTTATTTATGATGAATAATATATAATCAAATATTTGGCAAATGAAAAGTTATGGAAAGAATATGAAGTAGATTCACCGAAATATTCAATTTGAGAATGTTTTGGTCGACTGCACTTAACAGTTGACTATCAATTATAGTTGAAAATTGGTGCAATCGACTATCATTCTCTTTCGACCTTAGTCTAGAAGAAATAACAGTCGACTGCCCAAATGAGCAGTCAGTTGCAACCTTCACTATATTTGGTATTTCATTTTACATTTGTGGAAATAAATAATTTCAAACTCTTGAAATAGAGTTGAATCCATAGAGTATTATTCTTCATCTCTTATGACTCAATACTTCAGAATTTATTATTTGTTAAAGATCAAGAGAGAAGAGCACTTTTATTGTTTTCTTTGTTAAGATAATCAATCTTGCTTCATTGTTTTTCGCTTCGGATGGAGGTGGTTTACGAGGCATATATATAAAAGTCCTATGGATGTAATAGAAATCTTGGCATGAATATCAAGAACTCATTGTATGAGGTTTGGGTATAGGGAACGCCTGCGACGGTGAATTGCTGCAGATAAGGGAGTAGTGGATTAAGCACACACCCACACACACATAGAGGGTGATTTACAACTTTAATATCACAGTTGTTGATTTCACGAGTGATTAATATTTTGTTCACCTTAATTAGCTTATTTGGTGTTGGTAAAGCGTAATTGGTTGCACTTGAATGCAGTTGCAATTTAATTTGCAAGATTCCTTTCATTAGTGTGTTTGGTTCATTGCAAGTGATTGTAGGTAGATGTAATCAGGCACCTTGTAAGATTCATTTTGAAAATTGTAAATCCAGGGTTTTACAAATAGAGAGAAATATATTTTTTACTTTTTAGTTGCACTTCTAAAACTTGTAAAGCAGATACTGATGTGAATCTTGCAAGTTGCGTTGCAGCTTAAAATGAACCAAACATTCGACAAGTTGTAAATAAGTAGTAGAAAAAGTAAAATGTAATTTTACTAACTATATACAAGTGCAACCAACTACAATCTTAAAAAAAAAAACTTAATTTCTTTAAGGGTAAAGTACGTAATATGAATAAGCGAAATAAAAAATACCAATAAGTTGTAGCTGTTGAGGTTATGAGTCGAACAATAGTTACACTTTGAAAAATCAATTAGATGGATAGATAGTTTAATTAGATTAGACTGTAAACTTTAATAATTGTACTCTCATGATGATCCTAAATTGTTAGTTTAACCGTTGACATCATCTCTTGATCATGAGTAGTTACAACAATTGACACCCTTTGCATGAGAATAATTAGATTAGTGGACATCTTGATTGTATGTTGTGTGTGACACCCCGTATGTTGTAGTTGACTGTTACATAGATGTTTGTTTGATGTATTATCTAATTTTAGACCGTTTATTCACATGCCATGCTGATTTAAGTTGCCCACTTATACCATATTTTGTATGACATCTTAGTTTGGACTGTTAGTAGTTAACTTGTTTGATAAAATGCCTAAAAGAACTTTTGTCTACTGCTGCCCTATTTTTGTACAGTAATTTCGACCCTATTAACATCAGTAAAATAAATAAGTTTGTGAACATGAGTTGTAGCCTATCACTAGTAGAAAATGCTACAGTCGCAATAGAAATTTTCCTTGTAGAAGAGTACAATTCCATGCTTAGTGTACATTTGTAAGGGATTTTTCTTCATTCCCTTGTAATTGTGCTGTTGCGAAATCTCTCCTGATTAATGTACACATTCGCAACGAAATTTTAACTATCCCTTGCGAATATTAGCCACAATAGAATATCTGCAATGGAAGTTGTATCTTGCTATCCCCATATATAAGAGAATATCTACAACAAATTCGTCTCTTGCAAGTGTGTTTTAAAAGGGATTTTTTCCGTTGCTGATGAACTATTGCTATAGAGATCTGCAAGATACTGATTCCCTTGCAATTGTTACCTCGTGAATGCAATTGCACACATTTTTTCTTCATTACTGATTGTATTTGAATGGCTTAACCAAATTTACAAATTAAAACAATGTATTTTGACAATGAAGAACATATAATTATTTCACATATTGATTCACACAATTATATAAAGAAAATACAATAATGCAAAATAAGTTTGAATATTATATAATTCAGAACCTTCTCATTACAAATTTTTTTGTTTGTTTCATAGTGCCAAAACAACAATACATTCTAGAAGAAAAGATAAGTTGTGAAACTCCAAGAAACAAAATAAAATGTTTTCAAAATAACTTTTAACCCGCTACTGCTTCCATGTATTCCCAACTTCACTTTTCACGTAAGGTCTTCTGCATGTTCCTCAGTACCCACTGTCTCATAGTCATCGCCACTACATATAGACTACATGAAAAAGAAACAATACAAAATTAGAACTCGTTATTCAATATATATAGATAATAATATATTATCCAATTGAGGAAATTAAATATATGGCTACCTCTTGTCGTATTTGACTATTGGATGAGTCGACAGTAGTATTTTCCAACATTTGTTTCAAGGCTTCCATCTTATCAGGATGCAGCTCACAAAAGAAGTCCATGAGAAGTTGATTTTGTATTGCCAACTTGTCACACTTTTTGAACAAAGATTTAACAGTTGATTCTTCTTGTATCCTTTTATCTATTCTTGATTCCGATGAGAGAGAACCAACATCATCTTCCTTTCTATTTCTCAGAATTTTTGTTCCTTTAAGTCTACTGCGGTTCTTCTTTGGACTGCCAAACACACTATAGACGCACTTATCTTGAACTTCTTGGGGCAGCTTTGATGGATCTGGATTTTCAAAACCTTGTAACTTGAGTGCAGCTTGTTTGACAGAAAAAGTCAAAGCATCCTAAAATAAGAAAATGAATAATTGATATACATGCCACAATAAGAATCATCACAAAAATATTGAAGACTGAAAATCATCTTTACCCAAAGAATCTGTCTTAAGTTACATAAATTTGTAAAATTATTAGATTAGGGATATTTATTAAATGTAATGAAAGCAAATCTTACCACCAAAATAAGGTTCTTGTTCTTCTTTGTTTCATTCTTGTATTCTTTGTTAAATGTTCCATAATATATCTTTGCAATTTGGTCGACAGTCAACTTATCGACTTTTAATTTTTTCTTCTGAAAAAATAAAAACATAATTTGAAGGTTATAATTTTGTAGATATAATTGGAAGGAAGAGAAAATGAGAATTTTAATGTTTCTCTTACCAGCTTATGCTCCGTCTGCGCATACGAACTTGATCCCAAGTGATGATCAAAATCATTTGATAGTCGATTTCTGCTGCACTGTAATGATTTTTTCTACGAAAGTTTACAAATAAGTAAAAATTCTTGTACTATTTTTACTTTATTCTTGAAATAAATGGTCTTCTAATCAGGTATACAACCATATACCATTTGAATCAGGAAAAATTTATAATATCGACCAATCGATAATAAAAAAAATTCCAGGAGATGAGTTGCAAGCCTTTGGCTCACTAGTTTAAAATCAACTAAAACATTAAACATGAGATAGCAGATTAACTAATCATGTAACCTAAATATCAAGGCCCTTAGCAAAAACAAATGACAGAAAATTAGTGAAAAGAAACATAAATAATATGTAATGCATAGAAGTACAATATATTATTTCTTGGTTACAATTATGGTTCACGACCTAACCCGTGAAAACGCTCTAAGCACATAAATCAAGGCCTGACAATTATGGCTCACGACCTGCCTTTTGATCAATATACAACATAACATGGTTCTGCAACATATCGCATTCCTGAATGCCCATATCCTTTTTCTGGATACATGTTTTTTTATAGACATCTGAATGAGCATATCTAACTCAACATACAGAGAGCGAAGGGAATAGAACACAAAGGAATTTCAAGAAACTAGTTGGGTTCAAACATTTTGATGTGGCCAAAAACAGAACAGTATGATGATAGTAAATTGACATGATAGAACTAATAGTAGTTAATCATCATGCAAACCTCGAACTAGAAATTGTGCAACTTCGCAAATAAAGAAGCTCAGACTAGGTAATTCAAGTAAATGGTGATGAAATAACTACTGGTATGTCTAATTGCTTCATATTCCTTTCTAGTTCGATTTTTGTAAAATAACATGCTACAAATGTTATAAAGTTATTACAAGTGTTATAAAACCACTCCTGTGAGTATCATGGGAAAAAAAATCTAGAACTGTGTGAAAAAGTTATTACTAGAGATGCAAGTTAGGAAACTTTTGAGTCCGTATACACTTAGCTTCAGTGGATTCTTTAACTTTTTGCATCAATTAAACTATAACAAAGCCATATATAGGATGACAATTAATAGTTCAAAAAGATTGAGAATTGCATGTAACATGATTACCCGTGTGTCGTACTCTCTCCGCCTTGGCACTCTCATAGCGATCAACGTACATTTGTCTATTCTGCCTCCAATACGCCACAGCTTTCGGTACATTTTTTTCCTACTTTCTTGATCAATGAGAGCGAGTGGTGGTAGCGGTAGAGATAAAATCTCATTTATTGCAATGCATGGGAGAAACTCATCATCACTGTCATCATCTGATTTATCCGCTTCTGGTATTTCTCCATCTACTCGTGCAAACTCCTCAATAGTCTCCGGAAGAACATCATCTGCACACATTTAAGAATAAACATTTAATAGAAGTAATCAAATCATAAAAACTGTAATTAACACGAAAAATAAGATAAAAATAAGCTAATATCCACCTATTCTTCTTAAACAGCTTCAATTGTAGGGTCCCTCATCTGTCATTAAATATTAATGTCCAAGAGTTAGTCACTTTAGAATATCCTCATATGAGAAGTACAAACAAAGTCAATGAAAACTAAACAAACCACTGATCTAGATGGTAAGTAAACAACAATATAAATGCCGAGTTTAATGAAAGTACATGTAGGCTATACTGTAATGGATCAGAACAGCCAGAATACAACCAAATACAGTCTACAACAATATAAATGTCAAGTTTAATGACAATACCTGCAGGCTACACTATAATGAGAATAGATAATTAAAACTCCTGATTAATTAATTGTCTATCTTTTAATATACAACTGATCAGGTTAACACCAAAAACATGTTGATCAGATGGCTGTATTTGATCTGATACAAGCCCTAATTGCTGTGATTTTGATCATAGTTCAAATTAGCAAGAAAAATATTTGACAAATGGATAGAATGAGAGTACTCTGCCAATTCTAGATACAATGATAAGTTTGACACTTCATATAACAAGAGCTAAGATAAAAGTAAGTTAGAAATTTTCATTTCTAGTAATTCTATACAAAAGATGTTAGCAATACATAACATAATTAAAAAAGTTTGCACAAAATTAAAGTTGCTTCATCACACAATGCTAGAGAACTGAAAGCCAAGATATAAAAAACCCAATCTGTACAATTGCTAAAAAACTGAAAGCTTTTACAATGGTTCTCTCCATGCTTTTGTTCCAACTTGAAAGCCAAAGTTTGTTCTTTATGTAATAGCTATCATAATAAACTTCAGCATAACTACTGGAGCCTGCCAACTGTAGCGGAATGAACAATACAAGAAGGAATAACTCTCCATGCCATCCATAAATTTTATGTAAAAAGAAACTTCGCCTTCATCTGCGTAGTGGTAAGAACATGGCTCTCTCTAACTCATTCAACTCCCTCTCTCTTCTTTGTCCCAAACAAGAGAGTCACCCTCACCTCTTGAAATCCAAAAATCTAACTCCAGTAGTCAACTGGGTTTATTTCGTGCACTTGATTATTTGAGTATTTATAGTCTCTAGTAAAAATCCGATATAACTAGTAGTCTTCAAGAATTTCTGACAAGAGGGTTGGAGTCAGATCTTGGCTGATGTGTTGATTACCAACTCTACTTCAACCTTTTTGAGGCTGATGTGTTTATATAATAACAGTAAAAGTTAACTCGGTTGAATCACATTCTATAGATAGATGTGATATAAATTAGCATATACCTTCATATAGAAATATATATAGAATGCAATACTGCTGCATGAATATACACCTTACTGTCCAAATAGAGTCCATACAGTACTTTTGGGCCACAACATCATTGCTTATAGAAAAATATCAATGTAGTTCAGAAGGTTAATATCGCACATAAACAACAAAAGATCTCTCTAATCAATGAAGTTCTTAAAAGTTAATAATAACTGAAACAGTTGTTGCCTTACTGTTCTACTCCAACTTTTTCGTTTCTCTTCATTGTTGATGAAACATTTGCCTCTATAACTTCACTATCAATTTCTGGCCTCACCAAGGAGATATCACCATCAAGTTGGATGTTCTGCGAGAAGGAAAAATTTTGAACAGGATCAACAGCTCCTTCGATCTCTATTGGCCCATCTTCTTCATCATCAACAATATTACCACTATCTGGTAAATCAAATACAGCTCTGGATGGCCTTCTCATGACTACCCACATATTTGAATATATAGGATCTTCGATGTAAAAACATTGTTCATCTTGATTTGCAAACATGAATTTATCATCTGTACATATTTCTTTCTTCAAATTCACAAGCTGAAAACCATACTCATCCTTGGATTTTTGCATTTCGCACCAACGCACTTTGAACATTATGTATTTATGTTCTTGTTGATGTCCATAATATATCTCCACAATATCTTCAAGCTGACCATAGTACATCACATTACCTTTACGAGGATTTTTATCTTTATTGCTTGAATAACATTTTTGGGTAAAGACCTGAACAATCCCATTATTTTGGGTTGTTCTATTTTCTTCTAGAGAAGTTATATGAAACTTGAAACCATTAACACAATACCCGCCATACCTATTCACCCATGAAAGTGGACCTCTTGAAAGAGAAACAACTAGATCTGAGACAAGTTCTCCTTTAGTGACTAGGTACTCAACCTAACATGAAATAAGTAGAGTAATTTTAGTTATTAATATCTTTCCATGGACACACACACACACACACATACAGAAATGAAGTAGGCTTAAGGATAGATTTATAGAATTATACATGACTTTGAAGCCAACATGGAAAATTCTTTCTGTGAATATGATCAATTGCCCTTGTTGCATTTTTTCCCCTATATTTCTTTCTCAATTCTTCGATGTGTTTACTACAAAAAATAATAATGATAACTTGTTAAAGAACAACATTCTATATAATCATAAAAATACTAAACTATATAGAAGGGTATAGTGAACGCACTTTCGGAAGATATCTATTTCTTCAACATTATTTAACACATATGCATGTGCTTGCTCCAACATTTCTCTAGGGTAATGTGTATCCTCCTCAATGAAAGAAAACAATGAGCCCTCTGCATTTCAGATAGGACGATTTAGCCTTGTTTCCACATCATGCAAATAATGTGAAACAAAGTTTAAGCATTTGTTAGCTAAATAATTTTCAGCAATTGAACCTTCAGGGCGTGCTCGATTACGAACTTGTTTTTTCATAAACCCCAATTACCTAGAAACAAGAAACAATCACAATTTATAAGTACATGTACACATGTTTCTAAGTATAATATAAAATTTTTAAATTAGGTTTATAGTCTTTAGTACCTTTCAATGGGATACATCCATCGATATTAGACAGGACCACCTACCCTAGCCTCGGCAACTAAATGTACTGTAAGGTGTACCATGATTGTGAAAAAAGATGGTGGAAAAAACACTTCTAACTTGCACATAGTCTCTAATACTTGTTGCTCTAGCTCCTCAAACTCTGATGCATCAATAACTTTTGAGCACAACTTATTAAAAAAGCCACAAAACTCTATCAACACTTTAGCAACTTCAGATTTCATGTTATGCCGGAGTGCAACAGGTATTTGTTGATGCAGTAGTATATGGCAATAATGTGTATTTGTAACACCCCGAATTTCAAATAAGGATAAATTCGAGATTTCACAGGATCTTTACTTCACTTCGTACAATTTTACAATGAAATTAAAACTTTTTCAATAGTACATTAGAGTTCAATTACAACTTGGTTTTACACAGCGGAAGAATGAAATTTACAATAAAACATTTACAACATCTTTAAAATAAAACAGCATCAGCATATCCACTTTATAGCTCCATGAATGGTCCTTTACCTGCATGTCAATCTGTGGGCACGTCAGTTATTTACAACTGACGAAATGTTATACACGGCTATCCTCTCTATGCCGGGAATAGTATAACGATCTCATACTTTAACAAATCACAAAAAGATTGAATGAACATATAAAGTGTCAAAAGTGATTATTCTAAATATAAGTGTATGTCATGCCTTAATGCCTAATGCACACAATTCTATACTAGGATGACACTAATGCACACTTGTTCGGATTCTATGCATCCCATACTACATAGGTCCGAGGGCAAGTGCCTACGTTCTTCACAATACAGGGCTCGATCCCTCGCCATGAAAACTACCCGGTAGCAAAACAAAGTTCAGACTATTCCACGAATGTGAATCCCAGCCTTGGAGTCCACTGCCGGCTGTTATAACAGATTCCACATCGTGCGAACCGTCCCGTATGTGACCCTCTAGCCCAGTATATATATATATATATATATATATATATATATATATATATATATATATATATATATACATTGGAGACGGTAAACACAAAAATCCATCCGTCCGACTACTCAAGATCTTGGAGTCCACCGCCGACCCGTCCTCATAGTCCCGGATTAAAATATAATAATCCGTCTCCCACAAGGCAACGTCAGTCCACCAACTGGGTCTATAGTCTTGGAGTCCACTGCCGACTATATAGAGCACCCCACTTACGTTTCACTAAGTTTACACATCTTCACTTATGTACCTAAATTTTCTTAAATTCAAGACATGAATAATTTCCATTCAAAGAATTAGTCTTACCTCCCACCGGACTTAATCAACAAATACGAGATAGCTCCACGGCCATATCTCCAAATCATTTCTCAAATCCTTTCTTTCAATAATGTCGGTACCGAGGTCGTACTAACTCTAAATCATAAACTTTCATGTACAAGAAACATGGGTATTCACACCCTTTCTTAATCATGTCTTAAACTTATATAATTTTCATCTTCTACTTATTCACAATGATTAATGTCTTGTATTAGCACTTATCCATAAAGCAATCATTTCTTAGTCTTTACACTATTCATAATCTAGTTATTCACTCATAGTCTTTATAAGCAAAAAGGATTCCCTTTTTAAGAACACAATTTCATCACATGAAATTTTATAACCAATTCAAACTATCACAATATCTCAATTCCCTTTAAAATATTTCTTAAACAAAATCAAAGTATAATTCTCTTAAAAAAACCACTTCACAAAAATAATACTTTGTTTTTGTTCACTACAAAGTTTCATACTCACAATTTCATCTCTCTTTATATCTCAAAATATACAAGAAAACAATCTTAATATTTCCCATTTCATTTTCCTCAAAATATGCAATAAAGTTATGATTAACTTTAATATTTATTACTTCATTTTATATGAAGAAAGTATGAGTTTTAATCAAAAGCCCCCTTTTTAAAGTCTCATTTTTACTTTCTTAAAATAGACAATAAAATTTCCATAACAATCTCTAATAGCTTCCATTTTATCTTATAACCATAATAGGAATTTATTCATACTAAAAAAAACATCTTATTCTATTAAAACCAAATCAAAAAAAATAAAAGATGGCTATCAAGATTTGAACCCAAGATCTCTTATAAGAGGTGCTCATTGACTAACCAGTAAGTCCTAGTGTGCTTTTTGTTTAGAAGTTGTATTCATATACTTTTGTTCACAATTTTCTGAAATTGTTTCTTTTTAATAAAACTTGTTTACCCAATAATCCAATCCTTTAGGATATTGGAATAAACTTCTCTTTGGACTAAAAGGAAATCTTAAATAGTAATCAACAAGTCCAAACTTATTTTTAGCATATATCTCATTTTTAAAAAAAAAAGATTTTCCTTTCTTTACAAAATTTACACTTCTTTTCAAACTCGAAAATTAAAATCATGATTTTCTAAAAAAACTAGTTTATGACCAACATCTTACAAATAAAAATTTGTGTTAAGAATCAAACATATTTTTTAATCGATTATGGGTGTCTCAAAGAAATTCCTTTCATACAAAAATTGTATTTTTGACATATGTCAACATACTTCATAAAAAAGAGTTTATTTCCTTCTCTTTTCTTTTTCATCATATCTCTAATCATATGTCGAAATATAGCATTCTTTAACAATTGTCCTACATATCACACATTTGACAAATCACAAATTTGCAAACACTCTAATATGGTTCATAGAATTAATCCTTTGGTTGCACTCTTCTTTTCAACTAGCATGGCAACAATCAAAACAAGTTTATGGTATTCAATTAACTTTACAAAAAATATTTTTGCAAAAGAATGTATTCCCAACCTTTTTCATACAATCAATTATATCTTCATTCATGCATACTAATTCATGACAAAACAAATCAACATTTCTTTCTCATTACTAATTAACATAAGTTGGGTTTGTTTACTCAATAAAGCAATATTTCATTACATCCAATGCATAGGTTTGTCCTATTTCATCAAATCAAATTCTATATTACTCATTCATTTCTATTAACATGCACATTCAAAAAAAATTAGAAAGTAGGAGACACCCACCTTTTGTGAAGCTTGAAAAGAAAAGAGAACACCACTTCTAGCTCCAAAAATTCCTAGCTCCTAGTAAGGCTTCTCCTCCTAGCAATTTCTCCTTTCCAAGCAAGAGATCCTCCAAGCACAATAACTTTCTTACTCTCTTTCTTTTTCTTCCTTTCTTTTTTTTTCTTACACTTATTTTGATATTGTTTTTGGTGCAAGAGAAATGTAGGAAATGGGACTCTATTTATAGGATTTTGGAAGGGTTTAAAGTGCAAAAATCCCTCCCTAATAACTCTTCAAATTAATTCATGCAACCTTACATTTTCCTAACTCCTAAAACCTCCATCTCTTCATCTCCCCACTCTCCACTAACTCAACCTACCAACTCTTCTCCTCCCCTTGCCTAAAAAATGGTCCAAATACATTTGTGTATGCATGCACACATGCATAAACAAATATGAACACATTTCTATAACTCTAAATGTGTACTAATATGTGTAACTTGTCATGTATTAGTACATGTTTAACTAAAAATGTGATTTTAATAGTGGGCTTGCTACATGGGCTCATTACTAATTAATTTATTTAATTATCTAGTGGGCTCCTCTCCTAATGGGCTACATTTTAGTTTATAGGTCCATGGATCAAAAGAAAGGCTAAATAAAACTAATGCATGCTAAAAATAGTAAAATGAGAGTAGCAAAATTAGAATAAAAATTTGCACGTGCACCATACGTGCAGAAAATCGAAAAATGCATTTTAATCAAAATAAGGGAAAAATGAATTTTCGTTTTATAAAATAGATTTAAATACATAAAAATAAATAATTTAAACCTCTAGAAAATATTATACGTAGTGGTGGAAACACGTGCATCAAAACACGTAAAAAGCACGTAAATTCCAGGGATTGAAATATTATATTTTAGTTGACTGAAATCAATACGGAAAATGTATAAATAGTACGAATCCAAAATATGTAGTGAAACACATTACAAACTATACGTGCGTAACACCCAGGGGCAAAATTGTAATTTCCAATTTTGCGGGGTGTTACAGTATTGAGGTTTGGAATTTTCCTATCTTGAACCTGCACATTATTGGAAATATTTGAAGAATAGCCATCTGGAGATTTCACTGATTTAAGCACTTGAAAAAATCTCTGCATCTCTTCTTTTGACATGGTGATTACTGATGATGGCAATTGAAACCTGTTATCCCCAATATCTATAGCTTGAATGCTCCTACATATATCCATGTCCATCAAATCTCGACGAGTCCTTAAATCATCCTTTGATTTCTTTGAATCTTGTAGGAGCGTAGATAATATATTGTCACATATATTTTTCTCTATATGCATTACATCCAAATTATGTCTAATCTTAAGATCCTTCCAATATGGCAAGCGAAAGAATATACTTATTTTGTTCCACCCTGCCGGCAATTTTTGCGCATTTTCATTGTTACTTATTCTCTTGCCTCTCTTCCGTTTCTTCTCCTGAACTGCATTGTCTGGCTTGAAACGATCTTTTCCAAAAGTCACATTTGGAAAGCCCTCTAGCTGTTGGAAAATGTCAACTCCAGACATCTGTATTGGTCCTATCCGTCTTTCAACTGTTCCATCAAACTTATTCTTATTTTGACGGAATGGATGATGTGATGGCAGCCACCTTCGATGACACCAAAAGCAAAACTTGCGACTATAAGTGAGACGCTTCCCCTCGTAATCTGTTGCACAAATAGGACATGCAAATCTACCCTTAGTTGACCAACCAGAAAGATTACCATAAGCTGGAAAATCATTTATAGTCCAGAGCACAGCTGCATGCATTTTAAATTCTTTCTTAGTGTAAGCATCGAATGTTTTAACACCAATCTTCCATAGAATATTTAGTTCATCAATAAGTGGCTCAAGAAACACGTCAATGTCATTCCCAGGAGCAAACAAAGATAGAAATATGTATGGTTGCTTTATACACATCCATGGATGTAAATTATATGGCATAAGCAACATAGGCCATGTAGACCATGATGAGCTCATTAAACCAAAAGGGTTGAACCCGTCGCTTGCCAAACCCAATCTGACATTTCTTGAATCTTCAGTGAGTTTTGGATACAAACAATCTAGGTGCTTCCACGTCTCTGAGTCAGCCGGATGTCGTAGTTTGCCATCATCGATACGACATTCGGAATGCCACCTCATTTCCTTAGCAATATCTTTGGACATATACAATCTTTGCAATCTGCTTATGATAGGAAAATGACGAAGAACCTTAGCCACCACATTCGTTTGATTTACCCCCTCTTCAGATGTACTTGCAACTGCAGTGCGCTAGTTCTTTTTCCACCTAGATACCTTGCACTTTGGACATTCAACCAGGTCATTATACTCCTTATAATATAGAATGCAGTCATTTGGACACGCATCAATCTTGTTGTACTCTAGGCCTAGTGTCGCAAGAATCTTTTTAGCATCATAATATGATTTGGGTAAGCTCTCTTGCCCATTGGGGATTACTCTGCGAAGTAAATCAAGAAGCATCTCAAAATGTTATATGGACATCCCACTTATAGTTTGGAGATGGAAAAGTCTAACCATAAATGAAAGCCTAGAAAATTCAGTGCAACCATCATGTAAGTTTCGCTCATTGTCCTCTAGTAGTTTCAGAAGCTCATTAAAATCTCCGAAGTCTTGCTTTTGAGATGCTTCTCCTCCATGTGCCATGTCATCATCAACATAGGTTGCAGCCATTATGTCGTCCAGCATCACATTTATGTCAATCTTTTCAATCTCTGCTTGAACTATTTCCTCGTCTATGTTATGAGCATCCATTCCTTCTCCATGATAATCCCAAAAAATGTAGTCCTTACTGAACCCAAACATCAATAAATGTTCACGTACTACTTCTTGATCCTCTAATGTTCTATTCAAACAATGTACACATGGGCAATATATTTTACCTGTCTCCGAACGATAAGGATTTTCATTAGCATATTTCAAGAATGTCACTACACCTTCTTCATATAGTTGGTTCTTAAACCTGTCTTTCTTAAGTATACTAATGAATGACTTGTCTGGAAGAATTCTCATCTGAAAGTTTACAATATTTATTATTAGTTATATAATCAAACTATTTGCAAGTGCATACATAATTAGAGTCTCATTCTTTCAAAAACTTTTTGGTACACACATGAAATCTAGTTAGAAAGTGCAGTGAAATATTTCTGTAATGGTGTTATTCACAAGCTTTTAATGGTGTATTTCTATTAGTCTATATGCACATTAGTAAGCACACATATAAACACTACATTACATCTATGCAGTATACAAATTCCATGAAACAACAAGCAATTGTGGACAACGAAATAGAAAAGCAGAGCAACAACAACCACAACAAAAAGCTAAATAAAATATGATCATTGTTTACATCAAAAGTATGATACCCTTCTTTTATGGCTTAAGAAAAGAAATAAAATTTCCAAAAAAAAACCCAAACTTGTTCATACCCCTATGTTTTCATGAAATCTTTTATCTGAACCTCTCAATCAACAAAAGAATTAAAGAAATTTTAAACAAATAAAATATTATCTATTCCTATATGAATTGGAAAGAACATCCTGTTATGTATATGAACTTATTTGTGATTTAGAAGCCTATGCCAAAACCAAGTGTGCCCTAACTGAAAGGAGAGAGAGAAGGAGAATGAGATACCTGACGTTGAAAAAGAGGCGTGGAGGATGAGGCGGCGGCGGCAAGGAGCGGCGACGAGGAGTAGGGGCGAAGAAGAGCGGGGAGGGGCGACGAAGAGCGGCGACGAGGAGGTTGGATTAAGAAAGTTGAGATTTTTGGTGGGATGCGGGCGCGGGGGGGGGGGGGGGGGGGGGGGGGGGGGAATCAGGGCTTATGTTTTGGGGGGAAGGTCGTGGGTTTTTTTTCTTTTCGATTTTGGCTCGGGAAAGAAGATTGTGTTAATTGATTTTTTTTTCTTTTTACCCGCTCAGTATTTGATAAGTGAGGGTAATTTTTTAACATCAACTTGTTGAGTGGCAAAATTATCTATGTAATGCACGTGTTTATATCTAATTTATTTTTAAAAATAAATATTTTATTACTACTTTTGTAATGGAGTATTGTTTGTTACAATTTCTCCCTTGTAATTGTCAACACTTGGAACAGTTAAATAAAATCTCTTGCGGATGTCAAAATATTTGCAATGAATGTGTTTGTTGTGATTAATTTTTTGTTGATGGTAGCAACTACAAGGAATTTTTGGTGCTTGCAAATAATCCATTATTATTGAAAGGTTTTCTATTAGTGCATGTTTTCTAGTTTCCGAAACTTCCGATGGATCTGAATTCCAATTTTTGATGCATGAGTTATTGTTGTTTTACTGCAGACATATCGTATTTTCTAGATTCTGAACTATATGTATTCTGTATGGAAATATTATTTTAAAACTAATATTAAAGGTAGAATTTGAACCCTATATTTTGTTGAGTATGTTTAGACATGATTGGGATCAGTCCCTAATTTTTGTGGAATTATTTACTGATATTTATATCTCTTTTCATACTGATGAAACAATTGATATATTTTCCAAACTAGATGCTGTTCAGTATAGAACTAAGTTTTCAACCTGATTTTATTCGTTTCTGATAAAAACTTTGTAAATATGAACTGTAGACTTATCTGTCTATTTTATCATCCTTTGAAGGATGTGGCTTTCGATTTATATTTTATAAATTATCTCTGTTTTGGTACTGTTGTGTCTGAACTTTTAGAATCGAGATTTTGTTGCATGACTCTGTTTTCCCATTTTTTTTGACTATACTGTTTGTAATATAAATCCATTATATTTTATATTTTGAAACTAGATATGTTGGTAAATCTTCTAGATTTTTCTCAAATTTAATTATGATGATTTTGGACTTTTTCCATGCTTATGAACAAGATTTTGTATTTTCTGGCTGAACCTAATACCTGTATTAATTGCTATTTTTGACCTTGATTCTGTGGCTGATATGTGACTTATATATTTGTACTGGAATAGAAAAAGTGTCTAGTTTCTAGATTTTTTGAAAGATCTGGATTTACTATTCTGTAGCAATAGAAATCTCAGATTTGGTACAATAATGTCTTGTTGTCCAGAACCGAAAGTTTCGTTGTTTTGACCGTTATAAGTTGTTTTTATCAACCATTTGTATTACTACTTAATCTTAGACTTGTCCCTGTTCATGCTATGTTCTTAGACTGTTTATATTCGTTCACACCTGTTGTTAATAATGAAAATAATCAAGTCGGGGTTTGTAAGGGACAAGATCGAGTAGTGGACAATATAGAAATGCATATTCGGAGGGAACTCATTTTACCCACTGTTTATCGTAGTACCTACAGTTTATCTCTGGATGCATGAGGGCATGATCCATGACACTGTTTACTATTACTGTTACTGTTACTGTTTGTCTGACTATATTGCCCTATAGAAGTTGTCACGCCCCACTTTCCAAAAATATAGAATACGAGCGCGTGACGAAGCTCAACGAATGATTTTTATCATTCATAAGCTGTAGGATCGACTCAGCATCATAACAAGAAATATAACAAGATATACACAACCACGCATGCATGAATAATTTATTAATCAACAGAGGCAATTGAAACAAAATAACAATATCCCAAATAGTTTTCAAATCTAGATCAAAAGATAAAACTCGGGACTATAAGCCAGTTACAAGATTCAAGTAGCAAAAGAAATAAATAGCTCAAGAAACAAAATATTTAAAGCAAGTCTTTTCTCTAAGTGAAGCCTAGAATGTCTGCTCACCAATTCCAGCAGACAATTCGACTCCAAAGTCCGTATATATAAATATAAAAAGGAAAAATAGAGAAAACAAGACAACGCCCTTAGTGCAAGTTAGGGCCACAAATAGTACCAGCGAGGGTATGAAAACAAGTACAAGAAATATGGAATAAGATTTGGAATCAAGAATGTATAACATAATATAACAAGGATGCAACAAGTAGGGGGATTCAAAAAACTAGCTAGCAAGAAAGACAACTCAAGTGACAAGATTGGGTAAAAAGTACTAGTAGTAGAACAAGTGGCTAGGGAACATGTAATGGTATCAAGCATCAAGTAACAAGTATCACGTACATGTGTCAAGTAACAAGTGTCAACTAACAAGTCTCAAGTAACAAGCATCAAGTAGGGTATCAAGTGTGTAAAAGTGACAAGTTAATCTTAAGTCTAATATTTAATTCTATCTAGGTAGTATTTCATGCATCCATACTTTTACTGCATGGTTGCTACATACAATCAGTTACATTTAGGCTTAGTAGTGGAGTTTATAGTGCGGTGTACTCAAGTATCAAGTATCAAGCAAGCCTTGCTCATGAATCGAGTAATCATATAACTAGTTCATGTGTCAAGTCATAACAAGACAAGTCATGAATCAAATATATACTAGTTCATGAATCAAATAATATACGAGTTCATGAATCGAATAATAATATATTAGTTCATGAATCAAATAATATACTAGTTCATGAATCGAATAATAATATAACTAGTTCATGAAGCATGTATCAAGTGGGAAACACGGGCTCCCTTCCGAGTACTCTTACCTATATTGTCCACTACTATAGTCTTTCCCTTAAACCCCGGCTTATTATTTATTATTATCATCAAACAAGCATGAAAGTGTGTGAAACAGGTCAAGTAAACATGATCAAGAACATGGAACAAGTTTAAGATAATTATAAAGTATATTCGAGGGTCAACATAAATTAAGATTATCAAGAACTACGAGAATTGCAAATATGGACAACATTACGTTGTTACACCAAAACTGCGATTCCCATTGCTACACGATAGCAAATGTGGATTCGTCAGAAGGACTAGTAACTAGACTCCTGTCCAGTTCCAAGTCATATAATTAAGACACATAAAAGTTGAAGCAATTGATGTCAAAACAGCAAACTATACAACATTTGTGTTCAGCCAGAATTTGTAAAACTGAGTTTATACATATGAAACAGGTTTGAAACTTCATTAATTAATTCTGAGAAAATTAGAGAATGTTCTCTAGGGCTTCCAGTATCAGCATGCAAAATTTCAAGTCATTTACTTACTGTTAGCATAGTTAAAATAATTGTAAACCAAAGTGGTACTGCAGTTTTTATGAATCTGCGATTACAGACATAGCAACAGTAAAACTGTGATATCTCCTAAACCGTAACTCGGAATTCAATTCCATCAAAAGGGAAGTGTGATAAACTAGACATCTAGGCCTAATTTTCATATTCAGGAGTCAAGTTTAGATTCTAATTTAATCGGGGTCGAAACAATAAGCCAAGACATGATAGAAACCAAATAAGACACTTTTTGCAGGAAATGTATCATAATTATACTGGTTGTGAACAAGTGTATCAATGAAGGGTTGTGACTCTTAGATCATGTAATAGATAAGGCGAAACATGAGATCATCAATGATAAATAAAGAGGAGTCACATTTACAATCTACTTGCAGTATTTTCAAGGAAAAGCTTGTACTAGAAAACGAAATGTATAAGAAGATACTTGCCTTGGGGTGTAGATGATGAATCTGATGAAAGAATAACGGGAACAGACCCCGACACAAATCTTGATGGTGATCAAGATCAGACCAACGGACGGCTCAAATCGGATCTAATCAGATCTTCTGATGGAAGGCTGAGATCCGATCAGATGGTGATGATCAAGATCTGGCTCGGATCTCAATGCGATCGGGTGGTCCAGGTTTGAACACAGGTCAATCTTCTTCCTTCTCTTCTGATCAATTCAGCGATGGCAGGAGCTTGACTGGGGGCGACTGTGGTGACCCACGCCGATTGCGGCGACGCTCGTGGTAACTGGCGGCAGCCCTGCGGTCGGGAAGCGATGCAACGGCGGGAGTAAGGATGCTCGAGCGGCACTTTGTTTCGTGATGAAACAGGGGAGGAGACGACGAGGGTGATGGGTAATGGGCGAAGGGAGAAGCGATGGGTTTCAGTGGAGCGAAGATGATGAGGGTGATGGAGATGGTGGTGAGAGCAGAGCAAGGGGATGATGGCGAAGGCGAGGGAATGTCAAGGTGGCGATGAGGGAGATGAGGTGGAGAGGAAGACGGGGTCGGAATGGGTTCTTCGAAAACAGTGGAATGTAAAAGAGAGAGCGGGAGGTTGAAGATGGGGTTATAACAGTAGGGGCGGCTTGGTATGCACAGTAGGTAGGGGTTAGGCGGGCTAGGGTTATAGGGTTTATATAGTAGGGTCATGGGTATTGGGCTAATGGATGCAGGTTTGAATCCAACAAGAGATAGGCTGTAGGGTTTTTGGGTTTATTAAAAGATCCAATTAGAAACAATTAGGATTATATGGTTTATAAAATATACATACATATATACATGTACATTAAATCAAATAATGAATACGTATAAAATAGAGTGCGCTCGGCTTAAAATAAAATAATAATAATAATAATAATAACAATGAAAATGATGATACTGCAAAATAATAATACCAACAAAATAATAATGGTAATTATAATAATAGTAAAAATATTAATAATAATACTAATAACAATAATAATAATAATAACAACAACAACAATAATAATATATGCATATCAAAATGCAAATTCGAGTTTAACATATTTATTAAAATTAATTAAAACAATATATAATATAAATACGATCAAATAGAAATAGAAATTAAAGTTAAAATATACAATTATTCGAAATAAATAAAATTTCCGATTAGAAAATATTTTAATAGAGTCCAAAACGAATTTCACACACACAAAAAAAAGAATTTATAAATCATCAAAGTACAGAGAATATTTAGAAAATATGTATTTACGGAAACAGTGGTTACAAATCCTACCCACCTTACAACAAAATTTCGTCCTCGAAATTTGCTTAGGCGGTACATAGGACAAGGCAAAGCAAACTTAGGAAGGGATAGCAAAACAAAGAATTAATGGGGAAGGAACAAAGCAGTGGCAATACCAGAAAGAGAAGGAAGTGGATATCAATGAGGTCGAATGGAATGCATGAAGGAGAATAAGCAGTATCAAATGTAAGAATCTACAGAAGATAACAAAGCGAGATGGGGAGTAGGCAGAACTGGAATCGAAGAGAGAATATATAGGAAAGAATTGAATTAAATAATGAGTAAATAGAAGAGGATGACTGCAAGGAATAGAGAATAGCAACCAATACAAGGAAGAAAAAGCAACAAGGGAATCCTGGGACTTGAGGGTTATGGGCCCACCACGCTTCCGCTGCGCTGCTCCGATGGTGATGTGCCAAGCAACATACATGTCGCTGTAAGCCACATGACACCAATCGACGAACCAAACAGGAAGACAAGACTAAGACACCAGGATCAAGGAGAGTATGGGCTCAAGATAGATATAAATAAATATTGCAAAATGAACATAAAGTTTGGCTTCAATTTAAATAATTAAAAGATGTGCTATAGGTCAAAACTAATGGGCTTTAACAAAAATAATAATAACAACAAATATTAATAATAAAAATAATAATATCAATAATAATAGAATAGTAATAACAATAATAGAATAATAATAATAATAATATTAAAAATAATAATAGCAATAATAATAATAGTAATAAAAATCATTATAATCTTACTAGTAATAATAATAATAATAATAAAATTAAAAATGTTAACAATACCGATAATAATGATAACACATACATGACTGAATAGGATTCAACACATTCATGAAAATAATACAACAACAACAACAACAATAATAATAATAATAACAATAACAATAATAATAATAATAATAATAATAATAATAATAATAATAATAATAATAATAATAATAATAATAATAACAATAACAATAATAATAATAATAATAATAATAATAATAATAATAATAATAAATACATTAACAATACTGGTAAGAATATTAATGCAAGACAGAATATAATTTGGGTTCAACATTTTTTTGTATGAAGGTCATTCAATATTAACAACAATAATAAAATAATGAAAACAAAAATAATAATAGCAATGGTAATATCAATAATAATAATGATACCAATAATAATAACGAAAACTATAGCAATAATAATAACAGTAGTAGTAATAATAACATTATAAAACAAAATAAGAATTTGGTTTATCAACTCTATAAATAAATCAAATAGAAATATATAGTCGGCCAATTATAAATGGAAAGTGAAGTCAAAATACAACATTAAGCCCCAATCGTAGGAAAACAGGGAGACTGTTCACATAGAATAAGAAGTCAAAAGTGAAGAGATAAAACCCAAATATAAAAAGGTTGATAACCATACAAAAAACAAAGGAACACAAACTTTAAAGGTGATATAAAAATAGTTTTGAGAAAATAACCAGTCAAGATACATAGAAATACGAATAAATTTAGCTAAGTAAAGAAAATATTAATAACAATGTATGTAAAAGACAAATAATAATCAGTGAATGTTGACATTATAATCAATACTCGAAAAACACATTAAAGGGTAACGAGCAAAATAGACCAAAATATATATATGCAAGAAGACTTAAAAGGATTTCATTAAATATTACAAAAGTAAGCGTCAAATCATTAATTAGGATGTGGAAACAAAAGTAAGTGAGAAATCTAAAATGTTAAAAAATTGGAAAACGGTGGCAATAAATAGTAATTCACAAAAGAACGAAAACTTAGACCATAGTTGATGTACTCAATCTTCACATATAAAAAAAAAATTGTAAACACAAAATAGAGTAAAATCTACTATACTAGTTCAAATTGTATGGAAACATAAAGTGTAATTGTGTAAACAAAATGTCATAAAGAAAATATTTCTTTACCATTAGTTTCATTATATAAGTAAAAAGTCTTGAAATATCAATTAGAAAATAGGTAGAAAATCTTGCCTCCGTAACATCAAGTTGCATGTTTGTCTTCACGACATCAAGTTGCCGGTTACTGTCAGGATATTCGTTTGCACATTTTGCCTCCCCGACATCCAGTTGCATTTTGCCTCTATTGACATCGAGTTGCATAATTGCCATCTCAACATTAGGTTTCACCGAAATGGTGAAATGGAGGATACAACCTTCCATATGCACAGAGATATAAGACATTTAATTTAAGTATGATGTCCTGTTTTGAAATTCGTGATATAAAAATAGTAGAAAAGTAAGAAATGGAGTTGAAAGTCACACAGTGGAATATCAAAATAGATGTACAGATTATAAATATCAAACACAATAGTACAAAATAGTAGTAGTGAAAATGATTTATAAAAGTGGGGAGAAAAATGGAATGAAATACATGCATAAGCACAATGCAAATGTGAATGAAAAAATAAATATGCAGTGTAGCAAATTTACACAATAAATATATCATAAAAATATACAGTAACGCAGGAATTAAACAAGCCTATAACATGTCGTTGAAGATCCAACGATACCGATCGATGAACCAAGCTGGAAGACAAGAATGGATAACACCGGAATTTAAGAAGAACAAGATAGGGAAGAAACAACTAGTATGATACATAATATGAATCAACAAATGAAGATGAATGAAAATCAATGAATGACACATGAGCTGAAATAAGAAGGGATCAACGAGGCAAGCAGAAATAAGAGATTGCTTGCACCGGAATCAAAAGAACATGGGTACGAAAGAATAAATTTATACCCAATATAGAATCAACAAATCAGGACGAATGTAAGAGATGGAAGGAAATAAGGAATCAAGAATTGAATATGAAGGGATCAAAATAAATGGGATAAGACTAGTGTTCAGATTGAGTTGATTATCAAATTATTCATGTGTTTGCATGGCCTGTTTAATGTTGAGTTAATCCTTACTGAGTCAAGTCTGTCTAACGTATTAGTCAAACTAACACATTAGACAAACCTGAGCTCTGATACCACTAAAAACCTTGTCATGCCCTGCTTCCCAAAGATACGGAATAAGAGCGTGTGACGAAGCCCAGCGAATGATTTTCATCATTCATAAGCTGTAGGATCGACTCAGCTTCATAACAAGAAATATAACAAGATATACACAACCACGCATGCATGAATAATTTATTAATCAACAGAAATAATTGAAACAAAATAATAATATCCCAAATAGTTTTCAAATCTGGTTCAAAAGATAAAACTCGGGACTATAAGCCTGTTACAAGATTCAAGTAGCAAAAGAAATAAATAACTCAAAAAACAAAATATTTAAAGCAAGTCTTTTCTCCAAGTGAAGCCTAGAATGTCTGCTCACCAATTCCAGCAGGCAATTCGTCTCCAAAGTCTGTATATCTATATAATAAAACACAAAGAAAGCTATCAAGTGGTCCTCCTTCAATTTCCCAAAAATCAAAGGCCCAGATCTAACTTCACAAAACATATTTTTTCCCCAAAAGTTTTCCCCCAAAACTCAAATTCAAATCCCCCACCCAAAATAAAACACAAAGAAAGCTATCAAGTGGTCCTCCTTCAATTCCCCCAAAAATCAAAGGCCCAGATCTAACCTCACAAAACATATTTTTCCCCCCAAAAGTTTTCCCCCAAAACTCAAAGTCAAATCCCTCACCCAAAACAACTCCTATATTTATTTAATTGTTTCTCTCTCTCTCTTCCTCCCTATTCTATTCAAAAAATTAAGAAAATAAAAATTTTAATTTTTTTTTAAAAATTAAAAATTAAAAAACTAAAAAAAATTAAAAATTAAAAAAACTTTTAAAATAATTATAAAAAAATCAAAAAGACCATATAATGTCTTTTTCTGGACCCCTAAAAGGTTCTCATATAATATGTTTGCTACTTCAATTAATTTGCTGGACCTCCAAAACTATTTTATATGATCAAACAAGGTGCACCGTTTTGAAGACGTGCCGTAGGCACGTGTCAACGGGCAAACCTAGTATAAATATAAAAAGAAAAAATAGAGAAAACAAGATAACGCCCTTAGTGCAAGTTAGGGCCACAAATAGTACAAGCGAGGGTATGAAAACAAGTACAAGGAATATGGAACAAGATTTGGAATTAAGAATGTATAACATAATATAATAGGGATGCAACAAGTAGAGGGATTCAAAAAAATAGCTAGCAAGAAAGACAACTCAAGTGACAAGATTGGGTAAAAAGTACTTGTAGTAGAACAAGTGGCTAGTGAACATGTAATGGTATCAAGCATCAAGTAACAAGTATCACGTACAAGTGTCAAGTAACAAGTCTTAAGTAACGGGCATCAAGTAGGGTATCAAGTGTGTACAAGTGACAAGTTAATCTTAAGTCTAATGTTTAATTCTATCTAGGTAGCAATTCATGCATCCATACTTTTAATACATGGTAGCTACATACAATCAGTTACGTTTAGGCCTAGTGGTGGAGTTTATAGGGCGGTGTACTCAGATATCAACTATCAAGCAAGTCATGCTCATGAATCGAGTAATCATATAACTAGTTCATGTGTCAAGTCATAACAAGACAAGTCATGAATCAAATATATACTAGTTCATGAATCAAATAAAATATTAGTTCATGAATCGCATAATAATATAACTAGTTCATGAAGCATGTATCAAGTGGAAAACACGAGCTCCCTTCCGAGTACACTTACCTATATTTTCCACTACTATTGTTTACCCCTTAAACCCCGGCATATTATTTATTATTATCATCAAACAAGCATGAAAGTGTGCTAAACAGGTCAAGTGAATATGTTCATGAACATGGAACAAGTTTAATATGTTCATGAGCGTGGCACAATCTTGGCCGTCTGATGAAGATCAGGCACGAATTACCATGCTAGCGGCGTTGATCACGAGAAGAAAGTGATTTTTATCGACGCAGAGAGTTCTGAGCCGTCTAATTGAGATCATGCGCAAATCACGAGGAGAAAGTTGTTTTTATCCAATACGCAGCTCGGTACCACAGTTGCTCGGATTTGGGTTCCAAGCGACATGGCACAATCTGGGCCATCGGATGAAGATCAGGCACGAATCACGATGCAAGCGGCGTGGATCACGATGAAATAGGCACTTAGGTTTCTGGTGGGCCTCTGTGAGGGCCCAAACATCTGAAAAGCCCACCCAAATACCTTTTAGAGCTATAAGTTTTCACCGCTCTCCCCACTTCCTCATTTTTCACTTTTCACTTTCACTCGGTTGTTTTTTCCTTTCGAGCGGCGCTGCTAGCTGTCGTGGCCAGGCGATTCAACTTTTCGGCGAATTATTTCGACCGCAACCGTCACATCAAGGTAATTAATTATCTTAACTTGTATCTAGAGATGTCTAGAGTGTCATCGGGGAGTGAGACATCCACCTCGGACCGAGAGAGTGACCAACCCTTAGTGGTCCCCCCGGTAGTGGACAAGAGGAATAAAGTGGTGAGGTTGGCCATCATTGATACCATCGTGGAGAAGGTGAAGGGGGCTGGTGCACTAGGATGGCTACCGTCTATGCTGTTGAACCTTGGGAAGGTTAGGAGTTACTCCGGAGACCTTCTGTCGAAGGTGGTACACGGGAGGTCTGCCACCTAAGAGGAGAATCGTCCGAGGGATCCTTTCGAGGTAGACGAAATCCCCTTGGTTCTGACCGAGACAGATCTTCATCGTATTAGGAAGGGGTTCTGGGTCCCGAAGGAGAACGCCTTGCTCCTCCCCGGCCTGAGCTTCCGAGCGTGCATGGAGACGTCGCCCGACACTTGTGTCTTCCCATACGACGCACTCAACAATGGTCTTCGATTGCCTCTGCCACCACTCTAGTCGAGGTGTTGTAATGGCACGGCTTGAGCCCGGTCCAGTTCATGCCGAACATGTGGCGGTACGTCATCGCCTTCATCCTCCAAAGTCAGGCGGTGGGCGTCCAACCTCAGCTCGTCATACTCCGAGGCCTCTACCAGATCTGTCGTATGAGCAAGATGGAGTACCGATGTAACCCCTGTTTTCCTAAAAATGTAATTTTGTGTATTTTTTGTATTTAAAAATTTTTGCAAATTATTTTTTCGGTTTTCAAATTCTTTTGTCCAGATGTATTCTTGACTCTTCTATTAAAATCTAATTTTTCGATCAATAATTTTATTGTAACTATTTTCTATATATGAATTTTACATTGTAATACAAATCTTAATTTTGATATTGTTACTTTGACCTCTATTATTATTACTACTACTGTTATTTTTTTATGTACTATTATTATTTTATCATGGTCTTATTATTATTATTATTAGTAGTAGTATTATTGTTCTTATTGATATTTTTGACTGGTTATTAAAAATTCACTTTTATTTACTAACTGTATTTGTAGTATTTTAAATGAATTCTATTTGTAATGTAAACTACGTTATTTTATAAATTATATTATTATAAGATATTTTTTTTACTCTTCTTATTGGTTTTCTATTAAACCCTATTTAAAACCCTATTTTTCTTATTGGATATTTTCCTTAAAACCCAAAAACCCAATTAACTTAAACCCATTTAAATCTATTTATTCCAAACCCATTAGCACCCCACCCATTTACATACCGTTAACCCACCAAAACCCTATACCCTACCCGTATACTTACCCACTACCTGTTACCCACCCTGTTCTCCCTAACCCTAAAAAAACCCACCAACCCATATATACCCCTTATATCTCCCCTGGCTATTCACCTCCCCCTCTCACCAAAACCCTTGCTCCGTTCTCCCTCTATCTACCTCTCCCGATCCTTCCTCCGCCCTTCGCGACCCCACCGTGACACAACCGCCTCTCACCTCCCGAAACCTGTTCCCGCTCATCTCCTTCTCTCACCCCCCTGTGTGCACCTCTGTCTGCACCCTCATCTGCAACGACAACTCTTCGTCGCTTCCCCTGGCCACCGTTGCTGTGTCCCCTGGTCGCCGCGACAGCCCGTGGCTATGTGCGCTCCTCTCGTCGCACCACCACAGCGTGCCCCTGTGTTGTCTCGATGTCCCTGTGCTGTGCCTTCCTCGACAGCGACACCCCCTGCCGGCAATCTCCCCTGCAGCACCGCTGCTCCTCATGCCTCCTCCACTGCAACTCCGCCAGCCCGTGCGCCACTCGACTTCCATCGCCTTGCACTCGGCCAACTCCATTGCCTCCTTGTGTACGGGTGTCGAGTGGTGTGTGTGCGTGTGGATCTCGAGTTGAGATCGTTGCCCATGTGTTCGTGTGGCTCGTGAGTCGTTCTTCGTGTTCGTGGCTTATTTGCTTTCCGTGTTCGTGCTCGGTCCGTTCGTTTGTTGAGTTCGTGCCCGAGAATCTGTTCCCGTTATTCCTGCTTTTTTCTTCGTTCCCGTCGTCGTCTCTCAGGCAAGTAACTTGTATTAAATTCCTTTGTAAATACAAGTACTACATACCGCTTGTAGTGTAGTTGGGTTCTAGAGACAATTTGTGTGTGAATCCCCTTGTTGATATTGTCTTTATAGTGATGATTCGACCATAGTTGCCTCACGACACATATGACATGATATAACCTAGGATTGACCACTTCTTGTTGCATATATACGGGTTATTCATGTGATATCTTGTGCTCATTCGTATTATTTGTGGTAAACTGGTTGTGGAATTGTGAAATATCCTATAACATGTTGCTTGGAAATCTAGTATACTCTATTTCGTGTTTGGTTATATTTTGGATGAGTTTCGGATAAACTCGTGGATTATGTGCATATGCGATATTTTCAGTTTTGCTGGCTTTTCCGTTTTGATCAGTACTTTAGACCCTATTAAGGACAGTATTTGAAAATATTTTGTGAACATGGTTTGTAGAGAATTTTGTCTATTTTCCAACCCTTTTGACGGATCTCAGTTTCGATTTACGGTTTGTGAGTTATGTCTATTTTACTACAGTGGTGTCGAAAGATTTCCAAATTTTGTTTTCTATGAATCTTGAAGAGTAATCTATTTTTATTCTGGTATTAAAATTATTATTTTAATCCAAATTTTGCTTAGTAATTCTAGACATGATTGGGATTTACCCAGAATTTTGATGGATTTATTTGAGGAATTTTACAAACCTTTTCATGTTCGCAAGCAAAGATTTTACATGCAGAATTTTACTACTGTTCAGTAAAGAACCTGATTTTCAACTTATTTCTACTTGTTGTTTCCAAAATATTTCTGAATATGAAAGTTAGCTTACTGTATCTTTTTTATCACCCTTTTGGCGGATTTGTATTTCGATTTATGGTTTGTGAGATATTGCTGTTTTCGTACCGCGGTGTTTGTGATTTCAGATTTACAAATCTATCGTATCTCAATGTTTTCTGATTTTACTTGACTCCTCTATTTTTATTGGAAAATTATGAAACTTTTTTCCTATTACTATACATATAGGGGAATACTCCAGATTTTTCGTGAATTTAATTTATGAGTTTTCATGTTGTTTTCCTGTTCTTGAATACGATCTTCTGATTTTTGACTGAACATGTTTTCTGGATTCAAACCTGTTTTGAGACTTGATTATGGAAAATACTAAATGAATTATATACGTTTGCTGGATTCAGACGGGAGTCTATTTTCTAGACCTTTCGACGGATTCAGGTTTGCATGTTTGTAACAACGAGAATCTCTTTTTTACTGCAGTATGGTCTTGCTGTCCTGAACCAGAAATTTGGTTATTTTATCCTTTTGTGTGTTATCTTTTACCTATACATGCTTATCTTGCAACTTGGACTTGTTACCTGTTTGTACCATGTTATACTTGCCCTATCGTGACACATGCATGCTTGTTTGACATTAATAATAAATAACCAAGCCAGGATTAAGGGAAAGATCTAGTAGTGAAAAATATAGAAATGTGTACTTAGAAGGGGGCCCGTGTTTCCCATTTTGATTCATGTAGATACATGAACCTGTTGATGCATGGAACTGTTGGTTCATGTACCTATTACTTGTTGATGCATGGACCTGTTGGTCTATGTACCTGTTACTTGTTGATGCATGGACCTGTTGGTTATGTACCTGTTACTTGTTGATTCAAGGACCTGCTGGTCGTGTAACTGTTGATTCATGAACCTGTTGATGCATGAATCGGATGATTCCTATACCTGTTTGATTCATGAACTTGTTTCTTGTTTCTGTTTTCCTGATCCCTGAGTACACGGCCCTATGGACTCCACTACGAAATCTAAACGAAACTGTTTGAATTAGCAACCGTGTAGTAAAAGGATGGATGCATGAAGTGCTACCTAGATACTAATAAATACAAGACTTGACATGACATAACTTGACATACTTGACACCTGTTTACCTGTTTGCTTGATACCTGATACATGATCACCTAATTATCTGATTTCCTGTACATACTATATGACACCTGTTACATGATACCTATTACATGCTTGCCTGATACATGTTACCTTTTTGCTTGCTTGCATGTTACTTGACACTTGCTTCTTTTTGCTTGTTTACATGATACTTGTTCACTTGACACTTGACACATGCCACTTATACTTGGTTATCTTGCCATGCTAGTTGTTCTATTTTGTATCATGCCTATTCTATGTTATTAGTTAGTTTTCCCATGTACCTGTATCCTGCATTACAAGCGGCCCGTAACTTACATTGATGGGAGTTTGTTTTCTTTTTCCTCTTCCTACAATTTATTAAATTGCAGATTTTGGAGATCATCTGCCAGATGGAATAGGCGAGATGAGATACTAGATACTGGAGTTTTGCTATCATGTTTTTCCTGTTATTATTATTATTTTTTGTTGCTGCTTGAACAATTGTACTTGATTACTTGGATTATTTGTATTTGGGCGATGTGACCCAGGATATTGACTTATTCAGATTTGGATTATTTGAGATTATAGTATTTTGTTTCAAGTAAATTCTTGTTGGTATTTTGATTCATATATGCATGCTTGGTTGATTCTTTTGCTTCCGACTTTGATTATTCTTGTGAAATGTTGTAAAGATTCTTGAACAGCTTATGGATGATGAGAATCATCTTGGGCTTAGTCACATATCCGTATTCCGTATTCTCTTTTGGGAAGCGGGGCGTAACAACCTGTACTAACTGTCTCCGAGGTAGGGGGTCAAGATGATCGAGAATCCGGACTCCATCAAGCATTGGAAGGAGAGGTATTTCTTGATCCGAGGTTTCGAGCCGTGGAGCTTTCTGACGAGGTGGAAGGAGGATGTTCCGAAGTGGGCGAAGGCCGAGCTAGTGCTGACCAAGGAGGAAGAGGAGGTCGTATTGAAGATCCTCGGTCTTCGGACCCTGGGTTGGAAAAATATCACTGAGGAGGTCCTCTTCGGTGGGGGTCTCAGTCCGATCGACCCTAGTAGGCTCCGTCTAATTTTCTTTCTCTTTTGTTTATATATCGCTTTTCTATCGCTAACTCCCTCTGGTTTTTCTTCTTCAGAGGACCCCGGTATGGACTTCAAAGTATTGATGGCGAAGCGGGACCACGGCCGCAGTGAAGGGGTCGGACAACAAGAAAAGAAAGAGGACGACCACGAGACCTTTGTCTGGCCGAGCAGCTTAGACATCCTCGGCTCCTACGGCCATTGTCGACTTGTTCAGCGACTCCCCCTCCACTCCCCAAGTTATGCTTCCCTTGACCGCGGCCCCCGAGCCTTCGAGCGGGGCATTCTCAGTCGGAGCCGCACTAGCGCTCGAGGTGCCGCCCTTCACTACCGAGGCAGAAACCATCTTGACCGAGGAGTACAAGAAGCTCTTCGTCCCGGACTGGAGGGTGATGAAGCTCGATGGCTTCCTTGGCGATGCGGCGATGAGCATGCAGGCTGTATGCCACCTGCCGACCCCAAAGGATCGAGCGGCATTAAAGGCGGGTACTGTAGGCGACGATGCACTCGAGATTGCCTGGGCCACGATGTCGGTAAGTGTTCTTGCTACGCTTCTGAATTTTGAAGTATACGGTTTTTGATTCTCACGTCATTTGCCTCTGGTTTTCAGATCATCTGTCACTTCAGCCATATGCTCGAACAGTTTTGTCGAGCAGGAGAAGGAGTTGAAGGCGACGAGCGACAGAGATCGGGCGGAGCGAGCTAAGGTGGTGAAGATGTTCGAGGCCGAGCAATGGCTCTCAGAGTCCCGAGCTTCCGAGATCGCCATCCTAGAGGCAGCCTTGGGCAAGGCACACGAGTGCATAGCGGCCGAAGTGGCGATGGCTGAAGAGTTTGAGAGGGGGAAGACCCGCACCGAGGTGGATCTAGAGAAGGCCTTAAAGGCCTCAGAGGAGGCAGTGAAGGAGCGGGACGCTGCGGTGGCCGAGGCGAAGGCGGCCATCCAAGCAGAGGCAAAGGCCCACATGCTCACCAATATGGAGGAGTCCTATGCTCGAGCCCTCAAGCATGTCACGGCTCGTATTCCCGACTTCAAAAGCTCGGGATATCACCTCTACGACCCGGTCGATGGCGAGGAGTTTATACCCTTAGTAGAGGTCGAGCCCGAAGGAGGGGAGGAAGAAGCCAAAGGGGTCATACACGAGGTGGCGAATCTGGAGGGGGCGCTCGTGATGATACAGAGCGAGAGTGCAGAGCAGCACCTCGAGGTGGCTCTCTGACTTTTTTTTTCCTTCGGATTTTGTATTGCCTTGTTGCGGACTGGCCACCGCATTTTGATATTCAATGAAATGAGAACTTTTTTGACCAGGGGTTTGCGCGAACCTTGTCTCTAAGTGGTTTGGTAGGAGTCGTTTAAACTTAGCACCTTCGCGTTCTGGCTTCTTTCAGGTCACTGAATCATTACAACTTGTCGAAGTGCCTCGGACGGTAGAAGTAGCACGCCTTAGGTCTGGTCTAGAGGTAACGAGGTTGTGCCTCGCTCGGACTCGGGAGAGGCTTTTCAAAGCCGAGTCGGAGCTGAAGCATCTTAAGCTGACGTTAGCTCGTCGTGACTCCGAGCTGAAGCATCTACAAGAGCAGGCTAGCAAAGTGCCCCCCGAGGGAGAGAAGACGTGTCCCTCGATGGCCTCAGCCAAGTCCTGCAGCTCAAGTTGCTTTGTCAATCCTTGTTTGAGGTCGGAGCCGAACGAGATGGGTTAAAGAACGTCGTGCTTGAGAATAGCTTGGAAGCGGCGCACCTTCGGAGGGCTATTACCTATGCTTCTTGCCATGGCAGCTCTAGCCGAATGCCTCGGCTAAAAATTAGAGTGACGGAATACGCGCTGAGGGAACAGGTTGTGGAGCTAGAGGCAGAGAACCATCAGCTACGACGACTGTCCGAGGGGACCAATGTCCGGACCACCACTTGTCCCCGAGGTGAATACTTCCAAGGAAGGTCGTTCCATGAGTTGGCATCTCGCCCCCTGTCTCGAGGCGCCCTGGGGATGCACAGAGTGGAGTGGCCAGCTCGTCGAACGGAGCATCTGCCGGGGCGACACTCAGGCTTTTAGGCGCCGAAGACGCAACTCGGCCCGCCGGACTAGATATCTCCACGGAAGGGAGGCCACCGTTGCACAGCGCTTGTCGACCTCGGTTGTCTCTCAATAGAAGTGTCCCACTCCCTAGGAGGGGTTGAAGTAGCTTTCTATAATCTTGTAATCATGTTTTCACAAGTTTTGTATCTCATTGTAAAGATGAGTTGTTGGTCTGTAATTAGACTTGTATCTCGAACTTTAATGAAATAGTACTTGTTCCGTGAACTTGTGTGTTTTGCTAGTGTTTGCAATTGTCAACAGTTATAGGAGCAATTCTGAATGGTGGGCCACTTTGTACTCACTCGTTCGTAAGTAGCAAAAGTTGCATTGAACCAAGTATTGGACTCCGAACTTGTCGTTTAGAGAATATCAACAGCTGTAGGAGCAATTTCGAATGGTGATTTGCTTCATACTCGGTTAAAAGCAAGTAGTTGAAGCGGAGTCGAACCAAGTGTTGGACTCCAAGCTTTTCATTTAGAAAATATCAATAGCTGTGGGAGCAATTCCAAATGGTGATCCGCTTCGTACTCGCTTAGAAGCAAGTAGTTGAAGCGGAGTCGAACCAAGTGTTGGACTCCAAGAGTGTCGTTTAGAAAATATCAACAACTGTGGGAGAAATTCCGAATGGTGATTCGCGAAGCAAGTAGTTGAAGCGGAGTCGAACCAAGTGTTGGACTCCGAGCATGCCATTTTAATGCAATTTTTTTTAAGTACAATTAGACTGCTAAAAAATAGAGAACTTGTAGGGATAGATTGCTTTTATTGAAAACAATTAGGTGGTCACTTCTAAGTTGTGAGCCGCTCTTACACTTTCATAAGTACAATACAAATAAAAACTTCGACATGTTTTATGGAGCGCTCATGGGGAAGTTGCCTGGAGCGGTGTTTAGACACCCTCTTGGTACTTCATCAAGTGCTCTGCATTCCATGTCATCGGTATTCTCCTGCCCCCCAGTTCTTCGAGCTGATCGCGCCTGGGCGAATAACTCTGGAGATCCTATACGGTCCTTCCCAATTGGGTGTCAACTTGCCCTTTTTGCTCGGATTGGAGATCGACAACTTCCGGAGTACTAGGTCTCCCTCTTTCAGATTAGCTAGTCATATCTTGTTGTAGGGTTGAGTGATCCTACGGTGGTAGGTCTCTTATCGAATGGCAGCTCTCTCACGGACCTTGTCTATGAGGTCTAAGCAGTTGCAAAGCTGGTTCACATTCTGTGCTTCACTGTAGGCTATCAGTCGGGGTGAAGACAGGCCCACTTCTAAGGGGATGAGGGCTTCAGAGCCATATGTGAAATTGAAGGGGGACTCCCCTGTCGGAGTTCTTTTGGTGGTGCGATAGTTCCAAAGCACGTTGGGGAGTTGTTCGACCTACAGCCCCTTGGTAGATTTATCAAGCCTCTTCTTCAGGCCGGAGAGGATTTGTCGATTGGCGTTCTCTACTTGACCATTGGACTGAGGGTGGGCTACCGAGGAGAATCGCTGCTGGATGCCGAGGTCGGCACAGAAGTTGTAGAATGTTGCCCTTGCGAATTGGCTCCCGTTGTCGGTTAAGAGTATACCGAGCACGCCGAACCGGCACATGATGTTCTTCCAGAAGAACCTCTGGACCTTGTGCTCAGTAATCGTTGCTAAGGGTTCGACCTCAATCCACTTGGAGAAGTAGTCTATCGCCACGACCAAGAACTTCAGCTGGCCCGGTGCTGGAGGGAAGGATCCGAGCAAATCCATCCCCCATATTGCAAAAGGGATTGGACTCGCCAAGGAGGTGAGCTGTGCTTGAGGCAGGCGACGGATCGGAGCAAATTTCTAGCAGGAGTCGCACTGGCGGACGTACTCCTCGGAGTCACTTAGTAGTGTGGGCCAGAAGTAGCCATATTTAAGAGTTTATGGGTGAGGGATCTCGCTCCCAAGTGCGCGCCACACATACCGTCATGGGCCTCCTTCAAGGCATAAAGTGCTTCCTCCGGGGAGAGACACCTCAGATAGGGTCGACTGTCAATCTGAGTGTAAGAGCGTTTGTACATGACTCCGTCAAGAAGTATGTACTGCTCGGCTCGGGTCCTGATCCTCCTTGCTTCTTTTGGATCTGCGGGAAGAACTCCATCTCCAAGATACTCGAAGAGGGGCTTCATCCAGTTCTCCCCAAGTGTGAGGGGCAAGGCTTCCATCAGCTCCGGACTATCTTCATCGATACTCGGTCTGAGGAGGACCTCTACCAAGATGGTCCATTCTAAACCTTGGAGGGATGAGGAGGCAAGCTTGGAGAGGGCATCCGCCTGTGCATTTTCCTCTCGAGGAACCCGTTGGAGTTGAACGTCTTCGAATAAGGCTAGTAGCTCCTTAACCTTTGCCAAGTACTTGGCCATGTGCTCGTCCCTTGCTTCGTATTCCCCTGACACTTGGTTGGCAACGAATTGCGAATCACTGAAGACTCTGATGTGCTTGGCTCCTGCCTTGCGAGCCATACAGAGCCCCGCTATTAGGGCTTTATACTTTGCTTCGTTGTTTGATGCAGGAAAGTTTAAGCAGAGTGAGTATTGGAGGACGAAAGCGTTTGGGCCGGTCAAGATAATGCCAACCCCACTTCCGTCGGCGCAAGAGGATCCATCCACATAAACGGTCCAGACCAGGGGGTTGGCAGACGACTCGCAGGGGTTGGGGATGGTGCTCTCCACAATGAATTCCGCTAGGGCTTGGGCCTTGATAGCGGTCCTGGGCTGGTAGCTGATGTCATGCTGGTTCAGCTCTATGGACAACTTCATCAAGCGGCTCGACGTTTCTGGCTTGTGGAGCACCTGCTTCAGCAGTTGGTTGGTAAGGACGACCACCGAATGAGATTGAAAGTACGAGCAGAGTTTCCTCGCCGCCATAACCAAGGCAAGAGCTATCTTCTCAGTGTCCTAGAGGAGCTTACTTACATAATAAATGGGCCTCTGCTTTCTGTCCTCCTCTCTTACAAGGAACGCGCTGAGGGTCTGCTCCGAAGCGGCAAGGTATAGGTAGAGGACCTCCCCAGGTGCTGGCTTGCTCAAGAGTGGGGGGGTTAGCTAAGTATGCCTTGAGCTGGTCGAAGGAATCTTGTTGCTGCTATCCCCATTCGAAGCCTTTAGCCCCTTGAGGGCCTTGAAGAAGGGGGGCACTTCTCCCCAGATTTGGAGAAGAATCGCCCAATTGTCGCGAAGCATCCAGTGAGCCTCTGTACTTCTTTAACACTGGAGGGGGGAGCTGTAATACCCCGATTTTTCCTAATATATGAAGATTATTTATTTTGTTGCACGTGGTATGCACGTGTAATATTTTGGCTATTATTTTCAACATGATGAGTAAGAACATTGTTTTTATAAAGTATTTTCCCTAAAGCCCAAGTGTTAATTTATTTATCTCTTATACAAAATAATTATTTTGGCCCAATTAATTTTAGCCCATGAATTTAAACCCTTTTATTATTTTCTACAACTTGTAATGTGTAGCATCTTTTCTTTTTATTTACCGGGTATTTGATGTACAAATTTTGTAGAGTGGTTTGTGTGTGCATGTGCACTCAATGTACACGTGCACAAGGCACAAGCTTGGCCGGATTGTGGTGAGTGGGTATGAGATCATGGGCGGTTAATATGAGGTGTGGGTAGTTTTCACAACTTTCTAGTCCATCCTAGCCCTTAATCTTCCAACTCCCTAGTGCATCCTAACCCTCCATCTCACTCTAATTTGTGTATAAATACCCCCTCTCATTCTCTATTTCTTTTACACTAGATTATTATTTCAAGAGAAGTATTTGTGAGAGTTGTGTGTGTGTGTGCTTTTCTGTGGGGGACCGAGTAGCATTCTGAAAGCTTCGGTGTGGAACAAGGAGCAAGGAGCAAGGAGTGCTGCACTGCATTGAGGAACTTTGCTGGATTCGATTACTTCGTCAAATAAGGTGGGTGTTTCTCAGGACTTCTAATGTAGGAATTATACCATGATTATTATAATTGCTATCAGGTTATGAAAAGTAAATTCAATGTACTAGAAATTGCCTGAGCATGCTGTTGATAATAAGAACGAATGAGTCGGTACAGTCGACTGTCGCATGAACCAGTCGACTGGTACGAGACAATTATTTTCGTGATGTGGTAATAAATATGTATGCAAATAGACATAATAGTGTGATTACTAAGTTTATATTTTCCCTATGACACATATGATGGAGAGAAGGTAAATGGATGAAAAGAACTAGCGGTGATTAACAAAACTAAGAACTGTCTGTGCAGTCGACTGACAAGGTGTTCAGCCGACTGGTGCACCGATTTAAGTATGATTATTTGGAAATTCCATGAAATGAGATATTCCATTATGTTGACTTAGTATAATGACTTGAGATTTATATCTTCATCTTCGTAAGAAAGTTATGAATAGTGTGAATGCATGTTTAAAGTATTTTTCTTAAAGAAAAGAACATATTAGCAACTTGAAATTCCATGCTACGATGATAATGAACAAGTAAGAAGTGTGGTGTTTATGAAATATGAATGTATGTATGCTGTAATGAAAAGTGCAAGTGAGAACGGTTGGAAAGATAATGTATGATTCTGAATTCTAAACTGTCCAGTCGACTTAGTGCGTATAGCCAGTCGACTGAGCTGAACTTAGAAATGTGCTGTTAAAAATCCCAGGACAGACGACTGGTGGATGAACAGTCGACTGTCACGTGGATGACACTGTGAACATGAAAGTTGCGGGACAGCCGACTGGCCGTGTACAGCAGTCGACTATCCCGAGTATTTATGATGAACCTGTATTGACTGTATGAGTCGACTGATGTCCTTCCAAGTGGACTGTACAGAGTGGACTTTGATATGTATGAGATTTCATTTTATTTATTGCTGTTGGAAGTTGTGAACTTTATAATTGAAGTCTATGAACTCTTTTTATGACTGTATGGATTTATGTAAAATGAATCATAGATGAGAATTGAGAATTTAATGAACATGAAAGGTTAAGATCATGATAAGAAAGTCTGTGAGACTCTAAGATGAATTATGAGCTAAGAATGCTCAATTGGAAATTGTGAATTTGGAATTGAATGAAAGAGTAGCTAAGTCTCCCCCGGCAGTGAAATGAAATTGAAAAGAAGACCAAGGTTGGTCATGTATGAATGAAATGATAAGTCCGGTTTGGTGGAGAGGCTAACTCTAGAGCTTTGATTTTTATTCATGATTCTAATGATTTTAGTGCATATTGAGGAGGTGATGAAAGTGAGAGAAAAACATAAGTATGAGAACTAGAGTTTACGGTGCGGGTGTGTGAGCCGCAGAATGCATGCTTGATGAGTCAAGACATGGCGCGGGCGCAACTCAGAATGATCGGACTCTAGTCACACTTGTGGGATGTTTGGTGACTGCAAGAGGATCGTGTTCAGGGAGGAGGCTTGAATTGCCACAGAATGCATGCTTGATGAGTCAAGACATGGCATGGGGTTCCCCTCCAGGGTCCAGTGCACGAGCTTGTACTCATAGACCATTTTTGATACTCACCGTAATTACAGAAGTAGAGTAAGTCATGGCGAGGGATTGAACCCTACAAAATTGAAGAACGAATAAGAGGCTTGCCCTCGGACCTATGTAGTATGGGATGCATAGAATCCGAACAAGTGCGCATTAGCGTCATGTAAATTAAATAATTGCATTAAGGATTAAGCGCACAATCACGACATGACATCATTAAAAGTTCCCCTTTTGATTTATATTCTTCTTATGAACAAGTTTGTGATTTGTTAAGAAATGAGATTCGTTATACTATTTCTGGCATAGAGAGGATGGCCATGTATAATTATCGTCGGTTGAATAAACTGACGTACCCACAGTTTTGTATGCAGGATAAATTACATGTAAAGAGGAATGGATGCATAAAGATTTTATCATGTTGTTGTACATTATGTAAATGTTGTATATTTTTGCTTCCGCTGTGCAAATGTAAATGTAATATGATGTAAACTCTGATGTAAAAAGAAAAGTTTGAATTTCCTTGTAAAATTGTACTCAAAGGAAGTGAAAAGATCCTGTAGAACATCTCGAATTCAGTGATTTTGGGATTCGGGGCGTTACAGAGTGGTATCAGAGCCACGCTTTCTACGCTTTCAAACTTGTACAAATTTATAAGGAACGACACCTTAGAAGTGGACATTAGAGTGTGTGTCTGAGTTTAGAGATGTAAATGTAAGCGACTTACATTTGTGTTGCTCTATGGCTTATGCTTCTTCCTCTCTATTCTAAGATGGCTAATCACTTCGACCCTGCTGGAGGCGACGACTGGCATATTATTGAGGAAGAGTACCATCCTGGACAAGCTGATTCTGAGGATGAGTATCACCCTGGGCAAGCAGATTCTGATGATGAGGAGTGGCCTGAATCTCGAGAGATTACCCCACCTCCAGATTCATCTGACGATTCTTCTTCTGATGAAGAAGAGGGACCATCTCTGAGTGGCACTGTGGCTTCTCTTCAGAGGCAAGTGGAAACCCTGAAAGAGAGAGTTGGAGTTTTGGAAGCTCAGCTGGCACAGCGGAAGGACGATTTCTCTGTTCTCAGTCACCGAGTATGGGAACTTGAGAAGAGAAAGAACCTGACAGATGTGCTGAAAGATGAAGTGGATGAACTATGGGAAGAAGTTCGAGCAGCGAAGAGGACCCGTAGGAGTTAGATTGTTGTAGCTTCTATTTTCTTCATTTCTGATGTCAAAAATGTTTTTAATTCGAATGTATAAACTTTGGAATTCAATGAAATGCAAGTTGGTTTAAATTCTTGTCTTATACTTCGAATTTAATGGATCTTTTGCATCAGAATATGTTGAGAAGAGGGGCTAGGAATGGTGAAGGTTTGGATCTGGAGACCGAACTTGCAAGGGTTTACCAGACGCTGAATGCAGTGGCTGTGAACCAAGGAAGGGGGCCGGTGAATCCAGTGCCCGAGGCAATTAAGCTAGTGGAATCGTTCAAGAGAATGAAACCACCAGTGTTTGAGGAAAAGTCAGACCCAGATGCGGCTGACAACTGGATTCGGCAAGTGGAGACGATCTTCGAGGTGTTGGAGACACCGGAGGGCAGCAAGGTCAAGTTGGCGACTTTGCAGTTGGAGAAGGATGCGGCTGTTTGGTGGCAGTCGATGAAGAGGACCATGGGAGGCTTGTTGCTCGGCTGGGAGGAATTTCTGGAAGAATTCCGCAGTCACTATTTCCCCTCCGACGTCCAGGAGAAGAAGGCAATGGAGTTTCTATCACTTCAGCAAGGCAGCATGTCGGTAAGGGAGTATGAGACCAAGTTTACTCAGCTCTCTAGGTATGCTCCAGAACTGGTGATAGATGAGGCGAAGAAGGCTCGCAAATTCGAGCATGGGTTGAGGCCAAGCTTGAGATCCCGGATGATACCTCTTGGTATCAGGCGATTCGACAAGCTGGTGAAGAGGGCAGCAGCGACGGAGGCGGATATGGAGCAGTTCCATGTTGTTCAGAACCGGAGGAACAACTGGCAGTCCGGGAAGAGGCCTGCATAATCGGGGAGTTTCAAGGGGCAACCATCTGCACAGAGGTTCAAACCGACAGGGGCGAACGCTATCAGTGTAGCTGGAGGACCTGGAAGCAATGTGGGGAGACCTTCTGCAGTCACCTGTTACAATTGTGGGGAAGTGGGACATTACCAATCTCAATGTCTCAAACCACGGGCTGGCAATCACAATGTGCCAATACAGCAGACTGGGAAGAGGCCGTACCAATCAGGGTGAGTATTTGCTTTGACGGAAGCTGATGCTGAGGAGGCAGATCAAGTCATCTCTGGTACGAGGGCTGAAGTTTAGTGGTTTTTTGTCATTTCTTCTTCCCGTTCATATTGTGAAACTGTTATGTAATGGTGTGTATTATGTAACAGGCGAACTCTATCTTAATGGAAAGAAAGCTGTTGTATTGTTCGATACTGGGTCCTCTCATACTTTTGTGTCTCCTAGATTTGCTAAAATGTTGGGAGTGGAACCGAAGATTTTTCCAGGCAAGGTCTTAGCAGTAGCTACTCCATCAGGGGAAACTTTGACCACTGATCGGTATTATGCTGATTGCGAGATTGTGATTGGGGATAGAATCTTTTGCATTGATCTGATCGAGCTGACTATCTTGGGAGTCGATGTTATCATTGGCATTGATTGGATGTCGGTGTACAGTGCAAGCATCGAATGCAAGACCAAGACAGTAACAGTGAAGGCTCCAGGTGGACCTGAAGTCACTTTCCAAGGGAAGCAGAAGTGTTCTAAGCTGGTGGCAACTATCCGCAAGGAAGAGACTCATGTGGAAGTGCAAGGGATTCCTGTGGTTCGGGACTATCCGACAGTGTTCTTGGAAGATTTTCCTGGGTTACCCCCGCATCGTGATGTAGAGTTCAGCATCACTGTTCAACCGGGAAGTGCACCCATCTCTAAGGCACCGTATAGGATGGCTCCAGTGGAACAGGATGAGGTGAAACGGCAGATTGAGGAACTATTGGGAAAAAGCTTTATTCAACCTAGTGCATCACCTTGGGGAGCACCAGTGCTTTTGGTAAAGAAGAAGGATGGATCGATGAGAATGTGCATCGATTACCGAGAGCTGAATAAGGTCACTGTTCAGAATAAGTATCATATTCCTCGAATTGATGACTTGTTCGATCGTCTACAAGGAGCAGCTGTATTCTCCAAAATAGATCTTCGATCAGGATATCACCAAGTGCGAGTGAAAGCTGAAGATGTGCACAAAACTGCATTTAGAACTCGGCATGGGCATTACGAATTCTTAGTTATGCCATTCGGAGTGACGAATGCATCCGCAATCTTCATGGATTTGATGAACAGAGTTCTGAGGCCGTTTATTGATTCTTTCGTCGTGGTGTTTATCGACGATATTCTCGTGTACTCCAAGTCAGAGGAGGAGCACATCGAGCATCTGGCGGCAGTTTTGCAGAAGCTGGAAGAGCAGAAGTTGTATGCCAAGTTATCCAAGTGTGATTTCTGGAAATCTGAAGTGGCATTCCTAGGTCACATCCTTTCTAAGGAGGGAGTGGCAACTGACCCTCAAAAGATAGAGGCAGTGAGAGATTGGGCTAGGCCTACTACAGTGAAGGAAGTCAGAAGTTTCCTTGGGATGACTGGATACTACAGGAGATTCATTCAAGGTTATGCTCAGATAGCTGTACCGCTTACTGGACTGACCAAGAAGAATGTGAGCTTCAAGTGGACTGAGCAATGTGAGGTGAGCTTTCAGGAGTTGAAAGATAAGCTGACTACTGCACCTATTTTGGCTTTGCCTAGAGCAGGCGTTGAGTATGACGTTTATAGCGATGCTTCACATCGTGGGCTTGGTTGTGTCTTAATGCAAGAAGGTAGAGTAATCGCTTATGGATCTAGGCAACTACGACCGCATGAGAAGAATTACCCGACTCATGATCTGGAGTTGGCTGCGATTATCTTTGCTTTGAAACAATGGAGGCACTATGTGTACGGTGAGAAATTGAATATGTACACAGATCACAAGAGCTTGAAGTATATATATCAGCAGAGAGATCTCAATCTGAGGCAGCGGAGATGGTTGGAAGTCCTTGAGGATATGCGACCTGAGATCAAGTATCATCCTGGAAAGGCTAATGTTGTTGCTGATGCACTTAGTCGCAAGAGTAGTTTGGCCAGTTTGATTACAACTCAGAGGCATCTGATTGAGGAGTTGGATCGAGCAGGTATTGAAGTTGGCTTGCAAGGATTGGGAGCATCTTTGGCTCAGTTGAGGCTTCAGCCTACCTTGAATGCAAGGATCATTGCAAGTCAGGAGGTTGATGCTGATATTTTGGAGATGAAGGAGCAGGTTGGTGCTGGCAGGTTGCCCGGATTTCAAACCAGGTATGGAGTGCTGTGGTTCGGAGATAGGCTGTGTGTTCCAAATCAGGCGGACCTGAAAGAGAGTATTCTTCAGGAGGCGCATGCCACTCTTTTGTCGGTACATCCTGGGAGTACTAAGATGTACAAAGACATCAAACAGCATTTCTGGTGGTCAGGTTTGAAGCGGGATGTGGTTGATTTTGTCGCGAAGTGTGAGGTTTGTCAGCAAGTCAAAGCCGAAAATCAGAAACCCGGAGGTCTATTACAGCCGTTACCTATTCCGGAATGAAAGTGGGATAACATCAGTATGGATTTCATTACGGGATTTCCTAAGAGTTCTAAAGGCAATGATGCGATTTGGGTTATAGTCGATCGATTGACCAAGTCCGCTCACTTTTTGGCGATGAAACTCACTGCTTCGATAGACAAGTTGGCTGAGATGTATGTTGGCGAGATTGTCAGACTTCATGGTGTTCCCTCAACTATTGTGTCTGATCGAGATGCGCGGTTTACTTCGCATTTTTGGAGGAGTCTTCAGGCAGCTTTGGGTACCAAAACAGATTTCAGCACTGCTTTTCATCCACAGACCGATGGGCAGACCGAGAGAGTCAACCGTATTCTTGAGGATATGCTTCGGTGTTGTATACTAGACTTCGGAGGCAGTTGGGAAAGGCATTTACCTTTGGTAGAGTTTGCCTACAACAACAGTTTTCAGGCTAGCATTGGGATGGCGCCGTATGAAGCTTTGTATGGCAGGAAGTGCAGGACTCCTGTTTGTTGGTATGAAGTTGGGGAGCGTCAGTTGTTTGGTCCTGAGCTTGTACAGCTGACTTCTGAGAAGATTGTTCTGATCAGGAAAAGGTTGGTAGAAGCTCAGAGCAGGCAGAAAAGCTATGCAGACAACCGGAGAAGGGACCTTGAGTTTGAGGTTGATGACTTCGTCTTTTTGAAGGTATCACCCATTAAAGGTGTGGTCCGATTTGGCAAAGACGGGAAGTTAGCCCCGAGGTTTATAGGCCCGTATAAGATATTGAAAAAGATCGGGAAAAACTGCTTACCGGCTTGAATTACCGGGAGAGTTGTCTCAGGTGTACAATGTCTTCCATGTGTCTATGCTGAGAGGTTATATTCCAGATCCGAGTCATCATTTGCCTGAAGTGCCGGAAGGTTTGCAGTTAGACCTGAATTACATCGAGACTCCTGTTGAGATTGTTGACCGTAGGGAGAAAGTCTTGAGGAATAAGACGATACCGATGGTCAAAGTAGTCTGGAGAAACCACTTGGTTGAAGAGGCTACTTGGGAATCTGAGGAGAGGATGTTGAAGGACTATCCTGAGCTTTTTGCTTGATGGTATCTTTGTATCTTTGTATCTTTTGTTTTGTTGTTGCGTTATATTTTCTTTTTCTCGCTCTTGGCTGTAGTTCCGGGGACGGAACTATTATAAGGAGGGAGTGATGTAATACCCCGATTTTTCCTAATATATGAAGATTATTTATTTTGTTGCACGTGGTATGCACGTGTAATATTTCGGCTATTATTTTCAACATGATGAGTAAGAACATTGTTTTTATAAAGTATTTTCCCTAAATCCCAAGTGTTAATTTATTTATCTCTTCTACAAAATAATTATTTTGGCCCAATTAATTTTAGCCCATGAATTTAAACCCTTTTATTATTTTCTACAACTTGTAATGTGTAGCATCTTTTCTTTTTATTTACCGGGTATTTGATGTACAAATTTTGTAGAGTGGTTTGTGTGTGCACGTGCACTCAATGTACACGTGCACAAGGCACAAGCTTGGCCGGATTGTGGTGAGTGGGTATGAGATCATGGGCGGTTAATATGAGGTGTGGGTAGTTTTCACAACTTCCTAGTCCATCCTAGCCCTTAATCTTCCCACTCCCTAGTGCATCCTAACCCTCCATCTCACTCTAATTTGTGTATAAATACCCCCTCTCATTCTCTATTTCTTTTACACTAGATTATTATTTCAAGAGAAGTATTTGTGAGAGTTGTGTGTGTGTGTGCTTTTCTGTGGGGGACCGAGTTGCATTCTGAAAGCTTCGGTGTAGAACAAGGAGCAAGGAGCAAGGAGCGCTGCACTGCATTGAGGAACTTTGCTGGATTCGATTACTTCGTCAAATAAGGTGGGTGTTTCTCAGGACTTCTAATGTAGGAATTATACCATGATTATTATAATTGCTATCAGGTTATGAAAAGTAAATTCAATGTACTAGAAATTGCCTGAGCATGCTGTTGATAATAAGAACGAATGAGTCGGTACAGTCGACTGTCGCATGAACCAGTCGACTGGTATGAGACAATTATTTTCGTGATGTGGTAATAAATATGTATGCAAATAGACGTAATAGTGTGATTACTAAGTTTATATTTTCCCTATGACACATATGATGGAGAGAAGGTAAATGGATGAAAAGAACTAGCGGTGATTAACAAAACTAAGAACTGTCGGTGCAGTCGACTGACAAGGTGTTCAGCCGACTGGTGCACCGATTTAAGTATGATTATTTGGAAATTCCATGAAATGAGATATTCCATTATGTTGACTTAGTATAATGACTTGAGATTTATATCTTCATCTTCATAAGGAAGTTATGAATAGTGTGAATGCATGTTTAAAGTATTTTCCTTAAAGAAAAGAACATATTAGCAACTTGAAATTCCATGCTACGATGATAATGAACAAGTAAGAAGTGTGGTGTTTATGAAATATGAATGTATGTATGCTGTAATGAAAAGTGCATGTGAGAACGGTTGGAAAGATAATGTATGATTCTGAATTCTGAACTGTCCAGTCGACTTAGTGCGTATAGCCAGTCGACTGAGCTGAACTTAGAAATGTGCTGTTAAAAATCCCAGGACAGACGACTGGTGGATGAACAGTCGACTGTCACGTGGATGACACTGTGAACATGAAAGTTGCGGGACAGCCGACTGGCCGTGTACAGCAGTCGACTATCCCGAGTATTTATGATGAACCTGTATTGACTGTATGAGTCGACTGGTGTCCTTCCAAGTCGACTGTACAGAGTGGACTTTGATATGTATGAGATTTCATTTTATTTATTGCTGTTGGAAGTTGTGAACTTTATAATTGAAGTCTATGAACTCTTTTTATGACTGTATGGATTTATGTAAAATGAATCATAGATGGGAATTGAGAATTTAATGAACATGAAAGGTTAAGATCATGATAAGAAAGTCTGTGAGACTCTAAGATGAATTATGAACTAAGAATGCTCAATTGGAAATTGTGAATTTGGAATTGAACGAAAGAGTAGCTAAGTCTCCCCCGGCGGTGAAATGAAATTGAAACGAAGACCAAGGTTGGTCATGTATAAATGAAATGATAAGTCCGGTTTGGTGGAGAGGCTAACTCTAGAGCTTTGATTTTTATTCATGATTCTAATGATTTTAGTGCATAGTGAGGAGGTGATGAAAGTGAGAGAAAAACATAAGTATGAGAACTAGAGTTTACGGTGCGGGTGTGTGAGCCGCAGAATGCATGCTTGATGAGTCAAGACATGGCGCGGGCGCAACAAAGAATGATCGGACTCTAGTCACGCTTGTGGGATGTTTGGTGACTGCAAGAGGATCGTGTTCAGGGAGGAGGATTGAATTGCCACAGAATGCATGCTTGATGAGTCAAGACATGGCGTGGGGTTCCCCTCCAGGGTCCAGTGCACGAGCTTGTACTCATAGACCATTTTTTATACTCACCGTAATTACAGAAGTAGAGTAAGTCATGGCGAGGGATTGAACCCTACAAAATTGAAGAACGAATAAGAGGCTTGCCCTCGGACCTATGTAGTATGGGATGCATAGAATCCGAACAAGTGCGCATTAGCGTCATGTAAATTAAATAATTGCATTAAGGATTAAGCGCACAATCACGACACGACATCATTAAAAGTTCCCCTTTTGATTTATATTCTTCTTAGGAACAAGTTTGTGATTTGTTAAGAAATGAGATTCGTTATACTGTTTCTGGCATAGAGAGGATGGCCATGTATAATTATCGTCGGTTGAATAAACTGACGTACCCACAGTTTTGTATGCAGGATAAATTACATGTAAAGAGGAATGGATGCATAAAGATTTTATCATGTTGTTGTACATTATGTAAATATTGTATATTTTTGCTTCCGCTGTGCAAATGTAAATGTAATATGATGTAAACTCTGATGTAAAAAGAAAAGTTTGAATTTCCTTGTAAAATTGTACTCAAAGGAAGTGAAAAGATCCTGTAGAACATCTCGAATTCAGTGATTTTGGGATTCGGGGCGTTACAGGAGCCATTCTGAGAATGTCCTGGATCTTCTCGGGGTTGGCCTCTATGCCCCTCTGACTGACCATGAACCCCAAGAACTTGCCGGATGAGACTCCAAATGCACACTTGCTCGGATTCAGCCTCATATTATGCCTCCTGAGCACCCCGAAGGCTTCATGGAGGTCGAGAACATGCTCCTACCCTCGGATGCTCTTGACCAACATGTTGTCTACATAGACTTCCATGTTTTAGCCAATCTGTTCTTGGAAGACCCTGTTCACGAGGCACTGATATGTAGCTTCCGCGTTCTTCAAGCCAAACGACATGATCCGGTAGCAATACAGGCCCTGATCCATCACGAACGAGGTCTTCGGGATGTCGGGAGGGAACATTCGAATCTGGTTGTAACCTGAGAAGGCATTCATGAAGCTGAGGAGCCCATGCCCAGAGGTCGTATCGATCAGGGCATCGATGCTTGGAAGGGGAAAAGGGTCCTTCGGGCATGCCTTGTTGAGGTCGGTGAAATTGATGCATATCCTCCAGCTCCCATTGGCTTTCTTGACCATCACCACATTGGATAACTACTTGGGGTAGTTCACTTCCTGGATGAATCGGGCGTTGAGGAGCTTTTCGACCTCTTCTTTGATCGCCTGTTGATGCTCGGGAGCGAACTTGCATCGCTTCTACTAAATGGGCTTAACTCCCGGGGCAACACTGAGGTGGTGCATTAGTAGCTCCTATGAGATCCAAGGTATATCAGCCGCGGTCCAGGTGAAGAGATCGTAGTTCTCCCTTATGCACTGGGAGATGTCTTCCTTGATGCAGAGGGAAAGAGCCTTGCTGACCTGAAACATCTTGGTGGCATCTTCCTCCGAGAAGGCCACTTCTTCTAGTTCCTCCACTGGCTCGGAGATGGTCTAGCTACTATCTGGTGGGAGCTCGAGGGCATCTAGGGAGAGGACTGGGCCTCCTATTGAGGTCATATAGCACTTGCGAGCCGCCTCCTGACTCCCTCTCACTTCTTCCACCCTACAGGAGTGGGGAACTTCATCTTCATGTGATAAGACGAAGGGATGGCCTGGAGTGCGGCGAGGCCTGGTTGACCCAGGATCACATTGTAAGCAGTTTTCACATCCACCACCATGAAGTCCATCAGCTTCGTACGGGTGACCGGGGTTTTCCCAGCGGTGACATCAAGAGTTATAACTCCCTCAATCGTCACCGGTACCCCGGTGAATCCATGAAGGGTGTAGCCAGCTAGCTTGAGTCGGTCCCTTGATAGCTGGAGGCCCTTGAATGCCTCCAAGAAGAGGATGTTAACCAAGCTGCCATTGTCCACCAAGACCCGATGTACGTCGAAGTTGGCCATTCTGAGGTTAATGACGAGGGCGTCGTAGTGGGGCATGCGGACACCCTCCAAGTCTCTATCGGAGAACGTGACAGAGACTCTAAGGCCCTTAGGGGGAGGATGGCTCTGCACAGAGTTCACTTCCCTAACGAAGGCTTTTCGGGAGGAGTTAGAATCTCCCCCCATTGGGCCTCCGTGTATAAGGTGCAAGATGGCCTCTGCTTCGACATCCGGGGCCTCCACGTGCTGTTCTGTTTTCCTGTTAGCCCCCCTGAGCGGTAGAGGCTGATTGGCTCTATCCCTTCTTACGAACCGAGCGAGCTGCCCCCTCTGGATGAGGGCCTCGATCTCGTCCTTCAGGGTGCAATAATCGTCTGTGTCGTGCCCATGGCCCCGGTGGAAGTGGCACCACTTATCCTAGTTTCTATTCTTCCCGGGGGTGTTCATCTTCGAAGGTGGCGGCAGGATACCTTCATTCCCAATCTTCATCAGGATGGCGGAGACGCTCGCATTGAGCGGAGTGAACTTTTCGAAGTGGGGGAAAGGATGCCGCTGACCTCCGTATCCTTTTGGAGCTTCTTAGCTCCTTCTTCCTCAGCAGTCTTTCATTTGTTCCCAGAAGACGGCCCCTCCAGAGTGGGGCGATTGAGAGCTGCTTCAGTTCGGATGTACTTCTCGCTCCTGAGGAGGAGCTCGGAGAAGTCCCGAGGAGGCTTCTTGGCCAGGGATGCCCTGAGGTCTTGGTTGATGACATTGGATTGGAAAGCAGCCAAAGCTACTGACTGATCCAGGGAGGCGATGAACCTGGATTCTGCGGTGAACCGCTTGACATAATCCCTCAGCCGTTCGCCCTTCTTTTGGCTGAGGAAGAGCAGTGAGGTGCTCGTCTTCTCGGAGCAGCAACTGCTCATGAAATGTGTGAGGAAGAGGCCTTCGAACTGGTCGAAGAAGAAGATGGATGCCGGTGCAAGTTGGGAATACCACTCCCGAGCCGGCCCCTTGAGTGTCGCCAGGAAGGTCTTACAGAGGAGGTTATCGGATGCATGATGGATCATCATGAGAGTTTGGAAACTCTCAATGTGATCAGCGGGGTCCGACTCCCCGGTGTAGGACTCGAAGTGGGAGGCTTGAAGTTGTCAGGAACGGGTGCCTCCATGATAGTGCGGGAGAAAGGGGGCCTGCTCAGGCGGAGGTTCCTTGCCTGTTGCTCTTCATCTCTGTCCAGCTGGACGAGGTGCCTTTCCATCTCGTGGAGACGACGGTAGACCGAGTCCTCCGTTCAGTCGTACCTCGCTAAACTCCGAGACTCGTCCTTACATAGAGGAGGGCTGGGGCTGCATCGGCGATAGCTCTGAGTAGGTTGTGGACTGATAGAATGACGGGGATGGCTCAGAGCTGGTCGTGGACTGAGAGAGTGACGGCGATGGCTCTGAGCCGGTCGTGGACTTCGAGAGCAGCGACGATAATCAGGATAGGGGCGGCGATGGCTGGGAACCGGTTGAGGACTGGGAGTTCATTGCGCATCGATGGGGGCGGCGTTCAGCGCCCGAAGGACCGCCTCCTAGAATTGCTAGAATTCTGCCCTCGTGACGGGGGCCTCTTGCTCCTGTTGGGCTCGATGTGCAGGACGGCCAGCCAGGGAGCAGCTTCTTCTTTGGCGATGTCGGGGTGACTCTCTCCGTCTCCTGGGAGAGTGAGACCCCGTGCGATCTGCCCTGCGGGGGGACCGATCCCTCTGATGCTCCGGGCGAGGGTTCGCATCGTGGGTCTGCCTCTCGTCCAAATAGATCTGAAAGTCAGGCTCGGGCTCGTTCTGCCAGTTGTTGAGCACATCCCGCAGATCCTTTGGCGTTGGAGGGCTATGGGAGGCCATGGAATCTGTGGAGGTGTTGTGGATGGAGACACGAACTTGATGCAGGGGTTGCTTCTGGCGGCTTCACCGAGAAGGCTCCCCTACAGTCACTTGGGGTCCTAGGGGTTGCTGGATAGACTGAGGAACCGGCTGTTCGAGCTGTAGGGCCGGCTGGATGGGCGGAGGGAGACCCTTCTGAGGAGGAGGAGGAGGATGAGTAGAGGTTGTTCTACGGTTGGAGGTTGCGGACTTCCTCTTGGGAGGAATAGCTAGGAGCAGCTTTGGTTGAAGGAGGAGGGTTGGATTTCTATTCGAGATTTTCCACAGATGGCGCCAATCTGTTGCTGCTGAATCTGGTGTGGGGGCAATAGATAGAATTTGTGGATTCACGAGAACTCGAATGGGCTGAATCTGACCTCTTCCGCTGCTGGTAGGTTGACTCCTTGGTGCCCCCATGGACCTGCACAAACGCTCGAAACATCGAGATGGATCCCAGCGACGAACCCTTCGACGCTCTTGTCAATACTTAGAAAAGAAAGGGAAAGAGCTTAGGTAGACAAAGAGTGATCACCTTGTAACGGTAGGAGGTAGGGGGTACTTATAGTTGTCGTGGGGATCTACTTCGGAATAAGAAGGAATCCCTACTTCCCGGTGTGACTGGATAGAAGTGGTTAAAACCATATCCAGTAGGTAAGGACGAGTCAGGATTTCCTTATATCCTATTAAACTGGTCCTTAACGGGTTGTGACCCATTCTCAGTTGAACAAATCCGTTCACGGGTTATCGGGTCCAAGAGGAGGGACCCGGTTCCCAATTTGGACCCGTATGTAGGTAAAATTACCATCTTTCCCTGTAACTTTAAGATTCGTGCCCAATTTGAACGATTCCGATGTAACCCCATTTTTAGCCATATCAGTATTAAATTAATATTCTTTTGTTTCCAATGCTTTGGATATGGTGCAAATTTAATGGTTCATTCACTAGAATATTCTCTCCATGCCTATGTAAGGAGTTGTCTTCCATCATTTGGATCATCATGCAAAATTACAAGGAGTTCCACTCCAAGTATGAGTGAGAGAGTTGCATACCACTTCAAGTTGAAAGTGAGAGAAAGTGATCCAAAACAACTAGTGTGTGTGAGGACAAAAGTGTGATTCTAGTACTCTTGTTGGACCCATTTTTATATAGTGGAAGAAGTATTATTACTGCCTGTAGTTATTCCCTTTAGTGGGTTTTCTAGGTAAAAATCCTTAGAGTTCTTACTTATTTATTTCTGTTGAGTTTGTGTGATTTTTTAATTTGTGGTTATCGACCCTAACAAGTGATATTAGAGCCAGGTTAGCTTTTGTTGTTTCACAATGGAAGGAAGTGGAATCTCAATGATCAAACTTAACAACTACAATTGGGTGATATGAAAACCAAGGATAGAGGATATATTATTCTACAAAGATTTGCATGTGCCGATCGAAGGTGTTGCAGCTAAGATGGAGAATATGTCCGATGGCGATTGGAGGAGGTTGAATCGGAAGGTGATTGACCACGTTAGACAATGAGTAGATGACAACATCTTTCACCATGCGTCTAATGAAATTGACGCTCATGCTCTCTGAGTGAAGCTCGAGTTCTTGTTTGAGAAGAAGACCGTTTTAAAGAAAGCCTTCTTGATCATAGAGCTCCTCAATGTGAAGCAAAATGATGACATGAGTGTAACCGAGCACATAAACAATTTCTAGAACATGATTAACCAGTTAGCCACTATGAACATGGCGACTGATGATGAGCTACAAGCACTGTTATTGTTGGTTCCTTGCCAGACAGTTGGGAGACCTTCGTAGTAATTCTGATCCTAATAGTGTTTTAACCATGGACACTGTTAAAGATGGTATATTTAATGAAGAAATAAGGAGAAGAGTTTCAGACACCGACAACGGTCAAGTACATGTGATAAGAAGCAGAGGAAGGACCAAGAGTAGAAGTCCGAGAGATCGCGACAGGAGTCCAAGCTGATCAAAGCCAAGATTTTGAGACAGTTGCCATCATTGTGGCAAACAAGACCATATGAAGAAGAACTTCCGAGTATGGAAGCGACAACAAAAGAAAGAATATGGCAACGGTCCGAAGAAAGATGAGAACAACAATACCACCACAGTCCTATGTAGTGATGAAGCTGCGATCCTTTCTATAGGTGAATGCCTACACGTTGGCAACTCTAACCAAGGAATTGAGAGAGTACTGGAAAACTCCTTTCCTACTACATCCAAGAGGGAGTTCTTCTACTCGCACAAAGAATGCGACTTCGGCACAGTGAAGATGGGAAATGAAAGTTACTCCAAGGTTCTGGGAATTGGTGATATATACCTCGAAACATATGTTGACTACAAGCTGGTATTGAAAGATGTGAGACATGTTCCCAAGTTGTGTCTTAATCTGATATTTGTAGGTGTACTTGACCTACAAGGTTATGAGCATTACATTGGCCATGGAAGACTGAAGCTTACAAAGGACTCAATGGTGATTGCTAAAGCCAAATTTTGTTGCACACTATACAGATCATAAGTATATAAGGGAGAGTTGAATGCAGTGGATGTTTTTTCTCCAGAGATATGACACAAGATGTTAGGGCACATAAGTGAGAGAGGCCTACAAGTACTGGTGAAGAAGTATTTAATTCCCTTTGCTAAAGGTACATCTCTAAACTTTTGGGAACATTGTATAATTGTCAAACACAACCGAGTTAGTTTTTCTAGTACCTAGACTAGAAAAAGAAATTTACTAGATCTTGTTTATTATGATGAGTGTGGTCCGATGGATGTAGAGTCTCTGGGAGGAAATAAATATTTTTTTACATATATTAATGATGCTTCACGAAAGGTTTTGATTTATTTGTTGAAATCCAAAGACCAGATTTTTCAAATATTTCAGGAGTTCCATGTCAAGGTGGGGAGAAAGACTGATAGATCTCTCAAGTGCCTCCATAGTGATGATCACGAAAAGTATACATCTCTCAAGTTCAGAGACTACTGTGTAAAGCATAGAATACGACATGATAAGACTGTCCCTAGCACTCCACAACATATTGGTGTAGCTAAGAGAATGAATCGTACCATCATGAAAAAGAGGAGGTGTATGTTGGATACTGCCAAGCTACCCAAGCAGTACTGGGGCGAGGCTATGAGAATCGATGTTTATCTCATCAACTAATCTCCTTCAGTTCTGTTGGGCTTTGATATTCCAAAGATTGTATGGACTGGAAAAGGTGTCTTACAAAGATGCACCATCTGAAGGTGTTTGACTGCAAGGCATTTGTGCATGTGCCTAAAGAGCAGAGATCGAAGTTATATTACAAAGATGCACCATGTATTTTTCTTGGCTATGGGGAAAAAAAATTTGGCCATAGATTATGGAGCCTGAAAGCAAAGAAGTTTATAAGACGCAGAGATGTGATCTTTCATGAAGATCAAACACTTGGAAATACTGATGAACATGTACAACCAAAGGTGCTGTGAAAGTAGTTGATCCATTAGATTTAGATGGTGAAAAAATTATGGTGATACAAATGAAGTTGCTCCTCACATTCCTAAAACAGATAACAATGAGATACCTCCAGAACAAGAGATTCTTGAACAGGGGAAGCCTAACCAAGATGAGACTGATCAGGGGAGCCTCCGGACCCACAAGAAGATGAAACTCAACAAAAAAAGATTCAATAGAGACCGAGTTCCGTCAACCAAGTAACCCCCCCCCCCCCAATCTCAGTACTTCATGTTGACTCATAATGGAGAGCCTGATACATATGAGGCCGAATCTTATAGATATGGTGACAATTGGATGAAGGAAACAGAGTCCGAGATGGATTCTCTAATCGAGAATGGTACCTATGAGTTGGTACATTTTTCAGAAGGTAAAAAAGACACTCAAGAATAATCAGGTGTACACGCTGAAAAGAGATGACAACATGACAAATTACAAGGCTCGCCTGGTGGTCAAGGAATTTGGGCAAAAAGAAAGACATTGACTTTGATGATAGTTTCTCACCAATGGTGAAGATGACTTCGATTCGAGTTATTCTCGGTTTGGTAGCTAGCATGAATCTTGAGTTGAAGCAGTTAGACGTGAAGACCGCATTCCTCCATGGTGACTTACAGGAGGAGATTTACATGGACCAACATCCCAAAGGCTTCGAAGTTAAAGAAAACATGGTCTGCAAGATAAAGAAAAGTCTATATGGACTGAAACAAGCCTAAGGCAGTGGAACAAGAAGTTCGACTCATTCATGGTAAGTCATGGGTACAAGCAGACCAATGCAGATCATTGTGTCTATATTCGTCAATTTTTTTGGATGCAAATTCATTATCTTGTTACTCTATATTGATGACATGCTAATTGTTGGTCAAAATGCCTCTATGATTAGGAAGCTAAAAGAAGAAGAAATTATCCAAGTCCTTTGATATCAAGGACTTAGGTCCAGCCAAGCAGATTTTGGGCATGCAAATTATTTGTGACAGAAAATCCAAGAAGCTGTGCCTATCGCAAGAAAGGTATGTTGAACGGGTGCTTGAGATGTTCAACATGAAAGGAGCTAATCCTGTGAGCTTGTCTCTAGGTAATCATTTTAAATTGAGCAAGAAATCATGTCCAAGTATAGTTAAAGAAAAAGGAAAGATGGCAAGAATTCCCTATTCTTCGGTGGTAGGAAGTCTTATATATGCCATGGTGTGTACACGACCAGATATCGCTTATGTTGTAGTTGTTGTGAGCAGATTTCTTTCTAATCCTGCCAAGGATCATTGGGGAAGATGTAAAATGGATTCTCAGATACTTGGAAGGCACTTCTAAGCTATACTTCTACTTTGGTAATTACAAACCAGTCATGGAAGGATTCACAGATGTTGACATAGCAGGAGATATTGATGGTAGAAAATCTACATCAAGCCACTTATTTACCTTTACAGGGGGAGCTATGTCATGGCAATCTAAGTTCCAGAAATGTGTTGCTTTATCCACTATAAAGGTAAAGTACATAGCTTCTACAGAAGTATGTAAAGAGTTGTTATGGATGAAGCGGTTTCTCCGAAAATTGGGTTTGAAGCAAAATTATTATGTTGTTCATTGTGATAGTCAGAATGCTTTTAATTTAAGCAATAATTCTACTTATCATTCATGCACCAAGCACATTGATATAGGGTATCATTGGATTAAAGGAGCTGTTTAAGATAAGCTGTTCTAGTTAAAAAAGATTCACACGGATAAGAATCTGTCGGACATGTTGAAAAAAGTTTTTACCCCACAAAAGTTAGATTTTTGCGTCAAGCTTGCTGGGATAGACTCCAAGTAAATTTGGAGTTATGATTCAGTATTCATCCCTTATGGACTGGATGGGAAGATTGTTGGGATCCAGCCCATGATGGAAGTTCCAAAGCTGTCTTTAATGATTTGTGTGTTTCCAAAGTTCTTGCTTTGAAGAAAGTTTCACATCTTGGGAAGCCAAAATGGCTTCTAGGATGGTGTACGCATGAAATTAATATTTTTTTGTTTCCAATGCTTTGGATATGGTGACAAGTTTTACTAGAACCTTCTCTCTATGCTTATATAATGAGTTGCCTTCCATCATTTGAATCATCAAGCAAAATTACATGGTGTTCCACTCCAAATGTGAGTGAGAGAGTTGTATACCACTTCAAGTTGAAAGTGAGAAAGAGTGATCTACTAGAACTAGTGTGTGAGGATAAGAATGCGATTCTAGTACTTCTGTTATACCTATTTTGATATAGTGGAAGAAGTATTACTACTGTCTGTTATTTTTTTTTCCTTAGTGGGTTTTCCACGTACAAATTCTTGGTGTTCTTGGTTATTTATTTTTGTTGAGTTTGTTTCATTTTGTGGTTATCAATTCTATGTTTAACATTGTCAATACCTTAGTTGCTTGTCCACTAAGCAAGGAGTCAAAAAATATTCTTCAGCATCATTTCAAAAAAGAGATACAGATGGATGAATAAGTTATCTCCCGTAATTTTTGTCTTTGAGGGACATGCTGTAACGTGTATTACAGTTGCATTTGTACTACAAAAGAACTCTAATAATATATCTTAATCATCTCTAATGCAAATCTTCTATCCAAGTGCACAAAGTCAACCTCTAAATAAACTGTTAACTCGAAAAAAAAAAAAACTCATAATGGGGTGTTAATAAAGAGAATTTTAAACCCATACTTTGAGAGTCACAATGTTTTCAAAGTTAGATATTAGTGGGGAGAAATTTCATAGTGGGATTTTAAAGTTGGGTGTGTTCATTTTTTTGGTATTCGGCCGCCCGCTTTAGGGAGAGAAGGGATTTTCCAACATCTCAAATTAATTCCGTTAAAAGCCAGAATCGAACATGTGACCTCTGACTTAAGAGTGAGAAACCATGCCACTTACAATACAAGTGCTTAGCTTTAAAGTTAGGTTGTATTGACATCCCACTTACCTTGCCTTTGAAATTCAAATATACTATAAATTGTTGCAGAATCTACCACAACTCATAGTGCTAATAGTGGAACTCACACACCACAAGAAATATAAACTTTCCAAGAACTAGATGAACCAAGAACAAACTACCACAATAATCGCAAGATCTCAAGAACACAATAATATGTAGAGATAACCAGTACTTTTTATTCCCCATGAAATACAAAGATTACAAAGAGATTACAACTCCCAATCACCCTCTTACCCTTGAAACACTCGGTACAATCCCCTCTTGAAGTTGAACAATGATAACAACTCACCTTTGATATGAGTTGCTTCCCAATCTCATTAGATTAACCATAAAGTTCACATATACTGCTATATATATAGCTCCTAAGTAAATCCTAAAAAATAAATACAAATACAGTGTATTGGACCCAAAATCTGAAAACCTAAATAACATACAGCGTGGATGGTGGTCGACTGCACCAAGTTGCGGTCGATTGCAACGTGTCTCGCCACCTCAAAGCATGACCGGTCGACTGCACGGTCGACTGTTCTGCTCTCTGTTGGAACCCTATACACTCGAAGAACTCTCAGCAGTTTGGATCGGTCGACCGCACACCCGGTCGGTCGACCGCCACTCTTCAGCTGCACTTCTTCTACTGGCTGCTTTCTTCGTCTTCTCCTCTTCTTCTTCAACTTCAAGTACTCCGTGCCTATGGGTATTTGAGACCAAAATCCTAATAATCTCCCACTTGGACCAAATACACAATGCTTCAAAGTTATTGTAATCTTTACCTCTCATTATTTATGACAATCTCCCACTTTCAGGGAAGACCCAAGTACTTCCCACTCTCATGAAGAGCACATCCGCCACTCCACTACATTGAGTGCATCAACCACTTCTCATCGCCTCATGAAGGATGTTCTCCACCAAATGCATAGAGCATGAATACCGAAGAAATAACCTCCCATGTTAGATTTCGTGTTACAAGACTCCCTAACTCGCAGAATCTCCATTAACACCGGACATGGTTCGCCTCTCAATGCACCACTTGCACTAGAAGTCTCCGTAGACGACACATCCACAAAATTTGCAGACTGCTCAACCCCCAGAGTCTCACTTCGGTTACCTTCATCGATATCACCCCATATATCGATAACAGTGGTTTCTACCTCACAAGAGAGACTTGAAGCTTTGTCTGCCATATCGCAAAGTACCTTCACCGCAGCAACGTCTTGCTCTCTGGATCACTCTCATGGCTAGCAGCTCCCACTAAATTAGTAACCTCCACTGAATTTTCACAACCGAAAGAATTTGGTTGCACCCCATACAACCTACTACTTGATTCTGAATAGGGAGTCAACTACAAGAGAAACGCCCATTACATCTCTAAGAAAATACAGTGTCCCCTCACGCTTCCTTTGTGCAATCACCCTTGGACCTGTAGCTGTACACTACTCCCCACTACCAACTGTACTAGACATACATAACCTTCCTACCAAGATAAAAAATTTCTTTAAGTCTGGAACATGCCTTTCTCCCGCAAGACAATACTCTGATCATCATTGGCTTTCACGCGAACAGTACTAACCTCCCATACAAGACACCTTAACTGTTCCCCACGATCACATCTCCAAAAGAATCCTCATTGTAGTCATCAAACACCTCTCTCCTCAGAATGCAATGAAAAGAAGCTACGGAATCAATACACCAATCTCGCATGCCCAACTCCCCCTAGCTGATAAGCATAACTCTTCAATTTTATTGGACACCACATTGGCTTTCTTTGGTTTGACTTCCTTCGGTTTTTCCTGCTTCCTCTTCATATAGGCCTTACAACTATGCATCATGTGACCCCTCTTGTGATAATTCCAACACTCAGGTCCATGTCACCCATCGCTGTCATCAGACCCAATCTCAATGAACTACTCTGATCATTTTTTCTTCGACTGCTCTTAGATCTCCCGCATCTCTTCTCAACTGATATAGCGGAATCTCTAGAAGATGATGATGAAAATCTCCCATTCTCACACTTCTGACCTCCTCATTCAGAATGTTACCACATACTGTAGAGTCGTCGAATCTGTCATAGTGCATGTAGTCTATTCCACCGTACCATAACCATCGGGAAAAGTAAATAGAAGTAACAATGATTGTCCCCTCTCTGAATACTTCAATCCTGTAGCTTTTATCTGGTTGTAAAGCATACAGTAATTATTCACATGTTATGTTACAGAACTCCTTCCCTCAACTTCTGTCACGTCCCGCTTCCCAAAATACGGAATACGAGTACGTAATGTAGGCCCAACAAATGATTATACATCATCCATAAGCTATACCAGACTAACTCAGCAACAAAAAATAATAAACACAACCACACATGAAAGATATAATTACATGAATCAAAGATAACTTCAATAATAAATGAAATAATCCAACAATAATAATATCCAACACAATATCCAACATCTGGAAATAAAACAAACTCCAGGAACATAAGCCCAAAACAAAGTACAAAGTCATAACAATGTTCAAAGAAATGATCTAGCAGTAAATATATTTAAGTAGCGCAATTCAGCTCCATCTGTAGAATCGTTGCTCACCAATTCCTTCTGGTATAGTTCCTTGAGTATCTGTAAATTCTTCGTCTAAAAAGAAAGAAAGAATTTCCTTAGAGCAAGTCGTGGACAGAAAGTAGAGAGAAATAGAGGATAAAGGAAGTATGTATATCAAAGGAAAGGGACATGATCAAAGTCAAAGAACAAAGAAAAGGCAGACAATAATATCAAAGGTTTACAATTAATCACACATGTAATGAGTGATGTCAAGTCAAGTTCAATACAGGATCAAGCATGAGATGATAAATGCAGGTTATTAATCATTTTATTAATCTATCTAGTGCACCTACTACTGCGTCCCATTCAATAGGTTCGGTGCAAGCATACAGTGTACGCTTTAGACTGATGGTGAATTTACGGTTCGTGTACTCGACCCAGTAATCAGTTTTTAATGTTCAGTGACAGAACTTATCAAGCAGTATTTTATGGCTATCAGTATGAGTCTGTAACACCCCGTTTTGTACGATACCTGAATATATGTATGTGTATGTATATTGCTAGTATGCGTGCAATTGATTGTAGTATTATGGGTCAATTTTGCTATCGTGGTGGATGTTTAGGGCTATGAGAAGGTTCTTGGGAGAGTTGCATTCCAAAGATGCACGAGAACGAGACAGACCGATACTAGTATAAACGCTAGTTTTCGGCACGACGCACATGCAAATATAACACGATATGATACTACAGTGAATATAGGTTGCGTGCGCTCATTAAACCACTCGTCTCACACTCGTTGGAACTCGTTAAGGGCTATGTTGGGCAGCCAACATAACAAACACAAAACCAATAGGCTTGAGCCATGGTTTTGGTCTACAAAATCACCTATATCCTAACCCTACCCCCCCCCCCCCCCCCCCCCCCGTCAAATCCGGCCTATACCCCTCCCATATTCATTTCCCACTTTATTATCTCCCTTTTACTCTGGAAATTTCATAAAACACATCAAGAGAAATAGGAGAGATGGAAGAAGAAAGTGAAGAAGAAAGATCAAGAGGAGATTTCCAAGAGAAGAAACTTGAAGAAGTTCCTTCCATTACTACAACCAAGGGTGGAAAGTTTCTCTAAACCTGATTTTCTTGTCTTTTAATTGATTTTGATTGCATGCATGTATGGTAGGATGGATAGGGTTGATCATCTAAAGGTTAAAAGTTGAAGTCAGAATTGAACTAGAAAAATTGATTCGGAGTAATATTTTGTGGATTTTCCCGAGAGCAAAATATGATGAATTAGACCATGAAATTAAAACAGTTTGTTCATATATGTGTTAGGATCATCCATGATTTATGTCAGGTTTTTCTATGATCATTTGATGTGTTAATAAAATCGTGAGATGGAGCTGTGTCGTAAGGCTGACTCAGGAAAAGATAAACAGGATAACTGATATTGTAAGAATTTTCATGATTTATTGAAGTATTCTATTGATCTGAATTTTTTACCCAATATTCCTGAATACACGTTGATTATATAAAAAAATCAGTAAATTATTTGGATGAGTTTATAGACATGAGAAAAATCGATGTATAACTAGTAGCTGATGTTGAATTAGAAAACTTGATGGTTTCTGTGCTAACTTGCAATAGATAGTACTTATTGTATAATTGGAATTTTGACATGAGGTCTTCTTCATGATGTTGGGTATGATATCTAGTTTCACCACCATATATTGTAAGTCATTTGGACAAGTGTACAGTTTACTATGATTTTATGATTAAGCACTGTGCTATTTTCAGCCAGTTTTGATACTCTGTAGAGATTGGGAATTTGAGACTTGTTAGAAGCAAATTTTTTAGATCATGACTCATTAGAGAGTTGTAGTGGACACCTAGACCTTTCCAAAAAAACTAATTTGAAGCAATTCCATTAAATGGTTGAATTATTATGATTTTTGTAAGACTGGACAGAGGACTAGAGTAGAGCTGAGTGCTCTGAATTGGAGAGACCAATTGTGTGAATTGGTGTATCGATGATAGATGAGTGTGTTAGGATGACTTAATGGTATAATTTGGACTCATGAACAACTAGAGAGTTGTTTAGGATACCCACACCCTTCTACAGAATTTGAGTTGTGTCGTTCTGATGAACAAGCAGGATTTTGTGTTACTGGTAAGGTGCAACCCGTGCACAGGAAGCACGCGGGCTGGAGCTTGAGAAGCTATTTCGAGGACTTAGATGTTTGAATATAAGCTCGTGATCAACTAAGAAGTTGTAGCCTAGGATCTTACCTTTTCAGGTTGGGCTCGTACACTCCAATCGGAGTTGTATCGAGAGAGTTATGACAATTTTGAGATTCGGGCAGAAACCCGTAGGTCGCTTAGTCTGGGTTTGGACTAAGGGTTGTGAAAGCATTTTTTCCTTGTGTGTGAGCTGAGTCGGTGATTCATGTCTAGGGATGGTTGATCTCTGTTATTGAGGTTGTTGATTCCCCGAGTGGGATGTGTGACTCGAGGTAGTCACTAGGGTAAAGGATACCCTGCACCTATCAAGCCTATATTATTAGACTTCTACCGAGCGTAGGACGTCCGAGCATGCCAGTGAGTGGAGCTTATGGAGCAATTTTATATTTACAGCCGGGGTAGCGACAGGCGTAGGCCATTATGCTGGACGAGTCCAATTCGGGGAAATGGCGAACCGGACCCGTGTCGCCAGGGGCTAGTGGTTGATAGGCAAGTGTGGAAGCAGTTAATTCTTACCCGAATAATTAGAGTAAGGTAGGGGTTAGAATGGTTTATTAAGGGGTTGGAAAATTGCATTAGTCCTAGTAAACCATAGTCGGTGTTGTATCTTCCAGTCGTAGGAATACGTTCTCGGCTGCTCATGAATTGCGTTCCCAGCTCGTATCTCGATCTATTGATTCCCAAAGTTTTGCCAAAGTAAGGTGCAGGAGGCTCGGAGGATTTGACCTCCCGTAGTGCTTACGTCCCTAAAGCACGGGTTTTTGTGTTTTGGTATATATATATAAGTTCATAACTCGGGCCAGGGGTGAACACGCATGCGTAAGTCCATGAATGGACATGTGGAACCAAGGGTCGTAAGGACCAGGTTCAATGCGGTTTCTAAGGAGGTCCATGTGCGGGTACCAACTGGCGGTGACCACTTGGGCACTGCAGGGCAGAATTAGACCGATCGCTGCAATCTCCTTGGGCGACGGACAGTCTATTGGGAACTAGAGTGTGTACAAGAGGAAGGTGCATGGCGAGGGTTCGAATCCCTATATTATGGAGAAAGATGGCTAGATTTGGGGGCGTATGTAGTATGGGATGCATTCGTGCTTCAAATTCTTATTTGCATTAGATTCAGGCATGTGAGTTTGCTGCATCTAGACTTAAGGTCATGTCAAAACACTGCACTATAACCCGAATCCACTAAACCCTTGTTTTGGCACATCACCTTTCTATTTTGCATAAATTATTGGTTGTGATTGAACTTTAGAGGATCGTGTTATCACCAGCTTTGCGTCAGTCGAAGTACTGACGTTCCCCACCTTGTAGGTATCCGGAGCCGATCTACAGGTACCATGGAGCTCGAGTTGGTCCAAGGATCCAAGGGACATATACAAGTACTGTTATATTGTTGTAAATATTGTAATTTTTATTTGGACATTGTAACCCTTGTAAATATAACATTTATATGGAATTAAAGTTTTTAAATTTCCCGTACTTCTGTGATCTGTCTATTTTGAAGTTCGACTCCTAGAATAGGGTCTCAGGTTCCCGGTATAGGGATTTGGGGCACTACAGAAGTTGGTATCAGAGAAGACTTCAAATATTAGTCCAACACAGCAGGAAAATTAAAACTTAGTTGCATTGCGGGAGTTGGGTTTAGTCAGATAGCTGATGGTTATAATTCATAATGTTGCTTTCACAACTTATGCCTTATAATTTTTCCGTATCTGTACTAATTCCCATATTTTCTCTTGCAGATGCCGAGCTTGGACAACGGACACTCGAACGGATGGTCAAATGGACATGGTTCTGTACCCCCACTTCCACCTCCACCCCCATAGCCCACAGCCTTAGCACAAGTTATCACCAGGATGTCCCAGGAGATGGCTGTCTATAAATGCAGTCACGGACAACTAGTGGATCGTTTTGAGAAACTCGAACGGGCATTGATAACCGCGGAAAGGAGAGTGGCCAAGCTGGAGAGGGCCGAAAGGAAATGGAAGACGAGGGTAGTACTGTTGAAACACCGATACGAAGAGAGGCTGGGTCAACTGCAGAGCAGGTATCTGGCACTGAGGATACAGGTCTGCGACATGCAGGATCTGTTGGACCGTATGACTGCCGGGGATAGCTCCGAGGTTGGCGACTCGCCAGGAGCAGGAGAGCAGTAACTTCCTCTAGTGTTATAGGATCTCTTTTTGATGTGTATAGATGATGACCTTTTTGAATAGCTAGGCTGACTTGTTATTGTTTTGGATGGGTGTAGTATGAACCCATGGGATGATGATGATGGTGTGATCATGTATTGAAAAATCTCTGTAAAACCTTTTTGAAATGAATGGAACTAGTATGTTTGACTAGTGCTAGTGTGTTATGGGGTTTTGCATTACGATTGTTGGTTGATGGTGTCTGTGTTAGCTTTCAGATGGCAGCAAGGACTAGAAGCAACCGAAGTGACCAGACTGAAACCGAAGGCAGTGGAGCCGACGGTACTGGCCTTGATGTAAGGGGAGAATTTACTCGGGTATATCAGATGATTGGAGCATTTGTGGAGGCTAGCAGGAACCAAGCGCCACCACAAAGAGCACCAGGAGTTGCGGTGAACACTATCCAGTGAAGATGGTGGAATCATTTAGGAGGATGAAGCCGCCAGTTTTCGAAGGACAGGCTGATCCCACAGCTGCTGATGACTGGATACGTCAGGTAGAGACAGTGTTTGAGGTGATGATGACTCCCAAAGACAGCAAGGTATGTCTCGTAACAATCTTGCTAGAGAAGGATGCCGGAGTTTGGTGGCAGTCCGTGAAGCGTGGTCTCGGAGAGGGACAGATCACTTGGGAAGATTTCCTTGAGGAATTCCGACAGCACTATTTCCCTTTGGATGTGCAAGAGGAGAAGGCAATGAAGTTCCATAGCTTGAAGCAAGGAAATATGATAGTCAGAGAATATGAGACGAAGTTTTCTCAGTTGTTAAGGTATGCGCCGGAGATGGTCCAGGAGGAAGTGAAGAAGGCCCAAAGGTTTGAGCAAGGACTTAGGCCTGGATTGAGGTCGAAGATGGTTCCCTTGGGCATTCGCCGATTCGACAAGTTGGTGAGAAGAGCCGCAGCGACAGAGGCAGATATGAATCAAAATCAAGGAAGGACAGAGTTCTGGAACAAAGGGAAGAGAACCACCCCAGCAACAAAGTTCAAGAAGCAAGGCAAAGACCAGAAGTTCCGGAAGATCAATCCCAATGCAGGACAATTCAAGCCCGGAAGTTGTTATCGGTGTGGAGAGCAGAGACACTTTATGGATCGATGCCCCAGGAAGAACGCAGTGAAATGTTTCCAGTGTGGACAAGAAGGGCATATCAAGCCAGAATGTCCCCAATTGGCAAGGAACAACCATAGGACAGGGTCGGGAGCAACCGACAAAGGAAAAAAGCCCATGCGTCAAGGAAGAGTATTCTTCGCCTTGACCAAGAAGGATGCTGAAAAGGATGGAAGGGTAATTACTGGTATGTAAGCAAATGGTGTATGAGTTTAAGTTGTATTTTGGGTTTTTGGGAGCTGATGGATGATGTACTGTTGTAACAGGACATATATATATAAATGGAATTTTGGCAACAGTCTTGTTTGACAGTGGATCGACTCATTCTTTTGTGTCAAAATCTTTTTCAAGAAAACTAAGATACACACAAAAGGCAATTCCAAATTTAGCTTTGATGGTAGCTACACCGTCAGAGGCAAACCTTACTACAGATCTATGCTATAAGGGGATGTAAGCTCCAGATTAGCGGAGAAACCCTAAGTATCAATTTGATGGAGTTGGGTTTTGCCGGGACGGATGTCATTATTGGCATGGATTGGATGTCGAGGCACAAGGCAAGCATTGACTGCAAGGAGAAGAAGGAAATCATTTCAGCTGAAGGAGTGGAACTTGTATTCCACGGGGAGTAGAGATCGGAGACAATGACTTTCGCAACTGCTAGTGAAGTACGGGTACTAGAAGAGGTGAACAAGATACCAGTGGTGAGGAATTTTTTACTTGTATTCTTAGAGGATTTACCTGGAATTCCCCCACACTGTGATGTTGAGTTTAGCATCACAATTCAACCAGGAAGCGCTCTAGTATCCAAAGCACCCTATCGAATGGCACCAGTAGAGCAGAATGAGATCAAGAAGCAGATTGAAGAGTACTTGCAGAAAGAATTTATCAGACCAAGTGCATTGCCTTGGGGAGCACCAGTATTGCTTGTTAAGAAGAAGGATGGGTCGTCCAGGATGTGTATCGATTATCGAGAATTGAATAAAGTCACTATTCGGAACAAGTACCCAATTCCCAGGATTGACGATTTGTTCGATCAGCTTCATGGAGCAGCAGTATTTTCCAAGATTGATCTACGGTCTGGATATCATCAGGTACGAGTCAAGGAAGAGGATGTACCTAAGACAGCTTTTCGAACTCAACATGGACACTATGAGTTCTTGGTAATGCCGTTTGGAGTGACCAACGCTCTAGCAATTTTCATGGACTTAATGAACAGAATTCTACGGCCATTTATCGACTCCTTTGTCGTGGTCTTCATCGACGACATTTTGGTATATTCAAGGACGGAAGAGGATCATGCTGAACATCTAACTGCAGTCTTGAGCAAGTTACAAGAGCATCAGTTGTATGCTAAATTATCTAAGTGTGAGTTCTGAAAATCGGAAGTTGCATTCCTAGGCCATATCCTTTCTAAGGAGGGAGTGACAATGGATCCTCAGAAGATAGAGGCGGTCAAGGAATGGCCACAACCGAAGACAGTGAAGGAAGTCAGGAGTTTTCTGGGTTTGACTGGGTATTACCAGAAGTTTATCCAGAATTATGCAAGGATAGCTGTACCCCTTACAGCTTTGACCAAAAAGAACAAAAGTTTCAACTGGACGGAGAAGTGTGAAGAAAGTTTTTAGGAACTGAAGAACCGTTTGATCTCCGCACCTATATTGGTTTTACCTCAGGAGGATAAGGACTACGTCATCTACAGTGATGCATCATATTTGGGTTTTTGATGTGTGCTGATGTAGGAAGGCAAGGTTATAGCTTATGGTTCGAGACAGCTACGACCACACGAGAAGAATTATCCAACCCATGATTTGGAACTTACAGCAATAATTTTTGCTTTGAAATCATGGAGACATTATATCTACGGAGCAAAGGTGGAAATTTACACTAATCACAAGAGCTTAATGTATATCTACCAGCAGAAGGATCTCAACTTAAGGCAGAGGAGATGGTTGGAAGTACTCGAAAACATCAGGCTTGAGATTATATATCATCCAGGAAAAGCCAACATGGTAGCAGACGCGCTCAGTAGGAAGAGAAGTGTGGCAACATTGATAGCGACCCGGAGGGAGCTAGATGAAGAGATCAGGCAGGCAGGCATCGAAGTGGTTACACAACACATAAGTGTAGTTCTGGCACAGTTGGTATTACAACCAAGCTTGGATGAGTGAGTAAAAGAGGCTCAGACCAAAGATCCAGAGATGGAAGACATGAAGAAGCAAGTGCACGAAGGAAAATCGATGGAATTCAGCATAAGAGAAGGTTCACTATGGTTTGGTAACCGACTGTGTGTACCAAAAGACGAGGATTTGAGGGAAGACATCATGAAGGAAGCTCACTCCACATTACTCACGATTCACCCCGGAAGCACCAAGATGTATCGCGATGTGAAGCAGCACTATTGGTGGTGAGGGATGAAGCGAGATATAGCAGAGTTTGTCGCCAAGTGTTTGACATGCCAACAAGTTAAGGCCGAAAACTAGAAACCAGGAGGATTGTTACAGCCTTTACCCATTCCAGAATGGAAATGGGAGAACATCAGAATGGATTTTATCACTAGGTTACCTAGGAGCCCTAAAGGAAATGACTCAATATGGACGATTGTGGATTGATTGACCAAGTCGGCACATTTTCTTCCAGTAAAGACGACCTAGACAGTCAAGAAGTTGGCCGAGGCCTACATTGAGAACATAGTGAAGCTACATGGAGTGTCAGTGTCGATAGTATCTGACCGAGATGCAAAATTTATGTCTCGATTTTAGCAAAGTCTATAGTCAGCGTTGGGAACTAGAACAGACTTCAGCACAGCTTTTCACCCACAGACAGATGGACAGACAGCGAGTCAACAGAATTCTCGAGGACATGTTACGGGCATGCATTTTGGACTTCAGAGGAAGTTGGGAGAAATACTTAGCCTTGGTAGAGTTTGCTTATAATAATAGCTATCAGGCAAGCATTGGCATGGCCCCGTATGAAGCTTTGTATGGAAGAAGATGCCGGATGCCGGTTTGTTGGTTCAAGGTAGGAGAGTGGCAGATGTATGGACCAGAAATCATGCAACAGACGTCGGAGCAGGTCGAGCTTATTCAGAAAAGGCTTCAAGGAGCGCAAAGCAGGCAGAAGAGCTATGCGGACAACCGCCGAAGAGAGTTGGAATTTGAGGAAGGCGACTCCGTATTTCTCAAGGTATCGCCGACCAAAGGAGTTATCAGGTTTGGGAAAGGCAGGAAGTTAGCTCCGAGATATATTGGACCATACAAGATTCTGAAGAGGATTGGAAGGATGGCTTATAAGTTAGAGCTGCCGGGCGAGCTATCTCAAGTGCATGACGTGTTCCACGTCTCTATGCTACGGAAGTATGTCCCGGATTCGAGCCATCGGTTGCCAGAGGTTCCGAAAGATTTACAGATAGATCTTTCCTGTAGAGAGAAACCAGTCAGGATACTTGATCATCAGGACAAGGTACTGAGAAACAAGGTCATCCCGATGGTCAAAGTTCTTTGGAGGAACCAGTTCGTGGAAGAAGCCATGTGGGAGCCGGAGAGCCGCATGAAGGCCTTATATCCGAATTTATTTTGAATGTTGTCTATTTTGTTTGTTGTTTTTCTTTCTCCCACTAAGGACGTTCTGGGGACAGAACGATTCTAAGGAGAGAGTGATGTAACACCCCATTTTGTACGATACCTGAATATATGTATATGTGTATGTATATTGTTAGTATGCATGCAATTGATTGTAGTATTATGGTTCGATTTTGCTATCGTGGTGGATGGTTAGGGCTACGGGACGGTTCTTGGGAAAGTTGCATTCCAAAGATGCACGAGAACGAGACGGACCGATACTAGTATAAATGCTAGTTTTCGGCACGACGCACATGCAAATACAACACGATATGATACTACAGTGAATATAGATTGCGTGGGCTCGTTAAACCACTCGTCTCACACTCGTTGGAACTCGTTAAGGGCTATGTTGGGTAGCCAACATAACAAACACAAAACCAATGGGCTTGAGCCATGGTTTTGGTTTACAAAACCACCTATATCCTAACCCTACCCCCCTGTTAAATGCGGCCTATACCCCTCCCATCTCCTTCATTTCCCACTTCATTATCTCTCTTTTACTCCGGAAATTTCAGAAAACACCTCAAGAGAAATAGGAGAGAAGGAAGAAGAAAGTGAAGAAGAAAGATCAAGAGGAGATTTCCAAGGGAAGAAGCTTGAAGAAGTTCCTTCCATTACTACAACAAAGGGTGGGAAGTTTTTCTAAACCTGATTTTCTTGTCTTTTAATTGATTTTGATTGCATGCATGTATGGTACGATGCATAGGGTTGATCATCTAAAGGTTAAAAGTTGAAGTCAGAATTGAACTAGAAAAACTGATTCGGAGTAATATTTTGTGGATTTTTCCGAGAGCAAAATATGATGAATTAGACCATGAAATTAAAATGATTTGTTCACATATGTGTTAGGATCATCCATGATTTATTTCAGATTTTTCTATGATCATTTGATATGTTAATAAAATCGTAAGATGGAGCTGTGTCGTAAGGCAGACTCAGGAAAACATAAACAGGATGGTTGATATTGTAGGAATTTTCATAATTTATTGAAGTATGATATTGATCTAAATTTTTTACCCAATGTTCCTGCATACACTTTGATTATGTACAAAAATCAGTAAATTATTTGGATGAGTTTATAGACATGAGAAAAATCGATCTATAACTAGTAGTTGATGTTGAATTAGAAAACTTGATGGTTTCTGTGCTAACTTGCAATAGATAGTACTCACTGTATAACTAGAATTTTTACATGAGGTCTTTTGCATGATGTTGGGTATGATATCTAGTTTTACCACCATATATTTTATGTCATTTGGACAAGCGTACAATTTACTCTGATTTTATGATTAAGCACTGTGCTGTTTCTAGCCAGTTTTGATACTCTGTAGAGATTGGGAATTTGAGACTTGTTAGAAGCACATTTTTGAGACCATGAATCATTAGAGAGTTGTAGTGGACACCTAGACCTTTCCAAAAAAACTAATTTGAGGCAATTCTAGTAAATGTTTGAATTATTATGATTTTTGTAAGACTGGACAGAGGACTAGAGTAGAGCTGAGTGCTCTGAATTGGAGAGACCAATTGTGTGAATTGGTGTATCGATGATAGATGAGTATGTTAGGGTGACTTAATGGTATAATTTGGACTCATGACCAACTAGAGAGTTGTTTAGGACACCCACACCCTTCTACAGAATTTGATTTGTGTCGTTCTGATGAACGAGTAGGATTTTGTGTTACTGGTAAGGTGCAGCCCGTGCAGAGGAAGCACGCGGGCTGGAGTTTGAAAAGCTATTTCGAGGACTTAGATGTTTGAATCTAAGCTCGTGATCAACTAGGAAGTTGTATCCTAGGATCTTACCTTTCCAGGTTGGGCTCGTACACTCCAATCGGAGTTGTATCGAGGGAGTTATGACCATTTTGAGATTCGGGCAGAAACCCGTAGGTCGCTTAGTCTGGGTTTGGACTAAGGGTTGTGAAAGCATTTTTTCCTTGTGTGTGAGCTGAGTCGGTGACTCGTGTCTAGGGATGGTTGATCTCTGTTATTGAGGTTGTTGATACCCCGAGTGGGATGTGTGACTCGAGGTAGTCACTAGGGTAAAGGATGCCCTGCACCTATCAAGCCTATATTATTAGACTTCTGTCGAGCGTAGGACATCCGAGCATGCCAGTGAGTGGAGCTCACAGGGAAATTTTATATTTATAGCCGAGGTAGCGGCAGGCGTAGGCCATTATGCTGGACGAGTCTAAGTCGGCGAAGTGGCGAACCGGACCGGTGTTGCCAGGGGCTAGTGGTTGATAGGCAAGTGTGGAAGCAGTTAATTCTTACCCGAATAATTAGAGTAAGGTAGGGGTTAGAATGGTTTATTAAGGGGTTGGGAAATTGCATTAGTCCTAGTAAACCATCGTTGGTGGTGTATCTTCCAGTCGTAGGGATACGTTCTCGGCCGCTCATGGATTGCGTCCCCGGCTCGTATCTTGATCTGTTGATTCCCAAAGTTTTGCCGAAGTAAGGTGCGGGAGGCCCGGAGGATTTGACCTCCTGTGGTGCTCACGTCCCTAAAGCGCGGGTTTTTGTGTTTTTGGTATATATATGTATAAGTTCATAACCCAGGCCAGGAGTGAACACGCATGCGTAAGTCCATGGGTGGACATGTGGAACCAAGGGTCGTAAGGACCAGGTTCAACACGGTTTCTAAGGAGGTCCGTGCACGGGTACCAACTGGCAGTGACCCCTTGGGCACTGCAGGATGGAATTAGACCGACCGCTGCAATCTCCTTGGGCGACGGACAGTCTATTGGGAACTAGAGTGTGTACAAGAGTAGGGTGCATGGCGAGGGTTCGAATCCCTATATTATGGAGAAAGACAGCTAGATTTAGGGGCGTATGTAGTATGGGATGTATTTGTGCTTCAAAGTCTTGCTTGCATTAGAGTCAGGCATGTGAGTTTGCTGCATCTAGACTTAAGGTCATGTCATAACACTGCACTAGAACCTGAATCTACTAAACCCTTGTTTTGGTACATCACCTATCTATTTTGCATAAATTATTGGTTGTGATTGAACTTTAGAGGATCGCTGTTATCACCAACTTTGCGTCAGTCGAAGTACTGACATTCCCCACCTTGTAGGTATCCGGAGCCGATCTACAGGTACCACGGAGCTCGAGTTGGTCCAAGGATCTAAGGGACATATACAAGTACTGTTGTATTGTTATAAATATTGTAATTTTTATTTGGACATTGTAACCCTTGTAAATGTAATATTTATATGGAATAAAAGTTTTTAAATTTCCTGTACTTCTGTGATCTGGCTATTTTGAAGTTTAAATCCTGGAGTAGGGTCTTAGGTTCCCGGTATAGGGATTTGGGGCGCTACAGAGTCAGTACAGGTCAGGCAGTGGGGCCCGACCGAGTATAATTTTTGATTATTCACTACCAAGTCATCACATAATACCCCGGCTTGTTAACATTTTATTTCATCCTATGTGAGCATGCAAGAAGGTGTCAAGGCTGTATCATGCTAGGTGTGTCTAATTCTACTCATTACAGAAAAATCAAGAAGCAAACTTATTAATTAAGCACAAATCACACAATCTGGACGACATGACGTTGCAGTACAAAAACACAAATTACCGCTAATACAGAAAAGCAAATCTGGATCCGTCAAAAATTCTAGAAACTAGACTTTCTGCTGGTGCCAGCGAATATATACACGACATATAAAAGTTATAGAAACTAGGGTGAAAATCCTACTCTTTTCAGATTTTATGTTTAGGCAGCTAGTTATAGATTGTGTTCACATATATGTTTTAGGTTAGAAAACTCATCAATTAAATCTACAAAAATTCAAGGTGATTCCTAAACATGTCTGTTTTAGCCAAATTAATTTCATATTTTTATTTTACTGATAACATGTTCTATTTAATTATTAAACCGAAAGACACACATGAATTTGTGAATCTGGAAGTTCATACCTAGCTGTACTAAAATACTGATATCTAACAGATTATACATATGATTTCAAATCCGCCAAAAGGGTAGTGAACTAGACATCTGGGGCTAAATTTCATGTTCAGAAAGTTATTTCAAAATATAACAGCAACATGGTCAAAAATCTGATTCAAAATGGAACACACAGTAGTCCAGAGTTTATTTTGACATGAATAGGCAACAATTAAATTATACAACCATATATTTCATGCAATTAATAATCAAGGTGTTTTTAGGTGTTTAACATGCATAATTTCAGTTCTAAAATGCAATTTCACAGGCATGGTAATTAATTCGTTTAGTCACATTCAATCTAACATGTCCAGTTCATCAAATAATTCTTTAACACATGGATCTAGTTATTTTTCATGTAATTGTGCATATGCAATATTCAAGGGGGACTAGGTTTTAGATCAAAGATAGCGGCACGATGTTAAGAATATCTCGGGTTAGCTCGTGTAAACCGTCAATAGACTTGACGAAATTTCAAATAACAGTATGATAAAGAAAAGGACTGGATCTAGTTGCAGAGATCAAAGAAATCTTAAACAAAACAAAATACTAGTTCAAGAAGAGACATGTCTGTTATTTAGTAGATTCGAATATTTAGAATAACGGGATGAGAATCTCAGGCGACCAACAACGATCACATGTGCGAGTCACGTGCGAAATCTGAACAGCAAAATAGTAACTCAGAGCACACAAACAGCGAGCACAGACAGCGGATCCAAAGCAAACAGCAAACGGCGAGTACTGGATCCCATTCCACACAACAGCAAACACACCAAGTCACCACTGTGCTTCTTCCTTACTTCTACAGAGAGAGAGAGAGCGGGAGGCGTTGGCAGCGACTGCGGTCGGGAAGTGACGCAACAACAACCACGGTAAGGGCAACGATGACTGGCGACGGCGGTGCTGCGATCGGGAAGCGACGCAGCGGTGAGGCGACAGTGACACAACGAAGCTCTATTTCGCTCTGAAAACAGAGGAGGCAAAACGGCAAGGCGTTCGGGCTTGGATGGCGATGACGAGGCAATGGGGGTTCTGCGGTGTTTGCGGGGTGAACGGAGAGGAAGAGGGCGATGACAATGAGACGATGGCGGTGAGGAGATGGGTTCAACGGCAATGGGTTCTAGCGGGAGGCGAAGATGTAACGCCCCGAATCCCAAAATTACTGAGTTCGAGATGTTCTTCAGGATCTTTTCGCTTTTCTCGAGTACAATTTTACAAGGAAATTCAAACTTTTCTTTTTACATCAGAGTTACAACATCTCACATTTAAATTTACACAGCGGAAGCAAAATATACAACATTTACATAAGTGAACAATAACATAATGAGATCTTTATGCATCCATTCCTCTTTACATGTAATTTATCCTGCATACAAAACTGTGGGTACGTCAGTTTATTCAACCGACGATAATTATACATGGCCATCCTCTCTACGCCAGAAACAGTATAATGAATCTCATTTCTTAACAAATCACAATCTTGTTCATAATAAGCATGTAAAATCAAAAGGGAACTTTTAGAGATGTCGTGTCGTGATTGTGCACTTAATCCTTAATGCAATTATTTAATTAACACATGACACTAATGCACACTTGTTCGAATTCTATGCATCCCATACTACATAGGTTCGAGGGCAAGCCTCTTAATCGTTCTTCATTTTTGTAGGGTTCAATCCCCCGCCATGACTTACTCTACTTCTGTAAATTCAATGAGTATCTTAGATGATTCTATGAGTACAAGCATGTATCCTGGCCCCTGGAGTAGAATTTCGCGCCATGTCTTGACTCGTCAAGCATGCATTCTGCGACAATTCAGCCTCCTCCCTGAACACACTCCTCTTGCAGTCACCAAAACATCCCACAAGCATGACTAGAGTCCGATCATTACTGAGTTGTGCCCGCGCCATGTCTTGACGCATCAAGCATGCATTCTGCGGCTCACACACCCGCACCGTACCCTAGCTCTCATACTCATGTTTTTCTCTCACCTTCATCACCTCCACACTATGTATTAAAGTTACATTAGAATCATGAATAAAAATCAAGCTCTAGAGTTAGCCTCTCCATCAACCGGACTTATCATTTCATTTCACTTGACCAACCTGGTCTATTTCTCAATATCATTTCATTTCACTGCCGGGGAGACTTAGCTACTCCTTCGTTCAATTTCAAATTCACAATACCCAATTGAGCGCCATCAGCTCATAATTCATTTTAGAGTCCCACAGACTTTCTCATCATGATTTAGCCTTTCATAATTATTCATTTAATTCTCAATTCTCATCTATGATTCCTTTCACATAATTCATACAGCCATAACCAGAATCCATCGATAAAAGCATAAAGTTCATCATTACCAACAGTAAATAACATGAATCAAATTATCAAAAGTCCACTCTGTACAGTCGACTTGGAAGAATACCAGTCGACTTATACAGTCACATACAAGTTCCTCATAAAAGCTCGGGATAGTCGACTGTTGCACTCAACCAGTCGCCTGTCCCGCAACCTTCCATATTCACAATATTATCCACATAACAGTCGACTGTTCATTAATCAGTCGTCTGTCCTGGAGGTTCCAAACAGCATAATTTCTAAGTCCAGATCAGTCGACTTGCTACACGCATTCGGTCGACTGGACAGATCCATTTCAATTAGGGAATTTATTTACAGTTCTTACGTGTACTTGCATCATGATATCAATTAACAGTATACATCAATTCATATTCAGTAACATTCACAGCATAATTTTCCCAGTTATTAACATGCTCCTTTAGAGAAAACTACTCTAAACATGTATTCGCATTGCTCATACTTTCTTACAATAATGAAGGTACAAATCTCAAGTCATCATAATGGGTCTACGTAAATAGAATATCTTTATTCAGGGGACTTTCAAACAGTCATATTCAGAATGAAGCACCAGTCGACTTAACACCAAGTCAGTCGATTGCGCCGACAACTTCAGATATTTATCACTATTAGTTCTTTTCATTTATTTACCTTCCCTCCATCATATGTGTCATAGGGAAAATATACATTTAATAATCACACCATCATGTCTATTGCACACATTTTATCAGCACATTATGAAAAGTAGTGTTTCGTACCAGTCGGCTGGCTCACATGGCAGTCGACTGTACCGACAGTCTTGTCTCAATATTACTAGCATGTTCAAGCAATTTCTACCGCATTCCATTCACTTTTTATAACATAGTATCAATCATAACAATTGCAATATCATTCCTACATTAGAAGTCCTGAGAAACACCCACCTTAAATGAAGAAATAATCGAAATCCCGCAAAGTCCTTCAACACCGTACTGCACTCCTTGCTCCTTTGTTCCACACCGAGCTCCTCAGAATGCTGCTTGACTCCACAGAAAAGCTCCCACACAACTCACAGATACTCTCTTGAAATCTTAGGAAATTTTAGTGTAAAAGAGATAGGGGATTAGAGGGGGTATTTATACTAGAATATAGGTGAAATAGAGGGCTGAGATTTGTTGGGGAGTTGGAGATCAAAAGCTGAGATCAAATCGGGAGTTGAGAAACTACCCACACCTCAAAAATAACTACCCATGATCTACACCCCTCACTCCACAACCCGGCCAAGAGTTGTGTCCAATGCACGTGTATGCGAATGCACGTGCATGCACCAACTACACCCTACAAATAGTATATCAAATACCCGGCCAAAAGAAGAAAAATGTCACCCATGCTGGTTATAAAAATACAATAGAAGGGGTTTTAAATCCATGGGCTAAAATTAATTGGGCCAAACTAATTATCTTGTAGAAAAACATTTGGGCTTAAGAAAAATATTACACATGCATACCATATGTAGAATTAAATAATCTTTATATATATTTAGAAAAATCGGGGTATTACAGAAGAAGACGGGGATGAGAGGTAAAGGTGGTGACGATGGGGATGGAGGTGATGAGGGGAAGGTGATGACGAGGGTGGTGGTCGGAGAACGAGAGAGGAGCGACGGATGGTGGTGGCTGGGTTTGAAACGGGAAAAACATAGAGAGGGAGAGAGAGAAAGCGACAGAGAGAGAGAGAGAGAGGAATAATAATTAGGGTTTATTTAATATGGTATTTATAGAGATTAAGAAATTGGGATTTTGGGTTGTGGATTTGAGGGTTTAGGGTACAGGTTTAGGCTCCAAAAAGAGATGAACAAGTATAAAACAATGGGATGAACATATAGCGGAAAAACTCAAACTCAAATCACGAAGAGAAAAAATTTGCAATGAGTCAAAAATAGAAGAAAAGATAACGGAATGATCAAAAGAAAATAGATGGACCCAAGAAAAGCAAACAATTATATCATAGAAAGAATCCAAATACAATAATCAAGAAAGAAAATAAAAATACAATAAAACTCCAAAATAGTAAAAATAGGGGTTACAACTTCATATCAACTAATTTCTTCAAGTGAATAATTTGATTAGATGCCAACGGTTCCTCATACATATCTGTGAGAATCTCCATATCCTCTTTTGTGGTCTTCGCCTTTGAGATATGTATGAAATAATGCCTTCCTACTCAGTCCCAACTAAATTTGCCCAAGTGCCTTCTGATCCAAACAATTTAACTCCGCCAAGACATTCACATCCTTGTCGCCACCTTCCAACTTCTCAGCAAACAACGAACCATCTAGATCTTTCTGACGAAGATACGCTATCATCTGAATCATCCACATCGTGAAGTCACTCCCATCGAACCTCTCGATCTTCGACTTGCTATCGACCGTGTTGAACCTAGTGCTCTGATACCACTTATTGCAGAATCTATCACAACTCGTAGTGTAGCGCCCCGAATTTCCAATAAATAACTTAGAAATATGAGACACAAATTTCCCAGCATCTACCTCAATTGTAATTATAAAAATAGTACAAACACAGTAAATTTAAAACTTTTAGTACATCATTTCTTTTACATAGCACATTGGAAATCAAACACCTCGAATTACAATTCATCTTACAACACAGTTCCATATTTACATATTGTTGCCGCTGAATCTGGTGTGGGGGCAAACAGATAGTTTTTGTGAATTCTTGGAAAACTTTGAATAGCAAACCTGTTATCTGTTCTGCCGGAGTTTGACCGTTGACTCCCGCCGTTCACCTGCAAAAAGTGTGAGACACCGGGATTGATCCCGGCGACGCACCCTCCGACGCTCAAGTCAGTAACCAGAAATGATTATGAAAGAGCGTAAATTGGCAAAAGATTGATTACCTCTTAATGGAGATGGATGGGGGGTATTTATAGGCGCCGCTGGGGTCAGATTAGGAATGTAATCCCTGTGGTTAGATAAGGAATGTAATCCCTAATCCCCAGTGAAAGGATAGATATGAATCAGGGCCGTTGATTAGGATTAATCAGAAACCCTAATTCTATCCTTTCTGGACCGGGTTTGCTGCGGGTTGAAACCCACACTCAGTTGAGGTAGATCCATTTGCGGGTTAGTAGGTCTTCGAGGAGGAGAACCAGTACCCGCTTCAGACCCATTGGTAGGTAAAATTACCGTTTTACCCCTGGGCTTCAAGATTCGTTTCCAATTTGGACGGTTCCGATTTAACCCTATTTTTAGCCATATCACGAGCCCTCCACTCCGGAAGACTGAGTTTGATCAGCCTTTGAGGAGTAGTTTTACTGTTTTAATGGCTGGCGGAGTTGTATCGGAGTCCAAATGGAAGGTTTCGAATCTTTGAAGGAGGTAGTGTGGTGATTTTTCAAGTTGGTTGCACTCTAAGTTGTTCTTGAGCTTTTCTGGATGTTTGGTGATTTTTATCTATTTTTTCGGGTTATTTATTTAATTTTGCGAAGTGTTAACCGGTCGTTCGGGGGTCCTAACAACACGTTCTAGGCAATAATTGTTCGTTCAGGAGCTCAAAAATATACCCCCAAATTTATAATTATTTCCTAGAATTTTTAGTTAATTTTCCCGAATTTTTAATAATTTTTTGCAATTTTTAAATAAAAAAAACGATTAAAATAAATAAAAACTAAGTTTTAATACCGATTTATAGCGTGTCGCGATCTAGGCCTTCCATCAGCTTCGAGCGTGATTTTCTGGGGGATCGGATGATCCAGGTTGCTCGGCAGATAGTTTCTCCGTATGAGAGGGTCGGTGCCTCGGTTGCTCAGCTCGGCTCCTCGGCAGCTCGACTCGGTACCTCGGAATCTGCCGAACTACGTGGCAAGATCCTGAGCATCCATCTCAGTGCGGATCCCAAAAAATGCTATCTTGTCGTTTAGTGAACGTGGCAAGATCTAAGCTGTCCATCGCGTCGAGCACGTTTTTTGACAAGATCCAACGGCTGAGGAGGGTCGGCATCTTCTTTCTCCATATGTGGAGGTCAGTTCCTTATCCACTCGGCTCGGTAGCTCGGCATTGTAGGCCGAATAAGTGCTCCGACGGGACTTTTGGTTCGACCTAGTAGCTCGAAGGCTCGACCAAGCTGTTCGTTAGCTCGGTTAAGCGCTCCATTGGCTCAATTCCTTATCTACTGTATTAGGGGCTCGGTTCCTCGGCACCTCGGTTCGGCTCCTTCTGCAGCTCGGCCCGGATCCTCAGGATCTACCGAGCTACGTGGCGCGATCCTGAGGGTCCATCACGGCGTGAATCACAAGGACGGGTTTAGATCATGAGAAAATGTTATTTTGTCGTTTTGTGAGCGTGGCGCTATCTGAACCGTCCATCAAGTTTTGACATGAATTTTGGAACGATCCGACGGTGATTCGGCATCGGCAGAATTTTTCTCCATATGTGGAGGTCGGTACCTCGGCACCTCGGTTCGGTTAGAACGGCTGTTCGGTGGCACGCCGAGGCGTTGATTGCCGAGGGATAGGTGTTTTGAAGAATCTCTGTCTTGAGCCGTCACCATCCTTCAAACCAGTAGCTCGGTCGCTTAGCCAAGCTGTTCGGTAGCTCGGCCATGCACACCGGTGGCTGGCATCTCGGGAGGTACGCGTGGCTAGATCTGGAGCGATTATCACGGTGTGAATCATGAGCACTGGGTTCAGATCACGAGAAAACGTTATTTTGTCGTTTTGTGAGCGTGGCGCTATCTGAACTGCCCATCAAGTTTTGACACAAATTTTGGAACGATCCGACAGTGATTCGGCCTCGGCAGAATTTTTCTCCATATGTGGAGGTCGGTACCTCGACACCTCGGTTCGGTTGGAACGGTTGTTTGGTGGCACGTCGGGGTGTTGATTACCGAGGGATGGAGTTCGGTGCTTTGAAGAGTCCTGGTTCTGAACCGTCGCCATCCCCTGACCCAGTAGCTCGGTTGCTTAGCCAAGCTGTTTGGTAGCTCGGCTATGCACACCGGTGGCCGAGTCATGGACTTAAGCGATTTGAAGAGTTTTTTTTTGAACCGTCGCCATCCTCCAACCCAGTAGCTCGGTTGCTTAGCCAAGCTATTTGGTAGCTCGGCTAGACACACCGGTGGCCGAGTCATGGACTTAAGCGATTTGAAGAGTTTTTGTTTTGAAACGTCGCAATTCTCCGTTTTGGTGTTTTGCCTTCTCTTAGTGGGCTTTTAAATGCCCAAGGAAGCCCAAACATCGCTCTGAGGTTATTAATTCTCACTCCCCCACCCCAGAGCTCATTTCTCACTTTTCACTCCGAGTTTTCATTTTTACTCTCTGTGTGCTCTGCTAGCGGCAATTTTAGCTCCAAGGCGGTTGCGTTAGCTGTCGCGTGGGCCAGGCGATTTTCGGTAAACTAATTCCGACTGTGAACGTCACTTCAAGGCCACATCACATCAAGGTCAATTTATTTGCCTTAGCTTTTTTTTAGAGATGTCAAGGGTAGACTCGGGGAGTGAGGCCTCGTCTTCGGGCGATAGTGGCGCCGAGGAGAGGAGGCGAATGGGGAACCGAAGAAAGGGGAAGGAGGTGGCCGCGCCGTCAGTGGTCGAGGTGAAGAAGAAGAAGTGGAAGGCAGTGGCCCGATCTCCTGTAGTCGAGGAGATTGTGGAGACCGAGAGGCGAGCCCCTGAGTCGGGCCGGTACCCTTGTGTACTGTCCGGCCATGTCGGAGTCAGGCAATACGAGGGTGACCTTCTGGAGAAGGCGATCGTAGGTCGGTCGGTAGTCTATGAGGAGAACAACCCGGTCCAGACTACCGAGGTGGACGAGATTGCATCGGTATTATCTGAGAAGGACCTACTCCGGATCAGAAAAGGGTTCGCCATCTCTCCGGAGTACAAGCTGATCCTCCCCGGCCCTGGGATGCGAGCGAACTCCATACTGCCGCGGGATATGTGTGTGTTCGACTACGACTCGCTGAACACCGGATTGCGTTTTCCTCTGCACCCCTTTGTGTTAAAGGTCCTCCAGTGGTACTACCTAGCGCCGACGCAGTTTATGCCGAACACCTGGCGCCACGTGAATGCCTTCTTGCTGCAGTGCCGTAACGCCGAGGTCGAGCCAGACGTGGTGATCCTTCGGAGCATGTATCGAATTCACCTGATGCACAAGACCGAGCATCGCTACTACCTGTCACCTCGGAAAGGCGTTAGGCTCATAGAGAATCCGTACTCGATAAAAGGTTGGAAGGAGAAGTTCTTTTTGTTGAGGGAGCCCTCGATGCTGGACATTCCGACTCGGTGGAAAGTAGAGGTGCCGAAGTTTGCAAGGGTCGACCCGGTACTGACAGTGGCCGAGGCAGAAGTGACGGAGAAGATCATTGCTCTCCCAATGTTGAGCTGGAGGGAAATGACCGAGGAGGTGCTAGCCGGGTCGGGCCTTAGTCCGATCGACCCGAGTGCGCTCTTGACATCTTGTAGTATTTTTTCTAAGTTTCTTGCTCGTTTCTCTAACTTGCCGTTTGTTTGGTTGTTTGGAACAGAAGCGCCGAAGATGGATTTTCTGGGGATGATGAACGAGCGAGGCAAGGTTGCCGACGGAAGGAAGAGGAAGAGGCCGAGCACGACGGCTTCGTCCGGCCGACCCTCTAAGGCTCCTTCGGCAGTTGCTCCGCCTACTACCGTTCCTGAGGCCCCCTCGCCAGCGGTGGTCGTCTCCGCCGACCCCTCGGCTCCTGCTGCGTCTGCCACGGCCGGTGAGGCCTTCAACATTTCGGCGGCGCTGGCACTCGAGGCTCCGCCCCTGACCACTCAGGCCGAGGAGATCCTGACCGAGCAGCATAAGAAGTTGTTCGTCCCCGACTGGCGAGTCAAGAACCATGATGGCTTCCTCGGGGACTCGCAGATGTGCATGCAAGCAGTCAAGCACTTAGCGACCCCAAAGGATTGAGCTGCACTGAATGCGGGGACGACTGGCGATGACACCTACGAAGTCGCTCGGTCGCTTATGTCGGTAAGCTTTGCATTCATTGTTTTTGAGAATTTCTTAAGTCTGCCGTTCGGCTTTTACTTTGTTCTTATTCTCTTTTTCCTTCGGCAGGCCACTTGTCACTTTGGCCACCTCATCCAAGAGTTCGCCGAACAGGAGAGGGAGTTGAAGGCCGCCAACGACAAGGACAGGGCAAAGAAGGCGAGGGCGGTTCGGCAGCTCGAGGCAGAGCAGAGACGCTCGGACGGCTTGGTGGTTCAGGTCGCCGACCTCGAGGCGGACCTGGAGCGAGCTAAGGGGCGGCTCGGCGACGAGGTTGCTAAAGTCGCTAAGGCTGTCGAGGAGTTGGCGGCATCTGCGAAGGCACTGGAGGAGGCGAAGGCGGAGAAGGATGCCACGACGGCGATGATAAGGGCGGAGATTGAAGCCGAGGCGAAGGCGCACATAGCTTCTAACATGGAGAAGTCCTACGAAAGGGCACTCGACCATGTCCAGGAGCGCGTCCCCGGCTTCCAGAGAATTGGATATAGGCTGTGGCCCGGGGCCACGGTAGAGGGCGAAGAAGAGGAGGGCGAAGAGGAGGAAGACGACGAGGAGGAGGCGGCACAGCAGGACGAGGAAGCGCCTATGGTCCCTGAGACTGTGGTGACCGACCCCCAAGCCGTGGCAACGGGGGGTGATGGGCCGTCTGGCGAGGCGCCTGTGGTCGAGCCGCAGCGGTAGGTGGACCCTTGATCTTCTCATCTTCTTGTATTTTTTTTCTCTACTTTGAATGTAATGCCTTTTCGCGGACTGGCCACTGCTTCTGTTATGAATGAAAAAATTTTGTTTCGGTCTCGTCTAAGTGTTTTTTTCAGATTTTTAGTCTTTCAATGTGATGCCCTCGTTTTTCAGAATGTCGAACATGCACCGGTTACCACAGCCGCTCGGTGCCGTGCAGAATTGTTTAAGCAGTCTCGCGAGGCTCGCCTCGAGGGCGAGATCGAGCTGATCAGGAGAGTGTCGCTCAATGTGGAGAAGAAGAACAGCGAGCTGCTGGCTGAGCTACACCACTTACGGATAGTCGAGGAGGAGCTCTCGACGAAGGAGGAAGAGCTAGCCTCGGCACTGGCCGAGCGAGACGAGCTCGCGAAGAAGGTCGAGCAGCTGCAGAGGGTCACGGTCGACAAGAGCATCGAGGTGACCAATTTGCGTCGCATTATATCTGATAGTGCTGAGTACCCGGGTTCGGCGAAACTCCCTCGATTCAAGATACTGGTTAAGGATGACACTTTGAAAGACAGGATTGTTGAGCTCGAGGAGGAAGTGGCTCGTCTGAAGCCTCAGCCCGTGAGGACCAACGTCCGCAGCACCTCGTGCACTCGCGAGGAGAGAGAGCGAGGGATCTCCTTTTACGAGCTCGCGACTCGTGCTCCCGTCGTTGGTCGGACTGCGGCCGATGCCCAAAGCTGTGTAGCTGTTAGCTCGAGCGGAGCCTCGGTCGGAGCCACTGTTAGGGTTAGTGGCGAAGAGGCATCCCAGTTCGTCGGCCTTGAGACGAGCTCGAAGATGAAGAGACGAAAATCCCGAGTGTCTCTGAATCGGAATGTCCCCATTCCGAGGAGGCGCTGAACAAGTTATACTGGGCTTTTGATTTCGTACATATTCTTTTTTGTTGTAACTTCTTGCCCTGTAAATTTATCAAGTTGTTTTAATGAAATTGAAGTTCGTCTGCTCATTGTTGTGCCGTAGCTACCTTACTCTTGAAACGAACCATAAGAACCAATAGTTAGCTTCTTCGAGCGTTCTAGCCATAGAACTCTTGCCTTAGCTGTAGAACTTTAGCTCTTGCTCGGGGTATACCGAGGCAACTTTGCACTTCGGTGGTGTGGTAGCTCGGATTTCAGACCCGAGCCACATGGCTCAATCTGGACGGTCGATCATGATCATGTCACGAATCACGAGGCGGGAGGCTCGAGTTTCGAGAAAATGCTATCTTGTCGTTTTGTGGATACGTGGCACGATCTGATCCGTTCATCATGTTGTAGTACGCATTTTGAGACGATCCAACGGTGAAATTGGATCGGCGGAATTTTTCTCCATATGTGGAGGTCGGTTCCTCGTCTGCTCGGTTCGGGATACTGAGGGAGTGCAGTCAAGCCGAGCGTTGGACTCCGAACTCGCCGTTAGAATTGCTCAACGGTTACGGGAGCAGTTCCGAATGGCGAACTACTTCTAGCTCATTTAAGAGCGAGCTTGTGAAGTAGAATCGAGCCAAGTGTTGGACTCCGAACCATCGTTAGAGTTGTTCAACAGTTGTGGGAGCAGTTCCGAATGGCGAACTACTTCTAGCTCGCTTAAGAGCGAGCTTGCGAAGTAGAATCGAGCCGAGTGTTGGACTCCGAACCATCGTTAGAGTTGTTCAACGGTTGTCGGAGCAGTTCCGAATGGCGAACTACTTCTAGCTCGCTTAAGAGCAAGCTTGCAAAGTAGAATCGAGCCAAGTGTTGGACTCCGAACCATCGTTAGAGTTGTTCAACGGTTGTCGGAGCAGTTCCGAATGGCGAACTACTTCTAGCTCGCTTAAGAGCGAGCTTGCGAAGTAGAATCGAGCCAAGTGTTGGGCTCCGAACCATCGTTAGAGTTGTTCAACGGTTGTGGGAGCTGTCCCGAATGGCGAACTACTTCTAGCTCGCTTAAGAGCGAACTTGCGAAGTAGAATCGAGCCAAGTGTTGGACTCCGAACCATCGTTTGGGTGAATAGTAAAAGCAAAGCTTTCTTTATTGATAACTAATGGTCGGTTGCTTCTATGTTGCGAGCCGTTATTACATGAGAGAAATAAAGGAAAAAATACAAGTAAAAGGAGAGGAACGGTTCGACATCCCAGAATACTTAGAGAGGCGTTAATGCTCTCTCCTGGTATTTTAAAAGATGGTCGGCATTCCAAGTCCTGGGGATCTCTCTGCCTTCAAGGTCTTCTAGCCGATATGTCCCGGGTCGAACTACTTTGGCGATCTTGTAGGGTCCCTCCCAATTTGGAGCTAGTTTGCTCTTCTGACCAGGAAAAGAGATGGCTAACTTTCTGAGGACCAAGTCCCCTTCTTTGAGGTCGGTAGGATGGACTTTCTTATTGTATGCCAGCTCGATCCTTCTCCGGTAGCTTTGTTGATGAATGGCAGCTCTTTCACAAATCTCATCAATCAAGTCTAGATTTGCTCGGAGCTCTCTGGCATTTTGTTCTTCTTCATAAGCCATTAGACGAGGAGAGGGTATACCAACTTCTAGGGGATCATAGTCTCGGACCGATAGGTGAGATTGAATCGGGACTCTCCGGTGGGGGTCCGTTTTGTGGTGTGGTGGTTCCACAGCACGTTAGGGAGCTGATCGACCCATAAGCCTTTAGAGCATTTATCCAATCTCTTCTAAATACCAGAGAGGATCTGTCGGTTAGCATTCTCCACTTGGCCATTCGACTGTGGATGGGAAACGGAGGAGAATCGGTGTTGGTTGGCAAGGTCTTCACATAGAGCTCGGAAGGCAGCCCCGGTGAACTGGGTTCCGTTGTCTATTATGAGGATCCGAGGGACACCGAATCGGCAGATTACGTTCTTCCAGAAGAACTGTAGTACTTTGTTCTCGGTGATCGTGGCCAAGGGCTCGGCCTCTATCCACTTCGAGAAGTAGTCGATTGCCACGACTAAGAATTTGAACTGGTCGGGAGTTAGTGGGAATGGCCCTAGTAAATCCATCCCCCACATTGCGAAAGGGATAGGACTTGATAGGGAAGTGAGAGGAGCTTGTGGGAGGCGTCGAATGTCGGAGTACTTCTGACAAGAGCTGCATTGCTGAACGTGCCGTTCGGCGTCTTGTAGGAGAGTGGGCCAGAAATATCCGTAATTCAATACTTTGCGGGCTAGGGATCTGGACCCTGAATGTGGCCCGCCGATGCCTTCGTGAAGTTCTTGCAGGGCGTAGTCGGCTTGTTCGGGGGAGAGGCATCTCAAATAAGGTCTGCCGTCTACTTGTGTGAAGGAGCGCTTGTATAGGATGCCCCCGATAAGTGTGTATCGCTCTGCTCGGGTTCTCACTCGGCGAGCTTCCTTAGGATCTTCGGGGAGGAGCCCATCCCTCAGGAACTCAACGAGGGGTTTCATCCAGTTATCTCGAAGCAGGACAGGTAGAGACTCCATAGAATCAGAAGTTTCGTCTTCTATACTTTGCTTCAGGAGTACCTCAATTAAGACGGTTTGCTCGAGACCTTGGAGGGAGGAGGAGGCTAGCTTGGAGAGGGCATCGGCCTGGGCATTCTCTTCTCGGGGGATTCGCTGGATGAGGGCTTCTTCAAATAGGGCCATGAGATTCCTGACCTTGGCTAGGTACTTAACCATTCGGTCATCTCGTGCCTCATATTCGCCCAGGACCTGATTTACGACCAGATGAGAGTCGCTAAAGATCCAGAGGCACTGCACCCTTGCATTGCGAGCCATTCTGAGGCCAGCTATAAGTGCTTCATATTCTGCTTCATTGTTCGAGGCCTTGAAGTTGATACGGAGGGAGTATTGGAGGATGAAATCATCTGGGCTGGCCAGAATGACCCCGGCTGCGCTTCCCTCATTACAAGAGGACCCATCCACATAAACTGACCAGACAAGTGGTCCCTTCATTGCTTGGCTAAACTCGGGGATGGTACTTTCAATTATGAATTCAGCTAAGGCCTGAACCTTGATCGCGGTCCGAGGCTGATACGTTATATCATGCTGGCTCAGCTCGATAGACCACTTTATAAGGTGGCCGGAGGTCTCTGGCTTGTGGAGATCTTGCTTTAGCGGTTGGTCGGTAAGAACGACCACCGAATGGGACTGAAAATATGGGCAAAGCTTCCTTGCAGCCATGACTAGGGCATATGCCATCTTCTCTATCCTCGGGTAGTGGAGCTCGGCATCCCGAAGCACCTTGCTCACGTAATAGATGGGCTTTTGGGTCTTATCTTCTTCCCTCACGAGAACGGCGCTGAGGGTCTGCTCGGAGGCTGCTAGGTAGAGGTAGAGGTTCACTAGGAATTGGTTTGTTGAGGAGAGGAGGATTGACAAGGTAAGCCTTGAGTTGGTCGAATGAATCTTGTTGCTGCTGACCCCTACTCGAAGCCTTTAGCCCACCTGAGAGCCTTGAAGAAGGGGAGGCACTTCTCCCCTGATTTGGAAAGGAAACGCCCTATGGCTGCCAGGCGACCCATTAGCCTTTGAACCTCTTTGACATTCTTCGGGGGAGCCATGTCTAATATGGCCTTGATCTTCTCGGGGTTGGCCTCAATTCTTCTTTGGCTGACCATGAAGCCTAGGAATTTTCCCGACGAGACTCCGAATGCACACTTGTTCGGACTGAGCCTCATATCGTGCTTTCTGAGTACATCAAATGCTTCTTGCAGATCGGTCACATGATCGGCCCCATGGATGCTCTTCACAAGCATATCGTCAATATATACCTCCATATTCCGGCCGATTTGAGCTTGGAAAACCTTGTTGACAAGGCGTTGATATGTAGCACCTGCATTCTTCAAACCGAAGGGCATAACCCTGTAGCAGTAGAGGCCCTGGTCGGTTACAAATGAGGTCTTCGGGATATCCAGGGGAAACATACGAATCTGATTGTAGCCTGAGAAGGCGTCCATGAAGCTGAGGAGTTCATGGACCGAAGTGGCGTCAATCAAAGTATCGATACTTGGGAGAGGGAAGGGGTCTTTGGGGCAAGCCTTGTTGAGATCGGTAAAATTGATACAAATCCTCCAGGTCCCATTGGACTTCTTCACCATTACTACATTCGAGAGCCATTCGGGATAGTTTACCTCCTGTATGAACCGGGCCTTCAAGAGCTTGTCCACCTCCTCTTTATAGCTAGCTGGTGCTCGGGGGCGAACTTGCGCCTCTTCTGTTGGACCGGTTTGGACCCCGGAGCAACACTGAGGTGGTGGACCAAGAGCTCTTCGGAAATTCCGGGCATGTCTGCAGCTGACCAAGCAAAGAGGTCTCGGTTCCTTCGGATGCACTGGACTATGTCGGAGCATAAGGCGGATGGGAGGGTCTTGCTAACAAAGAACTTTCGGCTTGGATCCTGCTCAGAGAAGAGCACTTCCTCCAACTCATCCACTGGCTCAGACGTTGGTCGGGCAACATCTTGGAGGATTTCCAGAGTTTCGAGGGAGAGGACTGGACCGAGGGTAGAGGTCATGTAGCACTTGCGGGCCGTTTCCTGATTGCCTTTTACTTCCCCTACTCCTGACCGTGTGGGAAACTTCATCTTGAGGTGATAGGCGGAAGGGACGGCTTCAAGAGCTGCTAAGCCGGGGCGACCCAAAATGACATTGTAAGTTGCGGGGACACCTACGACCATAAAGTCCATCGACTCTGTTCGGGTAGTAGGAGTTTTGCCAGCGGTTGCGTCGAGGGTGATCACCCCTTCAATAGTCACTGGCACTCCCGTGAACCCATGGAGCGTGTAGCCGACGGGTTTGAGTCTGTCTCATGATAGCTTGAGGCCTTCGAAAGTGGCGAGGAAGAGGATGTTAACGGAGCTGCCATTGTCCACTAGGATCCTTTCCACCTTAAAGTTCGCCATATGGAGGCTGATGACGAGTGCGTCACAATGGGGCGTTCGGACACCCCCAAGGTCTTCATCTGAGAATGTGACGGGCACTCCGAGGCCTTTTGGAGGAGGTGTGGCATGGACCGAATTCACTTCCCTAATAAATGCCTTTCGAGAGGAGTTGGAGGAGCCACCCATTGGACCCCCATGAATGAGGTGCAGGACACGCTCCTCTTTGAAGTTGGGCATTTCATCGCGTTCAGGACGCTTGTTAGCCCCCCGAGGCGGGGGAGGAGGATCGGTTCGGTCCTTTCTCACAAACCTGTTTAGTTGACCCCTCTGGATGAGGGCTTCTATCTCGTTCTTCAAGGCCCAACAATTATTGGTATCGTGGCCATGGTCTCGGTGGTAGAGGCACCACTTCTCTTTATCCCTCTTCTTGCCAGGGGTGTTCATTTTTGGTGCAGGAGGTATCACCCCCTCCTTCTCAACTTCCATAAGAATTGTGGAGATGTTGGCGTTAAGGGGAGTAAATTTTTCAAATCTGGGAGGAGGTCGGCACTGGCCGCCATTATCCTTCTGGAGCTTCTTGGCCCTTTCCTCTTCTGTTCCCTTTCTCTTAGACCCGGAGGAAGACCCCTCCAAGTTGGGGCCGGTGCTCAACTTCTTCGGCCCGAATATACTTTTCGCTCCGGAGGAGGAGGTCAGAGAAGTTCTGTGGGGGCTTCTTGGCGAGGGAGGAGCGGAGGCTGGAGTTGAGGACATTGGATTGAAATGCTGCTGCAGTGACCAACTGGTCGAGGGATGCTATGGACTTGGCTTCCGCTGTGAACCTTTTCACATAGTCTCTCAGCTTCTCACCCTTCTTCTGGTTGAGGTAGAGTAGCGAAATCCTGGTCTTCTCAGTTCGGCGGCTACTCACGAAGTGGGTGACGAAGAGGGTCTTAAATTGCTCGAAGGAGAATATTGAGGATGGGGCAAGGCGAGAGTACCATTCTCAAGCCGGACCCTTGAGAGTTGCGGGGAAGGTTTTGCATAGTAGAGCATCGGAAGCTTGATGGATGAGCATGAGGGTCTTGAAGCTTTCGGTGTGATTGACGGGATCAGTCTCCCCGGAATAAGTCTCGAATTGAGGATGTTTAAAGCCAATTGGTACGGGTGCCTCCATTATGGTTCGGAAAAAAGGAGGTCGACTAGGACGAAGGGTCCTTCCTCTAAGCTCTTCTTCTCGGTCTAACTGACCCAAGCGCCTCTCCATTTCATAGAGACGGTGGTAGACAGCTTCATCCCTTCGACGGTAATCAACCGAGCCTCTAGACTCGTCTTCGTACGAGGGAGAGCGGGGGCTACGACGACGGTAGCTCCTGGAGCGGCAAGGACTGGGAATGTGTCGGGGGTTGCTAGGAGCTGGGGGAGGAGTTAGGGACCGTTGGCGAGGACTTCGGACTGGAGGAGGAGTGGGAATCCTTGGAGCATTGGTGTTGTGGGGACGGAGATTGAGAGCTTGTCGGATGGTTGCTTGGAACTGCTGGAACTCGGCACGGGTGATGGGTGCCTCATCGTTCCTTGGATGTTGCCGACCGGCAGGGGAATGGGGTCTTCTCCTGTGATGCTCGGGGGACTCTCTCCCCCCCTTCGGGTAGGGGACCTTCTGTAATCTCGGCGGTGAGGAGATCGCTCATCCGGACGTTGTTGGCGAGAGGCTCCCTCTCGGGCCCGCTTTTCATCCAGACGGCGGCGAAGATCCTCATCCTTCTGCCGATTGAGGATGGTGTTGCGAAGGTCGGAAGCTCGGGGATTGTGGGAGACCATAGAATCCGAAGAGGCATTGTGGATTGAGACGTGGTCCTGATGGAGAGGTTGTTTCTGCGGATTGGGACGCGAGACCCCTGCAGCGGCATTTTGAGGACCGGGGGGACCCTTAGGAGGTTGTTGATTCTGAGGAGGATGCTGGTCCTGTTGAAGAGGGTCCTCGGCTTGAGGCGGAAGTTGCCCCTGCTGCTGAGCGGGTTGGATGGGGACTTCCTGTTGCTGATCGGGGTTGGGTCCACGGTTGGACCCTCGAGATCTTACTTTCCTAGGAGGCATGGCTGGAGAAGATCTGACCAACGGGAAGAGGGGAGGCTACTATTCGTTAGTTCCCACAGACGGCGCCAATCTGTTGCCGCTGAATCTGGTATGGGGGTAAACAGATAGTATTTGTGGATTCTTGGAAAACTTTGAATAGCAAACCTGTTACCTGTTCCGCCGGAGTTTGACCATTGACTCCCGCCATTCACCTGCAAAAAGTGCGAGACACCGGGGTTGATCCCGGCGACGCACCCTCCGATGCTCAAGTCAGTAACCAGAAGTGATTATGAAAGAGCGTAAATTGGCAAAAGATTGATTACCTCTTAATGGAGATGGATGGGGGGTATTTATAGGCGCCGCTGGGGTCAGATTAGAAATGTAAACCCTGTGGTTAGATAAGGAATGTAATCCCTAATCCCCAGTGAAAGGATAGATATGAATCAGGGCCGTTGATTAGGATTAATCAGAAACCCTAATTCTATCCTTTCTGGACCGGGTTTGCTGCGGGTTGAAACCCACACCCAGTTGAGTTGGATCCATTCGCACGTTAGTGGGTCTTCGAGGAGGAGAACCAATACCAGCTTCAGACCCATTGGTAGGTGAAATTACCGTTTTACCCCTGGGCTTCAAGATTCGTTCCCGATTTGGACGGTTCCGATTTAACCCCATTTTTAGTCATATCACACATTTACTTCAATCTTTTACAACATATGAGATAACATAAAACATTCTACCACATGCTCCCAACTCCAAGCTAATAGTAACTACCTGTGAAACATGAGGCTAGAGATAACTCTAACCCCCAAAACTATAGGGGTCAGCCATAACGGTGTGAGTTATATTCAAAAGAAACATAACTTAAATGAAACACAAAAAATAAATTCATAAGTCAATATATTAACATGGTAAAAACAACGAAATATGAATGACAATAAAAGAAACATAAATTATCAAGTGAACTACGCTAAGTGTCAAGTGTAGAAAACAGAAAAACCAGCATGGATAAATACAAGTCAAGAAAACACGAATGCACCTGATGATTACTAATGCATACTTGTCAGATTCTATGTATTCCATAGTACATAGGTCCAGTGCAAGCCCTTATCGTTCTCCACTTTAGAGGGTTTAATCCCTCGTTATGCAACTAATCCTACAACGGTGATAGAAAACAAGATCCAGAATACTCCGCGAATAGGCCTACGTCCTGGTATCTACCAGATAAACTAGCACCCTCAACGCACAAGCATCATGTAAGCGTCGCCCTGAACATTCAATGCTTAGGTCCCAGCCTCCGGAATAAAACCACCCAACTGTAATAGACTCTTAACGTGCGAACTCGAGAGATGGAAATGATAATCGTAGCCTTCGGAATCTAACTGCCCAACTACAACTATAGTCCCGAATCTCATCCGTCCACTATACAGGGCCCTCCTACTCACGTTTCCCAAACTCTATCACATCTCCACTAGTGCCTGACCTAATGTTGATTATTATTAATTAAAATCACAATCCCTCATAGAGTTGGTGTACATTGCCAAACTTAATTCAATTAATTCAACAACAAGGCCTCACTGGCCAAATATCCACAAAATCTCAACCATCAGCATGTTAGGTCCCCACTCAACCTCTTGACCCTCAAAAACTCATACATCAAATCAACGTTTCTTTGAGATGCGAAAGAAAAACCAAACTCTGTATAATTCATTTCAAGAATTTCCTTCAAATCCAATAATCAAAGTTTAATAATTTCTGAGTGCAGCCAAATCTGCGTAATTGCTCAATAAAACTAAACTAACTCAATCAAAAACTGAAACAAATAGTGGAAGACAACTCATAATAGAATACTTTTCAAATTCGAAAATATATACCCTTGTAAAGCTTCCAATGTAGAATTTAATACTTAATGAAATTTAGAACACATATCCCCTGGATTTAACAAATAATCTAAATCTAAACATTCTAGAAAACAGAGATTTAACATTTACAAAAGTCGAATAAACAATCGAAATCTGCAGCACACAATGCTGTGGAAAATTAAATCATGTCAGTCGACCGATAGCCATAGTGCAAAGCTACTGCGGTCGACTGACAACTCTCGAAAGAAAATTAACCCAAGGAAAAGTAACAGTCAACTGACAATCACAATAAGAAATGTGACAGTCGACCGCCTATGGAGAAATGGCATCAGCCAGCATGACAGTCGACTGCAACTACACCTTGAAATGTGCTACGACAGACCTACATACAGTCTGCAATCAGCCAATTTCGCAATTCTTTCAAAACTGATATGTGTATATACATGAATAATTACTTGGTTTCTCATGATAAATCTACAATATAATAGGCACAATCTTGGCCAAAACTATCTCAGTTTCTATTTTATCAAGTCCCTTCAAAATTTCAAAAAAATCTCACTTTCAGAAATCACAATATTGATTAAAAGACTTTAAAGAACACTTTTTCATGAAATCTCTTGAACATCAGTAAACACAGTCACGATTCCTTCTTTTACCAGAACATGAACACAAATACATATCAAAACTGAGATCTATCCATGAATATTCATTTTTCAATCAAATATTCCAATCCAACTCAACCAAAATTCAAGTTCTTCTATTTCCTCATCAGATTCAACTAAAAAAAAAAATCCATCTCCTCATCCCAAATCAAACAGTGAATAAAAAAGAAAAACAGCAACTAAAAGTTCATCATTCATCCATATGCATATAAGGGATTATCATGGTATTGCATATTAGTCACACATGAAATAATTTGACAATTAGGGAAAACACTTTCATACGAATAAATTTTTGCTCATTATCAACTAGTTGCCAAATCTAATAGTCTCATACACATTCCTTAACAATTCATACACAATCAAACAAGCATGGTATGTATAAAAATCTGATCTGCATAGAAAATAGTGAACTTTCGGCCAACTATGCATACAAGATCATACATTGATTCTAATTCATTCATGATGATGTTATTTTGATTATCCATTCACTTAAATTCATCAATTTGTAATCTAGTAAGAACTCAACATTCCATCTATTCAATTGATTATCTTATTTCGCACATATAAGCAATTCATCATGTAAGTAAATAACATCCAAAGGAATCATCATATAAAAATCAAATTTATTTACTACATTAAACATACAATCTTCTAGTATGCACCATAACAAACCATTAAATTCAACAAACAAGAGATAAAAAAAATATCACTCACCTCAATGAAGATTTGACGAAGATGAAGAAAATAATAATAGAAAAGCTCCTTAGCAAATAATCCAAGATCCAAGCTTAGAAATTCCGTGAAATCAATAATAAATATACTCTTGTTTTGTACAGAAAGAGAGCGGCTGTAGCAGCCTCTAAATAGGCCAGGGCTGCACTTTTAAGGTTTTTGAGAGATTTTATAAAATTTTCCTTTAAGAAAATTATTTTCACATATATAGATTCATTAGATTAGGTAATTAAATTAACCAATTTAGTTGAGATTAAATCTTTTAAATCATCCCCAGATCTGGCTGGTATCAAATGCAATCCCAGAAAATACCGACTTTCAAATTTTGCCTCCAAGTGCCACTTTCGCAAAAAAAAAAACCACTTCCTTTAGCAATATTTGCGAAAATACAATTTGTGGCTTATAAAAATCCAGAAAATTAGCATTAATTATTCATTAATAAACATTAGGTCCTCAAACCAAAATTCTTGACTTTGTGTTTTCCAAAAGAATATTTGCATGTGTTTTGTACGTACAAAAGATAAAATTCAAAAAAAATATTTATTAAACCTCCAAAATTTACTTTAATTCAATTATTTATAAATTCAAAACCATTATTTAAAATTCTAGGGTATTACATCACTCCCTCCTTAGAATAGTTTTGTCCTGAGAACTACTGCTAATAGTGACAAAACAATTTAAGCAAAAGGATACAATCACATAAATGGAACTATAATTCAAAAGGATACAATCATATAGAGAGAAATACAATTCAATCAAAAGAATACAATCATTAACAAAAGCTCGGAAAAATCCTTCTTCATGCGATCCTCCGGCTCCCAAGTAGCTTCCTCGAACGACTGGTTCCTCCATAAAACCTTGACCATGGGTATGACTTTATTGCGTAATACCTTCTCCCAACGGTCAACAATCTCCACAGGCTGTTCCTTGTAGCTCAAGTTCAACGGTAGACTTTCGTGCACTTCTTCCAACTAATGACTCTGATCCAGCACATACTTCCTTAACATCGATACATGGAACACATCGTGCACTTGTGCCAATTCCTCAGGCAATTCCAATTTATATGCCATCTTACCAATTCTTTTCAAG